>JARHVA010002340.1:770000-1207500 GCA_037957365.1 Torreya grandis
CTCATCCAAAACCAATCTCATCCAAACCTCAACCGATCCAATCCTTCAAATACAAAAGTGTGCTCAAAATAATATTTTCCATCTCATTGGAAACCAAAGCCTAGACAACCAACCAATCTAAGATGTTTTTGTTGAACCAACCACTTATGATAAGTCAACTTATGATGAATCACCGACTGATCCTATACTAGTTATCGAAGAGTCTCACACTGATGAGCCAATCTTTGTTGAGTCACTTCTTAATTATTATAACTACCTTTGGGAAAATCATTACCTCAACCTTATGCCTATTTTTCATGAGCGTCTTATTGACAAGATAGTCTTTGTAGAGTTGTCTCTTGACCTTTTTTCCCATTCTAGAAGAGTTTCATGTTGACAAACTAGTCTTTGTGGAGCCCATTATGTCATCACAAGCCATTACTTGTCCAAAACCAAATATTCAATAAGACATCATTATAATAGAGTACCCAACAGATGAAGAATTAGAGTTAAAATCAATTTCTATTCTTGAACCGACATTAGATTTACCATCAGAATCTTAATCAACATTAGTCTCAGCATCATATTTAGAGTCCCTTGAGTTAGAATCAAATTCAAAAGAAGCATATGTTCATCATTTTTACAACATTTTTTACACATGCCTTGTAGATAAATTTGAATAAATTTATGATCATCTACTATTTTTGAGGATGAGTACTTTAAATTTGACACAATTTATCCTAGTATCTTCTAAAAGGATTGTGTAGCCTCTCCCTATTCCATTACTATTCCATAGGAAATTACCATCAACCAAAATAGCCATATTATTGAAATTCCATCTCCCTCACATGTCGATTGCGATTTATAGAATCACACTTTTTTTAACTACATCCATGGTGACATAGAAGTTGAAAAAGAGCAAGGAGGCCAAGACCACATTCATATAGCAAAAGAACACTCTCCTAGTGAAACTTTTTTGGAAACGCTAGGGGATAATCAAATTCAGACTCAACATCTTCTAGTGAAATTTTTTTGGAAGTGATAGAAGATAATCAAAGTCAAAATTCAACATTCCTTAGTGAAACCTTCTCATAGGCATTACAAGACAATCAAGACAACTTCACTAGTGAAAACCTCTTTGAAGCACCAATAGCTAAGCATAAAAGTTCTTCACTACTTGATGACGACAAAATCAAAATAGCTTCCAATCTATAGCCTAATTAGATGGTATCTACTCTTAAGATCAGACAACAAAAAAAATTGGTGGTCTTATTGAGAGAAAAAGTCTTCAACCCTACCACAACAAAAGTTATGTTGAATCTGGTATCAACAACATTACGTGAGACTGAATGTCTCGATCTTCATTTATTTCCCAGCCATTCCACATTCCATTATCATCTAC
Organism: Torreya grandis; assembly: GCA_037957365.1. Taxonomy (NCBI): domain Eukaryota; kingdom Viridiplantae; phylum Streptophyta; class Pinopsida; order Cupressales; family Taxaceae; genus Torreya; species Torreya grandis. The sequence goes on from JARHVA010002340.1 coordinate 771,382, forward strand.
CATTCCTTTTCAAAATTAAACCTACCATCCATTATTTGTCCTTGTTTACCATCCATGGTTTCACTTTCCTTTGTAGAGGCTACAAAGATACCTTGTCTTGATGCTTGAAGGAATCAAAATCAATGACCAATGAAGATCACAAAAGCATTCTCAGCATCTAAATTTGTAGGCAATTATTGACAAAGAAACTATTTAGATGAGGTGTAGGATAGAAATTAACATGATCAAGTATTCTATTTGTATCATTTGTTGATTAGGACATGCATCTCCCCATCAGCAAGAACAATAGAATAAAAAACCACACCTAGGCCAACAACATGTACTATACCATTTCATTTCCATACCATTCCCATTATTACATATCTTTTTACCATTATTTCATATCCCAACCAATGACCTTCTCACTTCAGGGAAACCCTCTTTCCATTTTATCCAATTTATCAAACCATCATTATCCTTAGCAAGACTATGCCATCTAACCATTCCATTCCTATCTAGACCAAAGCCTATTTTCAGTCATCGTACCCAATCCTATTTTGATCTTGGCTATTTTGGTTCTTCCTACACTTTTTGTGAGGATATTTCAATCAGGTTTCAACTCTTATCAAATTAATGTTTACAATGATAGTATATGAAATTAGTGTGACAGTTCATCTTGCAAGATATCTTTCATCTTGTATCAAGCTTGTTTATGTGAGCTTGATTATAACTTCTTATGGGCAAATAAATGTTTTACCAGTCTTGCTACTAATTATAACCACCTATGGGAAAATTAGTATCATTAACCTATGCCATTGTATCCTAGTTATAACTACCTATGGGAAAACTAGAGGCAACACTTGTTTATTATGCATTGCCACATCACCTTGCCATTACTATTTCATTTGACTAACCATTTGCTATATTTGAGAACTTGTTAGGACCTAGTTCATTTTTCCCTACCTTTTGTGTGGATGGGATTACTATGACTTTAGGTCATTTTAGGACTATGTGGGTCATGCTCAATTCATGTTGAGGTCACCTCAGTCTCCCTTTCCATTTTGTGAGCAACCTAAGCCAAATGCTCTCACAATTTTGTAAGTAGGTATCTTGTCATTCTCTAACGAGTTAAGATACCTCAAAATGCCAAAAACATTCATAATATTTCAAAATCCAAAAATATTTATCCTATTTTAACCTAGTCAGTTATCTTTGATCCACTTTATTGAGGCATTGTCATTTTTAGGATGCTTTCTTTTGATTTTGTTTTCAGGCTTTTTGTTTGTTTGTTTATTTTAGGTTGTTTGTTTGTTTGTTTATTCACTTGCCTATTTGTTTGCTTTTAGCATTGTTGCCTCGACTCAGTCTATATGCATTTGTGAGTGATTCCTCAAAAATATTATTCGTGAGTCTATCCATATTCATATGTCAATATTATTATCATGATTTTTATCATTGGTGTATTGTTTTTGAGTGTTTATTGGATTGAGAGTCAGTCCTTATACATATTTTGGGATAGTCTTCATGACATTCTATCATGAAGCATATTATGACATGCTACAACAAAAATTAGCTTTAGGAAGGTCTACAATCAATAGAGCTACATAAGTTTCTCCTTGACACCTTGGTAAATCCTTCCATCCCACCCTTGATCAAATTAACCCATTGGCCATTCTAGTTGTATCATTACTAATAAGGACACACATCTCTTCATTGGTAAGTACAACTGAATCATTTCTAATGATCAATAGTATTCCTCTATCTATCTCTTTTATCACTTTTCACCCACTCATCTTTAATATATATTCTAGGTTATATCCTTGAGTTATGATTGCTAATCATCCCTAACTAGGGTGCCATAAGTTTTAGCCAATCTAGGTCCACTTAATGATTATAAACACCTATGGGAAAATCATTATTTTGACTTTTATTCCTGATTATAACCACCTTTGGAAAAATCAACATCTTTTTTATGTCAATGCATGCAATCATTTTCTTATTTAGATTAATCTTAACCATGGGTTAATTCTACCTTTCTTCTTGTTTCTTTTCAAGGGACCACCCATCAACAAATGTGATGACCACTCCTTCGAGGGGGCATCATCATAGGATTCCCAAAACCATTTGTAGATTTATTCTTCAACCATCATATTCTTTTTGGCATACAGACCATCTCTCATTATTTGAGAAGATATTTCTATGCTTATATCTTGTAATGCCTTTCCAAATAAGGGCAAATTATAGACACCTAAATCTATCCACCAATGACATCCAACTAGGCTTTTGACCAATTTACACCAAAGTGCACATTTTGGTTTAAAAACACTAAAATTAATTACATGAGTTGAAATTGATATATTCAAATGTTGATTTTGGATAGAGTATCTTTAAATGGGGCAATACAATTTATGAGCCAACTAACTTTGATCAGATCATTTTGAGTCAAAATGCCAATTTTGTACCTAGGTGCTCTAGATTGCTCTTTTTTATAAAATTTATTGTACAAGATGTGTGTCTTTGTTATTTTGTGTTGAAAACATCTTAAATGGGATAATTGATCCAATGCATCTGAAATTTACGTTCAATTCCAATCTAGTCAAATTTTGGACTAATAACAAATCATTCTAATCAATTTGAGTAATTTGTGCACATAGTGCTTAATCATGCTTAAGAGCTAATAAAACCAAATCAGAGCCTAATTAAGAATTCCATGGAAACTTTTTAAATACTTATTTGTAGAAATGAATATTAAACATCTGCATCATCAGGTGACCTCATTTCTTAGGAAGACATCCCTAAGCCATAAATGCCACAAATATCAGGATTATGGGTCTCCCATGCCTCATAATGACCATTCATGCCTCTTCAATACCCATTTTTTCAATATCATGATGAGGATAATTATAGATTTAATTCCAAAAAATTGAATTAATCCTCAACCACACATCTTCATCTCAAGATGGACAATTTAAGTTGATTATAAGCAATCTCAAAAATTTATAAATAGGAGGCCTTGCCTATTGAATTTTAAGCTTAATTTGTGCAAATTTACCATGTCAAATTGATTCCATGATCTCTCACATTCCAAATTTATGATGCCAAAATATTGAACCAAGCCAAGCCAAATCCACAAGGTGCCAAAGAGAAGAGGAAATAGCCAAGCCTCCTTTGATGAAGACTTCATGATCACAAGCTGAGCAAGCCACTGCAATAAGCATTTGAAGCATCCATGAAAGGTGAAGGATTCTTTTTTTTTAATTTAGTTTTTAGTTGTGTTTTTCATTTTTTTTGTCATTAATCTCACCTTAGTAACTAGGCCTAGAGATGTATGCTAGTTAGTGTATTTTTATCAAATTTTTTTCATTTTGGGACTAACACAATAATAATCACCTCTCTTGATCCAAATTCCTAGTTCAAAATCATATTCCTCCTAAGTAGTAATAATCTTGGAGTATTGGTCCTGCAAGACCTTGCACTATGACATTACATAAATGATATTTGTGAGTGTCAATTACTTTGATTAGTTCTACCATGACCACCTCAAGATCCAGAACTTGCAAAGCATTCCAATACAACACATGTGAAGGATCAACAATATACTTTTTAAGATAAGAAACATGGAAGACATTATGTGATAGAGCTAGGACTAGTGGCAATGAAATCCTATACACTAAAATATTTACCATTTATAAAACATTGAAGGGTCCCACATATCTTGGTGAAAGTTTCACTAACTTCCTAAATTTAATCAAACTATTCTATGGCTTAACCCATAAGAACACTTTATCACCTACTGATAACTATTTTTATATTCTCTTTAGATCAACATAACTCTTATACCTAAGATTATAAGCATTCTCAGATAATGCTTTCTTGACTTGATTGTATAATTCATCTCCTAGAGAGAATTCAATCACTTGATCCCTAAAATTATTCTTGATAGTAGTCATGGCTGCTATGTACCTCCTATGACTTAGGGTATCAAATACTCTCTTTTCCTTTCCTTTGATATAATTGATATTGAAAAAATAATCAGATAAGAACTCTAACTAGTTTCTCTGATGAACATTCAAATTCGGTAGGGTGAAGATGTACTTGAGTCTTAAGTTATTAGTCTTGATCTCAAATGGTTTTCCCATCAAATAATGCCTCCAAACTTACAAAGCATACACAATTACTTCAAGTTTTAGGTCATGAGGGGCATAGTTCACCTCGTAAGGCTTCAGCTTCATTGATTCATAGGATCCCACTACACCATCCAACATAAGGACTCCTCCCAGTCCATCCCCAAATGCATATATGATCATAAAAAAATGATCATTGAGATCAGGACCTCTTAATACTATTGATGAAGTAAGCCTCCTAATTTTGAACCTCCTAAGGAATGGAAATTCACTTTTGGGAGTGGTAACTCCATCCTTGGTCCACATATTCATTTTCCTTCTTTCCTTGGAGTGAGTCAACACCTTAAGAAACTCAAACCAATTTTTATGTGGGGTGAGTTAGTTTCAAAAAAAAAACCCAATAAATCTTCAATGGAGCCAACCAATCCATCACTAACTCAGCATCTAACAAACCCTTCATGCATAAGCCACATAAAGAAAACATTATGGATCCAAACAATAAGCAAAAAAAATAAGAATTGATAAATGTCAAAGAGATTCCCCTTATATACTGTTGACAATCTTGGGAACACATGTTAAGTCCCAAAAATATTAGAATTGCATACCTTGGGGAAGTGGTGAATCAATTAGTTCTTTGTCACCAAGGAAAGACCCAAACTTCTTTGTAATTTAATATTTTATAAGGTGATGTAAATCATCCCTTTTTACCTTTTTCTATTTACACATACTCACCTTTGCCCATTTGTCCCTTCAATAATATCAACACCAAGTGTCCTCTTGATTCCAGATCTTGGGGTGCATTTATCTAGCTGGGTTAGCACCTTATTCATCAAATTTTTAGAATATATACTTAGCTGATTTGACATAGAAAACTTAGAAATTTTTTAGTACATTTGAGACCTCATCCCAATGCAAATTTCAGAATTCATTATTCTCCTTTCATATGAAAATTGCATCCATCTCAATACTAATTTCAATCATTTATTTTTAGAATTAGTAGGTCTTAGTGAACCAGATATTAAATAATTTATTCTATACCTTGGTAGCGAGATAGCTTGGTATCCTTTCAACAAACCCTTGATCGCTCTTACATGCCACTATAATTTTTACCTCCTTGTTAGGGGTTGTAGTTTACCCCACTTTTCAATATTTTTACCTTCCATAGGTGGTTGAACTATCTTTAGTAACTCATAAATTTTCAAGAAATAAAATTCAGACCTTGAGTATAACTTTTAAAAACTCACCATGGGTTGTAGCATGCTCAAAAAATGAACATTTTTACTAACAATTGCTATTTTTTAAACATTTTATTCTCTATAGTGTTGTTATAAGGTAGGTTGTTTTATGTTTTGGTATTATAGGTTGAAATCACTTCATATCAAGCCTAGTATCATGATGGGATAATTAAATTCATATCCTCATACCCACATACATGATAATTAGATTTGTTTATATTTTGATTAAGTATTGTGTTTTTTTCTTTATCATTAAACTGCATTTGATTCACATTCTTTTATTGCAAGTCATGAGGGTGTCTTAGTTGGATTCACTACATTATATAGGTAAGATAAGTTTCATTATTATTATTATTATTATTATTATTATTATTATTATTATTATTATTATTATTATTATTATTATTATTATTATTATTATTATTATTATTATTATTTCAGTGCACCACTACTTATAAAAACACCTTCATCAATTCATGATGAGGCATCTTCCCGAAGGGCCAATATGCATGCACCCAAAGTTTTCATAGTCCAACATTTTGAAAAATATCTAATGATGATTTAGGGATCTCTACTAAAATATTTTTAGACCTATTTCTCTCTTTGAATGATTTCAACTTTTTTAGGATTTTATCCTTGTCAATTTATTTTTTATAGGTGTTTAACATCTAAGTTTTAAAAATTTAACTCAATGATGAAATCGCCACATCAATTCCATAAACTACCATGGTAGAGACAAAATGGTCATAGCAAAAACTAAATCACCATGACAATTTAATGAACCTCCATGGAAGAGATGAAACCATCATGGTATTTCTATTACAATGTTCAAATATTTTTAAAATTAGCATACAAGACTTTAGTTTTCATGCATTTTTCATGATTTTAGTTTTATTTTTTGGTTGTTTACTTGATGTTCACCTTCAACATTTCAAAAATCACCCTTAATTTTATTTTTATCAATTATAATCAAATTAACTTGACCAATATCTCAATCAAGCTTCAGTTAACTCTCACATGTAACCTCCTCTCCTTCATTAAAAATAACTCACTTTTTCTAGGTTTTTAGATCCAAAAATTACATTAGATATTGAAGATTTATTATTTTAAAAATATTTATCCTGATTGATTTTGTTTTTAATAAGCTTTACCTCAATATATCATCAAATTTATATCACTATACACAACTTTAGAGAAGGGAATTCACCAAATCAGTAACCAATTCTTTGTTGTTCGTGAATTAGTCCAACCAATTCTTTTTAAAAAGAATTATATCTTTATTTATTTTATTCTCTTATCATACTTTTGATGGAGAGTTCATAAGGACAATATTGAGCAAAAGATCTAGCCTTAGGAATATATGCACACAATAACTATTTATTCATCTTTGCTTGGTATCACCATTGTTCAGGTTGGATAATTTATTTTTAGTTTTTTGTTTATTAGAATAATTATATAGTTTGTTTATTTAAAATATATATTAAAATTCATAAAATCATAAAATAAATCATTTTCTTCTCTCTTTTTTTTTTTAAAAAAAAAAGTAGTTTTGATTTAATTAGTTTTAAATTGCATATACAATCTTTAAATAATGTAGTTTTCATTCAATATATGGTATATTAAGTGAAATTTATCATTAATAACATCCACACAAAAAATATTATATTTTTAGTTTTACTTCAACATATATTCATCAAACAAGCACATACACACGCAAAAGCTAGAAAAATTGAGGCTTGCATACTAGATCTAGTTTATATATTTTGCCTATCAAATATTATTATTATTTATAATAATAATAATAATAATAATAATAATAATAATAATAATAATAATAATAATAATAATAATAATAATAATAATAATCTAGTCATAAAATCATTATAGCTCCATATAATCATCAAAAGACTCAAAAACTTACAATCTAGTTTGCATACTAGACTAGATCACAAGAAAAAATAGAAATTGCATATCATATAACAAGCCATAGTTATCATATATTAGTTCTTAATTTTAATGTTAAAACACCTAAATTTCATACTATATTTCATTTATTTTTAATTAAAAAAATAATATCTCACCTAGTGCATGTATGTAGAACTTTACAATCAAATTACAAAAAAAAAATCAACACTTGCATCATTCCTATAGAATTCATTTTTTTAGTACTTGCATCCTTAAAAATCTTGAAAATAAAACAAAGAAAACTATTTTCTTTTATTTTACTTTCAATTATTCATTTTATCATTAAAAATATTTTATTTTCATCAAGTGGTGTAGTTTTACTTTTCTTTGAAAAACATTACCACAAAAACCAAAAACATAATCAAATAAAGTCTTGTCAAAGCATGGACAAGCCTAAAACTTTCTCCCAATCATTCAAAAATAGAGAGTGCACTTTTTAAAATCATAATAAATACAAGACATATGCTTTAAACACTCAAATCAACATTATCTTTTATTTTGGATGATGCTTCTAGAGCGATATTATCTCCACAAAGTAGGTATATTTCCTAAAGTTATATCTCTTATCTACGCTAGTAACATAAAAAGAGATTTTAATGTTGAGCCCAAAATTGATTTTTTTTCATTCTAATTCTATCCCATACATTATCATTAGCCAAATTAACACTCTTGATAAGAAAGACTGGATGTACAAATACAACTAATAATTAGACCACCTCATATATTAGTGCATCAATTTAATGATCTCAACGTCTAGACCTTCACTCTTTCTTTAATTCCTCCTTGAGACTAACCTCATCATATTTTCATTCACTTTATGTATGAAATGGACCAAACATAGTCATCCTAAAAAAGTTAACCATTTCTCTAGATTTATTTAGCCTAGTTTTGCCCAATTCCCCATAAATAGCATCAACTAAAAGCTTTGATATCTTATCCTTATTCACATTGAGGGATATTAGAATTTAGTTACATCTCAATTTGAAACTATCAAAGAGAAACATGATGCAGGTGAACTAAAATGATATCACCATGATCACCCTTTATCCCCTGTAGTCCAAAACCATGTCCTTTCAACTCAATTCAGTCAAAATATTCCTTTTACTTACCACCCTATAATATTTTCATTGATTGTCTCAGCCAAACCTCAAGGATTTGAGTGCAGAAAGGTTAGCATGTTATTGGACACATGTATAAGTTTCACCTTTTTGGACCAGCACATTGGTTTATTTTTCATTAATGAGTATTGGAATATGCATCTTTACAACTCAAGGGGCTTGATTAGTTATTAAAAATTAGGACATAATCACTCTCAAATTTTTATTGGTTTATATTGTCTAAGTGTTTCTAAAATGGGATAAAATTATCAAATAGTTACAAGTTACATGGTAATTTGATTTTGTCTCCATATATGTGTGCTCCTTACTTTTTATCCTATCAAATGTTTAATATTCAAAGTTCAACCTTTAAAAAATTTAGATAGGGATAAGTGACTACTTTATGTGATTTTTCAATATTTTCTAAATTGGAGTGTCATACACAATTAAAGTATCCTATCAAAGTCAAAGTGTGTTGTACATACTTATGTTTAATTATTTCTCATTTTCTATATAAATTTTAATACTAGAACAAAGTGGTGGAAAATGCATATGCATGAATTTGGTCGCATATACTTGAAGATATTAATTATTGACACATCCTAAGCCACATGAATTGCACCCAAATATATTACTCTTATTTTCCATTCCTTTAAGACATTTATCTATATATGATATTGACCCTTTGTTTCTGACTATTACTACATATAACTTCCCAAGTTAGATGCTCAAAATGATTCATATTATCTTTATATTGTACCAACTAAGGATATTTATCCCTTATTTCATGGGACATGTCTAACCTAGGCAGACATGGCTACTGTTAAGGGCATACCCACCTAGAAAAAATGCATTCCACACTAAATAAAGAATAGTTTAAAAATTTAAAAATAATATTTTGGGTCTTCCTACACATTTCACAAGGTTGGATAAAGGAAACTATCAAAATGTTTTGTTATAAATACATATCAAAGGTCATTCATTATCTCCACTTGATTCTCAATTGGTTTCTAGACTACACACTATCACACATTGAGAAAATATTCCCTATTCTTCCCAAATTCAAGATCATTCACAAGGAATATCCATAATCCAAGTATAAATCATCTCAAATTAATTAAATGACTATCATTTTCAAGTATAAAAGTCATATTTCAAGATGCATACGCATAGTCAATGATCATAAATACATGGGATAACTACATGGGATTTATTTCTCTCATTAGAGTATTAGATACATTGGTTGTGGTCAAATATTATGAGGTGATTGGGGTCAACTCATTTGATTAAACTCTCCCTCTCTTTTTTTTAGGTTTCAAAATTTAAGGTGCCCTTAGGATTTCAAAGACAAAAGACTAAAATAGTGAATTCTATGTGGTAGTTTAAATAGAATCATGATATCATCACCTAACTAGTAGACATGACGTATAAGGAATAATAATCAAAATACTCTCACTATCAACATATACTAGTCTATGGTGAGAAGACATGAATGAACTATTTTACTATCCACCTAGAGAATACTTATCCAAGTATATTATTAGATTTTACTTGTGAACTATAACTTTCATATTTATACTTTTTCATCTTTTCTTATTAGTCATCACTAATAGTCAATTAGAACAAGTATGTGGAAAACAAACATGAGCAACCTACACTTCTTTTTATATGGTGTGAACATATCTAGATATAGTTTCATATTATATTCCTAATATCGAGCATGTACATACATATCTTTTGTTTATTTCTAATTTCTAATATTTAGAATAGTCAACATAAATATTGATTTCATATAAGTACATTTATTCTTAATGTTTTGAAAAAAATAGTATTTTTCCATATTTACAAATAAGGACAAATGATTAATTCATGTATATTGTAGGTTTTGTTAAATTTGAGTGCCCTACATAATTAGAGTATCCTCCCAAATACAAATTGTGTTTTACACACTCATGTTTAGTTATTTATCATTTACTCTAGCAATTTTATTACCATAATTGGGGGGGAAGTAGGTGTAGACACATAAAATTGGTCATAGGTACTTGACAATGTTAATTATTGATACATCCTACACCACATGCATTGTACCCAAATCATACATGATTATTATTTGTCATTTCTTTATGCCATTTATTTATATATGGTATTTACACTTTGTTTATCATCATAATTACATGACAATTCTAAATTCAAATGTTCAAACTACATCATTATATTATCTCTAGCTAAGTAAATTTATCCCTAATTTCATGACACAGGTCTATGCTTAGAAGACATGGTTATTATCATGGACCTATCCACTTAAATTGGTCATGTCCCATACTAAATAATGGTTACTTTCTAAATTTTGAAATAACATTTTTTGGTCTTCCCACATGTTTTACAAGGTCAAATAAAGTAAATTATCAAGTGGTTTTGCTATAAATAAATATCAAAGGTCATTCATTAGACTTGGTTCTCACTTCTAGTTTCTAGCCTTCACATTATTGTACATTAAGTAAATCTACCATATTTTTCCCAAATTCAAGATCATTCACAAAGATCAATCTTAATTCAAGTATAAAACATCTCTAATTAAGTTAAGAGTTATCATTTTCAAGTTTTAAGTCATATTTTTATTTACATACATGTAGTTCAGAAGCACAATTGTAAAATCACTCATAAAGGGAGTTAATATGGTTAGCTCAACATTTTACATCCCCCCTCTTCTTATAGGTTTCAATATTTTAAGGTGTTCTTAGTGTTTCAAAGACTAAATAATGAATACAATTAATTACATGCAACATAATTATAATAGAAATATCTCAGTCTAATCATTAAACAGATGTGTGGAAGGTGCACCAATTAGATTTTTCACTATCAATGCAAAAAATTCTAAGGTAGATGGACACAAGTGGTATTTTCTCTTATGTACCTAGTGTGGTCCTATCTATAAATAATATCATATTATACCTCTAAACTATCACTATCAAAATCTTATTTTTTAATTTCTCCTATGGGTCATTAATCAAAATCAATTAGGGCAGCTTCATGGATAATAGACACAAGTGTCCTACACTTATGTCTGGATAGAATGCACCTATCTATAAATACTTTCATATCTTGCCCTTGATCCTAACAATGCATAGTTGTTTCTTTTACAAATTTACACATTCATATATCTGAAACAATCAATATAAATATTGATTTGAACTAAGTACATTTATTCCTAGTGTTTTATAAAAATATTAGGTTTCCATTTATTTCAATCCCTAAAATAATTTTATAAAATTATTTTACATGTTTAACATTATATATATATATATATAGTTTTACACCTATTAACACAAATAAAAATATGTGTTTTAATAGAAAATAATGTAAAACGACTACAAAATAAAGGACTCGCTAATTTTTTTAACCTTAAACCTATATTAATAAGTAATCCTTTGATCCATAGGTTATTGATTATAACCTAAATTTGTAAGATCAATAATATATTTTGAATACATTTCATTTTGCCTCAAAGGCAATAAGGTTCTCATTATCGATTAAAAAATTATTATCAAATGAAATATGAGAAGGTTGAACATCACTTGAAAATGTAATTTTTTCTAAATACTTCTAAAGAACATCCTTATAAACATTATTTTTTAAGAACTTATAGAATTGATATATTTTCTTGAGTGTTCTTCATTTAATCTCTAATATCATGATATTGAAACATATTATTAGGAGTTAAAAATGGAGATTAGGAGGGTTTATTGTGTTCTTGGCTCAATATTTCCTTTGCATTATGCAATTAGCCTCATATTTTAACTTCATATGTTGATAATTTGGAATGAAAATTTATACATAATGTTAGATGACTCTTCAAACATCAGAAAGGAAAACAAGACATATATATGCTGCACTACCATAGTATTATACAACCCTATCATGTTTATAAAATATGATAACATTATATGATATACCATTAAAAATAAAAAATTAAATATAAATGAATATTTGTACAGTAATAACATCATAATGCACAATAACATGATATAGTTTAATTTGTATGAAAATGTGACACTATAGGAAGGAAATATGTAGTCATCTAGTAAGTGGGAACAATACATCAAGGGTTTATGAAACCCTAAGAAAAATCAAATCCACCACGAAGAAAAATATAGCCCTAATAAGTAGACAATGGTATGGGTTCACCAAAATGTGTTATAGATAATTGAATCTAGGTTAAATTACATCAAAGTGAAACACATATATCCATAAAACATTTCAAATGAGACCTAATCAGATTTGAAAAAAAATCAAATCCAATTTTATATAAATAATATTTTATTATTAGAAAAATGACAGTAAGGGTTTTATGATACTATATTTATTACAAATATTGGGACAATTATTATAAATAGACAAAAAAAAATGTATGGAAGATGTGTTGAGCAAAACCCATAAAAAGTGATAAGCAAATAAATTTTTGTGAAGTGTAATCTAGTAATAGTGTTAGTGTTAAAATGTTTCAAAAAAATTGGAACATTTTTGTGCAACTTATATGAAATTAATTCATGACCATGTTCTCATATTTTAAGTCCCCAAAATCTTATCTTTATTTTTATTAATTTTTCACACCTCTATGGCAAATTGATCTATTTCTCTACAACCTTATAAAATAATCACATAGTAATAACAAACATGATAATGAATGAGAGGTAGTCTATGTTATCCATGTATTATTATCAAGCCCATAAGGTGGAACATATTTAGAAAATAGCATTCAATGTACTTCAACAAGTATTTCATGGATGCAAACCCTAGTCCTATATTAATTTCTAGGTTATATTGAATATATGACACAAGTAATAAATTATTAAATATTGATTTAAATCTACTTTAAATTCTTGAATTATGCTCTACTATCTTCAAAATAGATTTGTATAACATAGAATTTTTTCCTTGGTTAATTTTGCATTTCATGTTTTTTTTTCTTTTTTTTTTTGGTTGTGTGTGTGAGCTTCTAAAATTGAAATTGAGAATAAATTAGCATGCAAGGTGACACACAATGCAAGAGAAAAACTAAAATAGATGGGATACAAGGCATAAGAGACCTAAAATAAGTATTATAAGAAAAAAGGGCTAGAAGGGCTTTGATTGTCTAGAACCGCACACTATATGGTCCTAGGAAACATTTCAAGAACCTAAGAAAAATACATAGATAGGAGAGATAAGCATTATCCCCTTTTTAAAGGATTAGATAACGGTTAAAGTGGTAAAATAACCTATATACAAGGATGAATAAAAATATTCTAGAGTAGGCCAATTAATTGAAAAATCAAATAAATAAATATTTTAAATTAAAATGTTGAGTTGTGCTAAATATAAAAATTATATTGAAAACAATAATTTAATTTTATAAACACTATGGAGAGATAATACTTAGCTTATCTGCAAATGATTATGTAGATCTAAGATATATAGAGGTGGAAACAAGCAGGAATAAGATCAATATCTAGTCAACAAATTTTATAAATATTATTTCTAGAGGCCTGGGCACTTGTCTTAGCCTTGGGGTACTTTCATCAATACAAGTGTCATGATGTTAACATAACTATGTGGTATGACATGCTCACTGTATTGTGGCTTGGCCACCTAGAGCTTTATGGATTTTAATCACTTTTTTTCTAATATATTTTATTGACATGAAAAGGTTGTAGATAATTGTATGGGGATTAAACCATCTCTCTTCATATTAGGTTTTTGTACATTTTCTAAAAATGAAGTAGTGAGATCATGAAGTTGAGATTATCTGAAGGACCATTTTATCAATGAGCATTGCCTACATAATCAATACTCTAAAAAGGGCCTTAAATATTTATATTTATCTCTTAAATAATGGCTTGTGTGTGCACAAGGGTACAATATAATATGTGTGAGGGAATGCAATGATCTAGCTTGTAACTTGATAAATATTTCTCATAGATTATTCTTTAAGTGATTCAGATTTATAATATGACTACTCTTACATGATTGATATGAAAATAAAGAAAAATAGAGTAGTATAACTCAATTGTAAAATCAATTGAATAAGCTTGAATAGGTGTTTGGTTGGTATTTACTAGATAGATAATGAGTAGGATTTCATTGTATTTATACCACGCATTTTATAAATATATCATGTAGGTTTCAATAAGACAAATAGGCCAAACCATATGTTTAAAAAAAAATCAATTTAGATGAATTTTGAGGACTATACAATTGATAATAATCTAGACACATGCACCGATGTAAGTGTTCATATGTATGATGCAAGTGTTTGATAAGCTAAGAAGTTGTTGAGGATATAAAATTGATAGTTAATGATATGTATCATGTTTTAAGATTTCTATATAATAAAGAGATTTAGATAATCAAAAATGATAAATAGTTAAGCATAGTGAAATGGTGAATGTGAGATTTTCAATATCAAAGAGGTATAGAACTAAAGGGTAGAGATTTGATAAGTATTTATCAAATATAAAAGACTAATATATTATATAAATTATATTTTAATATTTACAATATGAGAAAATAAAAGTAATTAAAAAAAGAGAAAAAAATTTACAAAAATATCAATAAGAACCTTATATGATAAATGACAAAGATACAAATACTCTATAAACTAATAATTATACCTCAATCAAAATTAAGTATATGTACTTTGTATAAAAATAAAAATAAAAAATGGTATTAAAACATATTTATTTATTACGTTTTATTTTATATATTTTATCTATTGTTTAATTTTGTTAAACTAAAGTCAGACCATAAAATAAATAATTAAATATAGTGAGATGGTGAATGCAAATTTTTTTATATTAAAGAAGTACAAAGGATAGAGCTTTGATAAGTATTTATCAAATATAAAAGACTAAGATGTTATATAAATTATATTTTAATATTTACAATATAATTTAAAAAAAAAGTAATAAAAAAAGAGAAAAAAATTAAAAGATATACCAATAAAAAATTTATATGATAAACGATAAAAATAAAAATACTCTATAAACTAATAATTATACTTCAATCAAAATTAAGTATATGTACTTTGTATAAAAATAAAAATAAAAAATAGTATTAAAACATATTAATTTTTTATATTTTATTTTATATATTTTATCTATTGTTTAATTTTGTTAAACTAAATATTTTATCTCATTAAAAAATTTATTCACAAATTAATAACACTATTTTATATGAGATATATAATATTTTTACAATCCATATAATTATAAGAAAATATATTAGATAAAAAACTTTACTTATTTAAAATCTCTAATTTTAAATAGGCAAACCTGTTTTATATACAAATAATAAACATTTAATTATAATAATTTTTTTTCATAATAATTATGGCCACAAGAAGTTATGGACTTAATTAAAGGTGAAGGAAAAGAATTTAATAAATTAATTATCTAAATATATCTTTAGAAATGATATTCTAACTCCAAAAATTAACTATTTTCGTTTTATTAAAAGATATAACATATATAATCATTTTAAAAATAAATATATAAATAATATAATATAATTTATATAATTTTAAAAATATTTTTAATATTTTGATATATTAAATTAATTTAATAAAATTGAGAAAAAATATATGTAAATATGTTATAATTTTTAATATTAATAATTTTTTATTATATTAAAATACAATTTAATTTTTTATTTAAGAAGATATGAAAATGATTAATATATATTTTTATTATTATTAAATATTATTTAAAAATTAATTATGTTACTATATATTAATATTGAATGTAATAGATTTGTAAAAAAATTGGTTTCCCAAATTCACTATTGTATTATAGTTGGTAAATATAGTGTCACATTGTATATATTATATTTTTTAATATTAATATGATAATAATGTTATTAAAAATTAAACTTATCGTAACATTTATAACATAAAATTTCAATAATATTTATATATTAAAATTTCAAATAACTATCAATTTTAAGAATTGGTTGATGGTCTTCACTAATTAATAACAAAAATAAATAAAAATAAATATATTATAAATCATTATTATCATATTTAAAATTAATATTATTTTCATATTTTTATATATATAAACAATTTTTTAATTATCTTTGTCATATTTACCATAATCAATACATTATAATATATTTTTAAAATGGTGCCAATTTCTAATGAATCATAATATTTGATTTTTTAGAAGAATGGCATCAACTTCTTAGTTGTCTCTCTTCTTATTTCATTTTAGTAATTTAATTTTGGAATTGTGATACACTAAACTTTAAATCTAAGAATAAATATAATCAAATTAAGGTTAAATTTGGTAAGGTTCTTTCATAAATATTATAAATATGCTAAGTCACTATAAATTATACATTTCAATTTTAATACTTTCTTAATATATATTGTCATTCAATTTAATTATTATTTAGTTTTTTTAGTTAAAATTTATTTTTTTAATTAAAATTTATTTTTTTAACTAAAATTTATTTTTTTAACTAAAATTTATTTTTTGATCCATTTAATTTTGTAGTTAAATATTTTCTCATTGCTCTTGCCTCCTTTACATAGATAACTAATCCGAACTTGGTAAATACTACTTTACAAATTATTACTCTCGCTTATCTATATTATACATAATTAAATCACTTATTTCTATTCACAATAAAAAACCTACCAAATCACAACTCAAACTATAAACAACAAATTACAAATTATTACCCTGGCCTATATTACATATAGTTAAATCGCTTATTCCTATTTCCTAACATATTTAACTATTGAATCATTTATTTCCCATCCCTAATCTACTTATTCCTATTTCCTATTATTTATTCCTATTACCTAATCCTATTTCATATTTCCTATTACTTTTCCTATTTCCTAACGTGTTTAACTACCTGCCCAATATCTGCGGTAGAAGTTTCATGGAACCATTTTCCTATTTATTTTCCACACCCATATCATTTTTTCCTGAATCTCACCCTGTTCCCTTCGTTTGAGAGGCTTACGAGGTGCTTGTGGGTTAAGACGCTAAAGTTATTTTAGTATTTTTGTTATTAGGGTTGTGGCAAGCTCTAAATGGATCGAGGAAAGTCTGCCGGTAAATGAATGGAGTTTTCATTTTTGACATTGCAATGATATTCTGAGCAAATTTATCAGAAATATCTCTCTCTATTTGAGTTTTCCTTCTGATTTCTGCTATGTCGATCTTCCAGCGTAGCGGAGAATACAAGCAGTAGGGAAGTAGCTCGATCTTCGACTGTAGTGGAGAGCACAAGCAGGGGTGTCCTGTCCACCAGAGGGAAGCCAACTTCCGAACAAAAGCAGATATTGGAATCTATGTTCGCCGGTGGAACCAGGAATCCATCTACAGCCTACATTGCTGATATTACTGCTGAGCTGGAACGGTATGGCAGGGTGGAAGGGAAAAACGTTTTTAATTGGTTTCAAAATGCCTATGCCCGAAAGAAACGCAGGAAGGATGAATCACAAACCAGATCAAGTATGAAGCTTTGAGCTTTAGTTATTTAGTTATTTTGTTTCTTTTAAATTTTGCAAACTAATGTAGAAAGATCTATTTCAGCTTCCAAATGGCCTTCCCTCTTTCGTGCAAAGAAGCCTTCCGACAAGAACCCTTCGGAGGTGATAAGTATTACAGTGCAAAGTTCCTCACTCAATTTACAGATTGAGTCATTTAAGAAGAAATCTATTGCATTATAAACATTTTTATTGATATATTGCAGGATTCAGAAGAAGCGGATAGCGGCTTCCGCGGAAATTCTTCAGTCAATCCTTCAGAGCGTACCACCTTGGAGTTGTTTCCTCTGCGCCCTGATAGGGGAGGTTGTCATTGATTTCCTCTAATAATGAATATAGACTTCATCTAGTGTTAATCCAGTGCTTTTAAGCTTTACTCTGTTGCGATCTTTGGCATCTTCTTATTTGTGAGATAGGGGCTAAGTTTCAAGTCCTCTTTGGTGCTGGAGAAGTTGGTAGGCCAGTGCTTTGCACTTTCCAAGAACTACTTGTGATGAAGAACACGAGTGTTTTACTTGCAGGTCACTCTATATGTGCGCACTTGCCTAAGATTATGCATGCTCCATAGCATTTGTATGTGTTGTCTATAGTGGTTGATATTATCCTAGAGGCATGGATCCCAGTGGTTTCACCGATATTGAAACCATGGTTTTTAGTAATTTTACCTCTGCCTTCACATCATTGATATCGATAAAGAATGATAGCGGCATGACAGGTAGTTTGTTAAGCTCGTGGATCCGGATTTGGATCCAATTATGAATTTTTTGTCATTGTGGCAAGGGGTCCCAAATACATGAGAAGATCTATAGGTACATAAAGGTGTGAGGCGATTAAACCTCTGAATTTTGATCCACCACTAATTAAATCACCCAAGATGCATATAATGCTATCCATTTTTTTTTTTCCAAATTAGGTTTGCAAAGGTATTTGTGGGTCAATAGTCAACATTTGGTGTGATTGGGTCATCCACTGATTCCCACTGGGTGAAATAAATCAGTAGTGTCAATAATTGATACTAAAAATGTTTTGATGCTCTTGAAATTACCTTCTTTATGCTTGTATTCAGCTCTATTATGAGAAATTTTATTTAAT
Organism: Torreya grandis; assembly: GCA_037957365.1. Classification (NCBI taxonomy): domain Eukaryota; kingdom Viridiplantae; phylum Streptophyta; class Pinopsida; order Cupressales; family Taxaceae; genus Torreya; species Torreya grandis. The sequence goes on from JARHVA010002340.1 coordinate 790,412, forward strand.
TGATTTTTTCTCCCAATTTGATGATGCAATGTGTTATGTTGATGACTCTTTTGGTGGCTTAACTAGTACTCTTGGTGGTCTACAAATATCTACTCATTATACACTTTGTCAACAATTTCACTAGGGAATCATTCACTTAATCAATGACAATTTATCTAAAAGATCGTGAATATGCTTCTTTTATGTCAGGATAGATAGGAAGAGTCTTTGTTTTATAATGTGCTAATGATTTTCCCCTTGCATTTAAGTCAGTAGCTTGCACCATGCTGTTGGCATTGATGCAGATTGTGACATCCTTTGACAAATGAATGGTCACTTCAATATATTGACTCAAGATAGTCATTAATAATTCATCTAGCTGATCCAAGATAGGCAACCTTATTAAACATTTTGCATTTGATATGTGCAACCTATCTGGTAGGTATAAGGATCCTAGATGTGAATTCATCTCTTGTGTTTGGGGGAACCATTTAGTATTGATTGTGTTGATGAATTCAAAGTGATCAAGATCATGATAAATCAGTCACCTCAAGTTGATCCCAACACCCATATCTTATTTTTGTGAATCAGACAGTGGTATTAGAAATTTATGTGCTTTCCTTACTCTATGTGTTGTGACAAAAGTGTGTAAGAAATATTTGCTCAATATAAGGGCTAAACCTTAGATCGCAAAAGGATCTTGTTCACTTTCAATTTCAAGTAAGTTTTTCTTGTTTTCCTTGCCTTGTATATATTTTCATATGCAATAATTCTCTGACACACTCATTAACTTTGTTGATTTTTGTTTCAGACCATTATGCTGTTACTTTAAATTCTAGTGGATATTTTGATGTGAACTTGCCTTTTCAATGCATAGATTCAATGTTTTTTAAAATTACATTCAAGGACATGATGCATCACCTTTTGTCTTCTAAATAGTTTCCTTTTATTGTGCATTAAATGGATCTGTCACCCCTATCTATATTGTCTTTGAAGTGCTTTCTCATTAACTAACTTTGTAGTTACCATTGTCGTACCACTCAAGTAGGAAAAAATTTAGTGGCCAATAATAAAATGAACTAGGGGTTTTTAGGTGAATCTATTTCAAAATTATGGTGAATCAATTTTGAAGGTGGATAATTATGTAGGAAAATCAAGTGTTAGAATAGGGTGAATCAAGGATGGTGGCATGGCATTCGAATGAACATTGAACATGTTACATATAATGAATGGACATGTAGATGGATTGATTGTGTAGACTCTACACATATAGACAAATTGAATACACATGTAGAAGGTCGATTGCACATGCAGATAGGTTGACTAAAAATGCAAATGATTTGAATGAAAATGTAGATGAGTCATCTAGACATGTAGATGGGTCATTTACACATGCAAATAGGTCATTTGTATATGTAGATGGGCATTGATGCAGTGGAAAAATAGGTTGGAAAGTTCTATTTGAAGGGGCAAATGGTTTACTAAAATAAATGTTAATTGTAATTTAAATTTATTTTAGTAAATATAATAAACTAGGGTAACTCTACATCTTATACAGTTGGTTTCACAGCTACATGCCTTACAATATGAGAGATAGTTTTTCAAAATCTAATCTGGCCAATACTTATGCATTTTTAGGGTTTTAGTATTAAACCTAGGGATTTCAAGGCATAAATTTTATAAGTGATATCTATTTTGGGTAAACATATAGTCATTTGTTAGGTTTTTGTGCCTTCTAGATTTCTTGCTAGCATTTCTAGGAGTCTTATATTTGTCAAAATTGAAGTTTAGGAACCACTCACTTTGAACTCAAGCCAAAGTGGTATGATTGGGGTAGCATAGGTCACATTGATGACCTATACACATCAAATGAACACTTTATGGTAATTTCACTTGATCATCACCCCTCCCTCATCCTTAATCAATTATCCACATCCTTGGTCACCTCTAATCACTCTCTCCTCACTCCTCATTGTCCCTAATCACTCCCTCATTAACCATCATTGTCCTTCATCATATCTAATCACTCTCTCATCAACCCTAATCGATCCCTCATTAACCCTCATTTTCCTTCGCCCTTAACTTTTTCAGTAGAAGCCATCAAAGCATGCATGTAGGCAAATGATAGAAATATAGATGATTAACAAAACTCAGATGAATTATAGATGATTCTATGGAATGTAGGTGATCAAATACAAATGAAGATGATTGACAATAATTTAGGTGATTGATAGTAAATGTAGATGATTATAATGAATGCATAAGATTGAATGTAGTTAGGGTGTCTAATATAGTATAATAGTAGTGAATGCACCCAAATTGACTTTTAAGGTACCAACAAAATTTTGTTATAAGAATGAAATTTATTTAAAATAATAGGCAAGCTGACCCTAAAAATTAACTTATGTCTTAAAAATTTAGGTGATTCCACCTTGTTGAGTACCCCATAAAATCACCAAATGCCAATTTCTAAAATCAAAATATTCATGAATTAATAAAAAATTCACCACTAAAATTTTCCCTACACTCAACCATACATTTTCTTCACCACCTTGTTCTTGAAACTTTTTATTTGAGCCATGTGTTGATTGATTTGTGTTTCTTCATTATTATGTTGGTTCCTTTTTATGTTTCTCAACATTGACTTTGGTACATCCCTTGAATATATATATATATATATATATATATATATATATATATATATATATATATATATATATCACAATAAAAATGTAACTAAAATCCTAATTACATGGTGTTACTCAACACCCACTCATTTTTTTTATGTTTTGCTAGATATCATTAGCAATACGACTTAAGCCTAAGGTTGTACACCCTTCCAAAAATAATGGTTTCTTGAAGGTATCAAAGTATGTGTAGATGATATTTATGAATTTTATATCACCCCAGTCTTGTCCACTTGGAAAATTTAGATCTCAGTCATTCCTCTCAATTTTAGATATTTCTTGCTTCTGCAAGTCTTGCATCTACTCTTTCTTATGTCCCTTTGCCTATATATTAGTATGACCAGTCTTATGTTGATGAACTATGACTATATCTTGCATATAATTCTTAAAAGTTACTTATATTATACCTCTACAAGTTCTTAGCCTATACTTATTTTCCTACTACCTGGACACTTACATCCCAAACAAACACCTATGTTAATGTAAGTGTCTTATTATGACACAAGTGTCATGTGCCCTAAATTCACCTTATTTTCAAATAAAATATATACTAATGGTTATTTTAAGTGTTATTATGTGAGATATTATCTTGATAGGATTATATGCATAGTCACTCCTCATTCTAAAAAAACCTAGCACAGACCTAGCTTAGACTTAGCATTCATACCAAAAATCATTCAAAGAGTATTAAATTGAGTAAAGCTTCCTTATTTTAAATATTTCTATATCAATCATAAGGACAACACATCTATAGGTCGAAAGTACTGAAGGATCAAACCAAGGGCTATATTTGATAAGTTACAAGTTAGATCATTATTATTCTTACTTATCAAACATTTCATGATTCACACACAAGTAAACACATAGGTGATAACTACATAATTTTGAGGCACTCTTTAGAGTATTGGATATGTAGGCAATTCTCATTGATAGAGAGGTATTTAGGATATCTCTTTTAGTACTTCAAACCTATAAATGTATTATCCCTATGATTGATATGGAAATAAGAGAAAATAGGGAAGTTTTACTCATTTAAGTGCTTGATTGAATGCTATTTGGTATGAATGTTAGGTATGTGATATGTGAGTTATGATTGAGGTTTAATATTATATTTATACTAATCCTCTTGGAGAATATCTTGAGTTATTGATAAATACACAGAAATATAATCTTGATTGGTTTTCAGATCTGAAACTTTACCCTAGGGTTTTACCCTCCTTTGGTTGACAAGATTCGTGTTCAAACACTTACAAGTTAGTTATTCCTTGATTGGTTCATTTAAACATCCAAATAGATCCATTTTAAAATTATACAGAGGTATTTTATACTGAGGGTCATATACTTAGAAACTTTTTGTTCACCAAAATTTGGTAGGGATTTTTTAATTTTTGCAATTTACTATTTTTACTAAATATTGGCATACAAAGAGAATGATGTAATTATTTTTTAATTAATTTATAGGTTTCATGAAAATAATATTTTATTCAAAAACATCCCTTATATCTTATAAATAAATTATTTTTTATCAATTTTTTAAAACTCTTTATTGGGAGTATTCTAGGGTTTTATCTATAAAACTTTCCACACTATTTGACATATTTATGATTAATAATAGACTAAAATTCAAATTACTCAGAGGTTTTTCGTAAATATGTTTATACAAACAAAAACCTCTTTTTTTCATAATATTGTATGAATATTTTAAATTTAACATTTTACTATTTTTAGTAAATTTAGACCTACATGTCATACATTATATTTTTGTTTCCCTATTTTTATGGGTTCATATAATTTAATATTTTTCTTAAAAAACTTATCTCAAATGCCAAAATTTATTACCTAATCATTTTACAATTATTTATCTTGATTTATCACATCGTGGTGACCCTAATTTTTGATCTTATAACCTTAGTTGACCTAGGGTTTCATGATTTTTTGTTTTCTAAATTCTAATTATTGATTTCAAAGTGTTAAAATTTAGGATTTTATGTTTTCCAAAATCATGTTAAACATGGATACATCTCTTAGTTACTTAATTATATAATACATAATGGTAGTTATTACTTGTTATGTTTCATGCATGATTTAATCAATTAAGCCTATAAGGGGTTCAAAATCAAATCATTTAAAAAAAAAACCAAATCATGGAATGATCATAATTGAGATAGAACTCAAAATTATCTTTACTAATCTTGTTGCATTAATATTGAGCTTCTTCTTCATAACCCTAAGGAGGGTGATAACTACTTTGCCTTCAACCAGGTCCACACTATCACTCCTTCAAGGGGTAAGGTAAATGGTGCATGTATGTATATGCAATTTGAAGTACCTAGGTTTTATGCTTGTGAATCCCTAAGAGATAAAATCACTAATGTAGGTATGTTTGAATGATAATGTGTAATATCACCAAAGGGATGCTCTAGCCCACCTTAACCAGCTTAGGATTATCAACCTCTAATATGATGCCTTAATGACTCACTTGATGCTCTTCTAACTAGAATCTTGTTGAGAATATTTGGTAGTGTTGGTAAATGGTGACAAATCAAGATTTCATTATAGTTCATGAGACCAAAGTCTCTCCTATATTATGAGGTGAGGTTCCCTTTATTGAAAGTAATAACAATTGAACCAATTATATATAAAATTTATAGATTAAATGAAATGGGATCGATAGATTCTCAATCTAACTAAAAATAAAAGAAACATAAAAGAGAAAATAAAGAGCCATAGGAGAGTAAATAAATGCAAATTTCACCCACTTACATAACATATTAAATTAAAAAAGAGAAATTTACTTTAACAAATTAGACACCATTCATTCTTGGAATAATGAGAAATACATTGACATAAAAAAAATATGCTCATTAAGGAAATAACAAGACACAAAATTCAAGTAACTCCTCATTTTTGGATAATGACTGAACACAAAGTTTCCTTCCTCTTCCTCTTCAAGTTTCAAAAATCATGGACATCAAAGAGCCCTTTTCCAATTTCTATTTTTTGTATTTCTAACAAATGGAATGAGATGACCCTTCACATTCTAAAATGACCTTTTGTATTCTATTTTTTGTCCTATTATAATTTTCATAATTTTAACTTTTACAATCATAAAATATAAATTTCATAAAATAGATTTTATATGAAAATAGGTAAGAGAGATAGAGAACAAATTTCACTAAGAAGCTTTTTACAAGTTGACAACCTGGTAGATGGGTTGACTATTGTTGAATCTTCTTTGACCTAATCTTTATCACATGTTTCCTTAAATTTTTAAAATATTTTAACTACTTAAAGAGCTTCAATGCTTTTTGGAATCACTATATGATGGCAATGTGTAAACCATCTTTGGGAAATGAATGTTAAGGAACACTGATCCTTAAACAAATCTTCCAACTAGGTGTTTAACTGTTCTAGTGAAATATTGATTTCATTGAGAGTTATCATTGAAACTTTATTGAATTTACCTTCCTTTAGAATATCCTATTTGACTATCTTTTGGAATTGAACTTTCAGTTCATCCACAATATGTGTCATAGTTCCATTTTATTTATATAAATGGCAACGGATGTCATCTAGTTTACTGTAAATTAGTTTGATTTTTTCTTCAACCATATCTCTACTCTCCTTAAATTTTTATATGTCTTTGTTTAATATTTCTATTTTCTAAAATCTAAATTCTTCCCATTTAAAAAATGTGTCATCATCTTATTTCTCAAATAATCCACCTTATACCATTACTTTGACTTCCATCATGATAATTTATTTCATGTCTCTGATCTCTTCTTCCCATTTTACCTTCAAGGTTGAGATGAAGAATTTGATCTGTATAAGGATATCCTACAATTATTGACTAATAGGATCATATCTCTTCATGACTCCTTCAATGTATTTCATTCCATTTGCAAAGAATTCATCTACCCATGATTTAAGAGCCTTGCCATAGGTATTGTATTTACTAATTGTGTCAATAACATCTTTGCTTATTCTTGGAAATTATGTTAGAGCATAAACTGATGGTACTATAGGAGTTTCTACTAGATGGAGAAGATAATTATCATAGCTTGATAGCTATTTGATCTATCTTAAGATCTTTTTATTGAGTCAACTCATCTTGGTCAAACCTTTTAATGATCTTTTCAATGGTTCTTAAAGATTATGAATATCACCTTCTCTTATTAATTCTCCAAGTGACATTATTTTTAGATTATAATCTACTAATGTTATTTCTCCAATTTCCTTCTCAACATTTGGTTCAAAAATCCTGACAAAATTTTCTCCTAAATAATATGATACCAACTTGAAGGTGGTGTTTACTTTATTTGGTGTAGGAGTCTTCAAGAGACCATCTACCACATATAAATCTAGCAATTCATCTTCAGCCACCATTTTTATTTTCTAAATCATAAGTTGCATCTATTGAAATGAAATATATTTCAAGGCAAACACTTGAGTAGCTGATGAAGAAGGGTTAGGCTGATTTGGAGGAGGAGGAGGAACGTTTGGAGATCTAGATGGAGAATGTGGTTTCTCTTCTTAACCCTTTTTCTACTATACCATTTCAAATGATGAGGCTATGTATCACTGTGTGGTGTTTGGGATGAACAAGTTGGGATCACCCAAGGTTTCAGTTGAATATCATGGTCTCACTAATTTCTTGGCTTGCTTCTTTTTCCTTACTACCATATTTTATCCACATTGCTTTCCTAATTAATTCATGTGATTAGGATCCTCATCTCCATCATCACTCTAAATAGAGGATCTCAAGGATTAAAAAACCACCTTAAAACTACTTCTCCTATAAACTGATGGGGCTATTTCTTAGAAAGAGCTAAATTTTTTCATCTCTTTGAGCTATTCACGGTTACTCTAGCTAATTTTTTATCTAACAATTTTTTGTGTAAGTCCATAATCTTTGCATCCTACATTTCAAGTGATTTCATTCTCTGATTTACCAATCAATAGTTATCAAAGGTGTATTCATAATTGTGTTGGCATACTTTGGATCAAGAAGATTTGACTTGTCATCTAGCATCCCCTTAGGAACCCATTCATTTGTAAATGCCTTTATTTGATCTAGGGTCATCCAACTCCAATATATTGAGATTATTTGAAATTCTTATGCATAATCAGCCCAATTGTCTTTAATATGAGATATATGTTAATATGCATACCCTATACCTAGATTTTGATTCACATATCTTCTGGTATCCACAAAGTTTCTATTGGCATAGGTTCAAAGAGTGAACTATGAGATGGCCAATTATATGTCTTGAGCATTTAAAATAGACTTACAAATGAAATGACCTAATATAATGGGGAAATAAACACTAAGAACATGTTTTTATCTACATCACTTATGAATGATTGATGATTGCTTGCAGAGCTCAATGAGGATGATATTATCACTAGCCAACATTGGAAGACTTAAGGGATGCTCTTCATAACCTCTGACCTTGATGTATGTAAAATTTTCAAACTGAATATAGTAGATACCATATTGGTTAATAAATTTGGATACTTCAACAAATATCCCCATTCCCCAATCTTCTTCTATCAAATACACTACTCTCATTGTGAATGCATCATTGATCCTAGTGTAGTTTTTGTTATTTTTTTACAGGGTGAGCTGCAAGAAACACTCAAATACATGTGTCTTATTCTGACACAAGTTTCTAATACCCTAAAGTCATATAATTTTAATATAAAATATATATTAATGGTTGTCCTAAGTGTTATTATGTGAGATATTATCTTGATAGGAGTATATGCACAATCACTCCTCATTCTAAACAAACCTAGCACAAACCTAGAGTAGACTTAGAATTCATACCAAAGATTATTCAAAGAGCATTCAATTGAGTAAAGCTTCCTTGTTTTCTTTGATTTTTATATCAGTCCTAGGGACAACACATCTATAGGTCTAAAGTACTGAAAGATCAAACCAAAAGCTATATTTTCCAAGTTGAAAGCAAGATCATTGTTATACTTACTTATCAAACTTTTCATGATTCACACACAAGTAAACATGTAGGGGAGAACTACATTATTTTGAGGAGATTTTTAGAGAATTGTCTATGTAGGCAATTCTTATTGATAGAGGGGTCTTTAGGCCAGCTCCTTCAGTACTTCAGACCTGTATATGTATTATCCCTATAATTAATATGGAAATTAGAGAAAATAGTGAAGTTTTACTCATTTGAGTGTTTGATTGAATGTTATTTGGTATGAATGTTAGGTATGATCTAGTTAAGTTATGAATGAGTGTTAATATTATATATATACCAATCTTGTTAGAGATTATCTTGAGTTATTAATGAATATAAATATATATATAATCTTGATTGGTTTTCAGATATAAAACTTTACCTTAGGGTTTTACCCTCCTTTGGTTGATAAGATTGATGTTTAAATACTTGTAAGTTACTTATTCCTTGGTTTGCTCCTTTCAACCTCAAAATAGATCCATTTTAAAATTATACATAAGTATTTTTTACTCAGGTTACTATACTAAAACACCTCGTTTTGTTCTCCAAAATTTGGTATGGATTTTTCAATTTTTGTAATTTATTATTTTTAGTAAATATTGGCATACAAAGTGAATGGTGTAATTATTTTTTAATTAATTTTTGGGTTTCATATTAATAATATTTTATTTTAAAACATCTCTTTGATCTTATAAATAAAGTATTTTTTTATCAAAATATATGATTCTTTATTGGGAGTATTCTAGGGTTTTTTCTATAAAGCTTTCCATACTGTTTGACATATTTATGACTAATAATAGATCAAATTTAAAATTACTCAAAGGTTTTTAATAACTATGTTTATATAGATAAAAACCCTTTTTTTTTCAAAATATTATATGAATATTTTAAATTTAACATTTTACTATTTTTAGTAAATTTAGACATACATGTCAGACATTGTCCTTTTGTTTCTATATTTTAATGGGTTCATATAATTTTTTATTTTTATTAAAACACATATCTCAAATTCCAAAATTTCTCAACCAATCACTTTATATTTATTTATCTTCATTTGGCATATTGTGGTGACCCAAAATTTTGGTCTTAAAACCCTAGTTGATCTAGGGTTTCATTAGTTTTTATTTTCTAAATTCTAATTATTGATTTATGTTTTCCAAAATCATGTTCAATATGGATACATATCTTAGTTACTTCATTATACAATACATAATAGTAGTTATTAGTTGTTATGTTTCATGCATGATTCAATCAATCACGACTATAAGGGGTTCAAAATCCAATCATTTCAAAAAAACCAAATCAAAGAATGATCCTAATTGAGATATAATTCAAACTTATCTTTACCAGTCTTGTTGCGATAATATTGAACTTCTTCCTACGAAACCTAAGGAGGGTGATTGCTACCATCCCCCTAACTAGGTTCACACTATCACTCCTTCAATGGATGAGGTAGGTGGTGCATGTATGTATATTCAATATGAAGTACCTAAGGGTTGTGCTTGTGAATCCCTAAGTGATAAAATCACTAGTGTGGTTAAGTTAATAAAAGAGTTACAAAATCATATTACACTTGTAAAAAAATCTAACACATGGTAGTGTTAATCTTGTGTTTGCATCTTCATCTACCAATGTTATACCAAACAAGGTTTCACATCCAAATGAAAAGTGAAAATAGAATACATCTAAAATAAGTGATAAAAAATCTTCTAATATTCCAAGTGAAATCCTAAGAGAAATGCTTTAAAACACAGAGAAATCCTAAACATAGAGTGTAATCTAATATCTTTTAAAATTGTTTATACAAAGATTTAAACCATGTAAATAAATAATAAAGTTGAACACATAAAGGGAAATATTAAACACACATTATAGTATATTCTATTCAAAAATCATCTAGGACAATACACATATATAGGAAAATTATTCCTATATTTATGGAGCTCATATCCTTATCAATATCTACTCATATCACTATGAATACTCAAAAAACTATTTACATAGTATTTTTGTAACTCTCAACAATACCACTAACCATAAAAAACATATTTACATGAGTATATATTCAACTCACCAAATAAGATTTAAGTCACTAACAACTAAGTTTTTTTATTATGAATTATTACTCATGTAATTATTTACATTACAATATTCACCCAAATTTCATGTGAGGCTAACTTATCCTAATATTCCCCCCTTAGAACTTACATGGTAATTTAATTTCACAGAGAAGGAACACATCAACCCATCATAGACGATTCATCATCGAGAACACATCTACTGAAATAGTGTTAGAACTATAAAAAAGAACCATCTACTATCAACCATTCACTGTTGGGAACACATCAACCTAGTAAGTGTGAGAACTATAAGCAAGAACCATATATTTAACCTGCACTCATAAATATCTTAAACACCTTTATTATGTAGTACATCTTATGGAAAAATAGAAAACACACCTCTTATATACCACACATACAAACTAGTACTAAATATAAAACATAAAAATATATTCTCCACTAAAGCAGAAGTAGCTCCATCATTAGTGGCTAAGGAGAGGCATATAAAGCCTCCTTACTCCAATGCCTCCATCTTCCATATTGTTTTTTACTCAAATTTTTTATATTTTAGGCTCAAACTTTACATGTTGTTTTCATGACAAGATCCCCCCATAATTTTGAACAACATGAGGCATGAATTTCAACATAAAATCTGCCATGTTTACAAAATTAAAGTTTTGATTTTGATCTTTAATAATGATGACATACAGGATGGAAAATAAATCTTCGAACCATAATATTGAATAAACTTTGATACTCATTAAAACCTAGACTAATCAAAAGACTCACATAACTCAAAAGACTAGACATTTATACTATGATGTACTGTCTAATATACTCATATATATGAAATTATATTATAATTACTCAAGAGTGCAAAAATAGAATAGGCTAAAAATTGTTCAAAGGATATTAAAACCTTATAAACCTAGAAACATAAATACCTAAAAGGTAACACTTTGGTGATAATTGGCATAATGATTTGATCGATGCAGGTAAGTCTGAATGATAACAAGTAAGATCACCAAAGGGATGATATAGCCCACCTCGATCAAATTAAGATTATCAACCTCTAATATGATGCCTTAATGACTAACTTGATGCTCTTCTAACTATAATCTTATTGAGCGAATTTGATAGTATTGATAAAAACTTTGGTAAATGGTGACAAATCAAGATTTCACTACAATTCATGAGACCAAAGTCTCCTATATTATGAGGGGAGGTTCCTTTTAATGAAAATAATAACAAATAACACAATTATGTACAAAATTTTCATTTTAAATGAAAGGGTATCGATAGAAACACATTCTAGCTAAAAATAAAGGAAGCATAAATGAGAAAACAGAGATCCATAAGAGAGTGAATAAATGCAATTTTCACCCACTTACATAACATATTAAATTAAAAAGGGAAATTTAATTTAAGACATCAGACACCATTCATTCTTGGAACAATGAGAAATATATTGACATAAAAAAAATGTATACCCATTAAGGAAATACCCAAACACAAAGTTCAAGTAACTCCTCATTATTTGATAATGATAGAACACAAAGTTTCCTTTCTCTTCCTCTTTAAGTTTCACAAATCATGGACATCAAAATTCCCATTTTCAATTTCCATTTCTTATATTTATAACAAATGGAATGGGATGAACCTTCACATTCCAAAATGACCTTTTGTATTCTATTTTTGTCCTATTTAATTTTTCATAATTTTAAATTTTATAATAAAAAAATATAAATTTCCTAAAATAAATTTTCTATGAAAATAGTAAAGAGACATAGATAATAAATATCAATAAGAAGATTTTTATGTGTCAACAACACTGGCAAATGGGTTAACAATTGCTGAATATTTTTTGACCTAATCTTTATCATGCATTTCTTTGAATATTCAAAATCTTTTGACTATTTTAAGAGCTTAATTTATTTTATGAATCACCACATGATGGCAGTGTGTGAACCATCTTTGGGAAATGAACATCAAGGAACACCAAGCTTTAAATTAATCTTCTAGCCAGGTGTTTAACTCTTCTAGTGAAATATGAATTTCATTGAGAGTTATCATTGAAACTTTATTGAATTTACCTTGATTTAGATCTTCTTTGACTACCTTTTGGAATTGAAATTTTAGTTCATCCAAAATATGTGTCATAGTTCCATTTTAATTATATAAATGGAAATGGATCTCATCTATATTTCTATAAATTAGTTTGATTTTTTCTTCACCCATATCTCTAATCTCCTTCAATTCTTTTATGGCCTTGTTCAAGATTTCCATTTTCTAAAATCTACATTCTTCCCATTTACATAATATGTCATCATCTTATTTATCAAATACTCCACCTTATACCATTATTTGGCTTTCATTAGATCATTTATTTCATGTATCTGATCACATCTTCCCATTTTACCTTCAAGGTAGAGGTGTAGACTTCGATCTATACATGGATATCATAAAATTATTGAGTAATAAGATCATATCTCTTTATGACTTCTTCAATGTATTTCATTCCATTTTTAAGGAAATCATTTACCCATGATTTGAGAGTATTGTCATAGGTATTGTATATTATGATTATGGAAACAACATCCTTGCTTATTATTGGTAATTATGTTAGAGCATCAACTAGTGGTACTGTATGAGTTTCTACTAGATGGAGTAGATAATTGACTTAGCTTGCTAACTGTTTGATCTATCTTTTATGTTTTTATTGAGTCAAATCATCTTTGTCAGACCTCTTAATTATCCTTTAAATGGTTTCTTGAAGATTATTAATATCACCTTCTCTTGTTACTTCTCCAAATGATATTATTTTTAAATTATAATATGCTAATATCATTTATCTAATGTACTTCTCAACATTTGGTTCAACAATCTCTAAAAATTGTGATCCTAAATAATATGATACCAACCTAGAGTTGGTCTTTACCTTTTTGTTGTAGGAGTCTTCAATATATCAACTACCATATCAAAATCTAGAAATTTAGCTTCAACCACCCTTTATATTTTTTAGAGCATAGGTTGCATCTATTGAAATAAAATATATTTTAAAGTAATCACTTGAGACACTGATGGGAAAGGGGTAAGTTGATTTGGAGGAGGAGTAACTTTCTAAGATTCAGATGGAAAATGTGGGTTCTCTTCTTAAACATTTTTTGGCTATTCCATTTCAGAAGATGAGGCTTTGTATCACTCTATGAGATTTGGGATGAACAAGTTGGGATCACCCAAGGTTTCAGTTGAATACCATAGTCTCATTGATTTCTTGGATTTTTTTTTTGATATTACCATATTTTATTCACATTGCTTTCCTAATTTCATCTTGGGATTGGGATCCTCATCTCCACCATCACTCAAAATAGAGGATTCTAAAAATTCAAAAACCACCTTAAAATTACTTATCCCATAATTTTTTGTGCAAGTCCATACTCTTTGCATCCTCCATTTCAAGTCATTTGGTTATCTGATTGACTAATTAATAGTCGGTAAAGGTGTGTTCATAATTTTGTTGACATATTCTAGATCAAGAAGATTTGACTTGTCATTTAGCACCCCCTCAAGAACCCATTTATTTGTAAATTAATTTATTTAATCGAGTGTCATTTGACTCCAATATCTTTATATTACCTCAAATTCTTATATGCAATTATTCCAATAGTCTTCAATATAAGGTTTATGTTCATATGTAGACCCTATACCCAAATTTTATTTCATGTATCTTCTAGTATCCACATAGTTTCTATTGGCATAGGTTCAAAGAGTGAACTCTGAGATGGCCAATTATATTTATTAAACATTTAAAATAGATTACAAATGAAATGACCCAATATAATGGGGAAAGAAACACTAAGCACATGTTTTTCTCTACATCATTTATGAATGATTGATAATTATCTGTAGAGATTAATGAGGATGATATTATCACTAGCCAACCTTAGAAGTATTAAGGGATGAACTTCATATATTTTTAGAATTGAATATAGTAGTCACTGTTGACACAGAAGATTACACCCTTGGCAGGAGGCCGAGCTCCTGCCTTCTTCACGCAACAATGGAAACTCCCCTCTCACCTGTGGGACTGGTGAAGCTAGAGGGGAGAGTCTATAGATGAGGGCTAACTCCCTCTGATGTATCTTTTAGGCCCTGGTTTCTCCTACTACTAACAAATAAAATGTAAAAAGGGGGATGAAAAGGGAGAAGGAGATGCTGAAAAAAAATCCTAAGCCTAAACAAAGAAAAGGTGATACACCAAAAAATGTGACCCACTCAGGCCCGAACATACACTTTTCACCAAAAGAAGTGCCTATACACTTCATCCATCATGAGATAACCTTCTGCATTAGTGGGTCAGTGGTCCGTGGAGATACAAGGAGGGAATAACTACTAGAGGCATTCTAAGACACACTGCAGTAGTCTATCCACTTCACCTATACTCATCTAGGGACACTTCTGATAGACCTGTAAAAGGAAAACTCAAAAATGCACCAGACGTGCTGAAATCATTCTGTAAAAGCATAAAGAAAATGACTTAATATAGAATCAAGGCATAGACACATACTAAAGATGCAACACTCAGAATGAACATAAAAATGCTATGTTTTGATTCAAGGTAAAATTTTGGAAGCTCTGCCTCACAAGCCCAAGGGATGTTTGGGCAGAGTATTGCCTTAAGGCCGAGAGTCAGATTTCTTTCTCAAAAGAGAAGTTTTACAATATATAAGAAGAGGAAGAAAACTTGGCGCTTCTTGGAAAGATTTTTTTGGTGCTCATTTCTGTAAGTGGCCCATGTGTGTTCTACACCTTGGGAAGAGGAAAACACTTTTACTGATGTCATTCTTTAGAAAAGGCCTACTAGAAACATGCTACACAATCATCCAAATTTGATTTTGGCATTCAAATATTAATGTAAGAGCATGGCCGTGCCTCTTTTCCATAAATAGACTATTGTTTGTCCCCTCATTAATGCCAATTATATAAAAATAGGTCGCACCGCTCATTTACAATAACTCTCCATCTCTTCACCACTTGAATGCTTTGTCATTTCTACTCTTTGTCTTCTTCTTGCTCTTTCAGACCTCGGGGGTGATCTTTTAGCAAGTCGATGTGTTCCTTGGGCCTTTTCCATGGTTTGGTGCTCTTTAAAATTCAAAAGCAAATGGATATTTCACTACATTAAATTTGATGTTCACGCAGCCATCACCCAATGGTTAGTTCATTTGCTTAAAATTGATAGCTTTCAGGACGTCATCATCCTCAAAAAATGTCATCGAGATTTTCTGCGGCCTTTTTCCTGTGGGTCTTTTGTTTCGAGATTTTCCTTCAAACAAAAAGTCTACAAGAATTGTCCCAGTCTTTGTCTTTGTCTTTCAGGCTCTTTGAAGCTCTTTTTATACTCCACAAGGGCTTTTGGATCTTGAACTGCCCTTCGACTGTAGGGCACACCCTTGAACCAAGCCATTGAACCAAGACATTGAACCAAAATTGGTTCAATGGTTCAATTGGTTCAATGATTTAACCACTGTGCATCAATGTTGTTGAACCAAGCCTTTAAACCAATTTGTTGAACCTCCTTGTTGAAATGAAGCAATTAAACCAAAGTGTTGAACTTAAGCATTGAACTAGGGTTTGAAATGAAGCGATTGAACTACCGATTGAACCAGACATTAAACTAAGCCCAATTGAACCATACGATTGAACTAGGCAGTAAACCAAGGCATTGAACCAAGTTTAATGGTTCAATGAAGCCAACCTTCTTGTGATTTTATTTGGCCCAGAGCCTAAAGAAGCCTTGTAAAACTTGGAACTCTCTAAATTGATCCTTCATGCGCCAAAGGACTAACTGCTAAGTTTGTAAAAATCCAAAACTTGCAGAGTCCATAGAAATTTTACAGAGTTCATAAAAATTACTAGATTCATACAAAATCAAAAATGAAAATGGCCTAGCATAGTAGGGGTAGAGGGTGACCAATTTTTGGCTTGTTGGGTGAAAAATGGTCAATAAATTGGTGACTCCTAGGGGAAGCATGCCTGCTATGCTTAAAGACCAGTTGCCTCGCAATCCATTGGGCACAAAGTTAGATGCAGCTTGAACAAAGGTTAGCAATAGCCCCAAAAGATCCAAGAATCAAACACAGAGCCTTTTACCCCACATGCAAAGGGAAACACACAAGGCTAAAAACACTACCTGTGCAACTGCACTTACAGAAAGTAGGAAAAGAAACTGAAAGAAAATTACTATATATAGCTAACCATGTGTTCTCACCTCTCTCCTAAATCAAAGGGAAAATTTCTTAAGTACCCTTCCTGGCAAGAAAACTTATGGTGCTAGGCAAGTAGCTGAATGAAAAGGAGATTTGGTGACCTGTTCCTCTTACCTATCACCTGGATTGGCTAGTATCTGAGTGGATCAAATTCAAACATACTTCTAACATATATGTACTATACTTGTCCTTAAAAGCTTGTTGAATGCTGGTCCTTCATATTGGTGCTCTTCACCAAGAAATCATGGCTACTAACTCATCACCATAAGCCCTTTGACATGTATTGCTCCCTTGCAGTGCATCATGGTCTGACCCATTTCCTTCAACTTCCTTTTAGCCTCCTTAAAGAAGGGTGACTGTGGTGATGTCTAAAATGGACTCACAAAATGATTTCTCATCCCACAGAACATCACCTCTCTATTCAAAACTTTCTTCTTCAAGGCATTCCTCCAGGAAGATAGACCTCTCCTTCTCCTCCTTACTAATCAAGGTCACCATTAGGAGTAATGCCTTAGTTTTCTGGTCAGCCACCTACACCACCCATGACTCCTCCAATCATCACTAATCTTATTTCATTACCACTATTTCAATCCTTTCATCTCTCATTACACCTTCTACAAGGTCAGACCCTATTACTACTAAACTAATAATAACCTAAAAAGGGAAGCCCAAGAATCCCCTTATTTCTACTCAAAAATTTGAAGAAGAAGAGAAGTAGGCAAATTTTTCCAAAAAAAGGAAGGATAAAATAAAGGGAAGACTAAGATCATACCCTATGAAAATTTATGACAATGAAGGAGAAGACAAAATATGGGGAACAGAATGGGTATCCAAAACAAATACCGAATAAATAGAGTCATTTAATAAGACAACTAAGTTAGATGAAGAAGACAAATGGATGATTGAAAGAAGTCCTCAGACTAGAGGAACTAAAATATTAAAAAAATATGAAAAGGTTAATAAAGGAGGTGTTGGCTTGGTGGTCATAAAGTTAATGTTAGATGAATAAATAGATGTAGAAGGGGATGTAGATTAAAAACTTCAAACCTCCATAATGGGTTCATCATCAAATACACCCCCATGCTCTCCACCTTAGGCTAAAATGGTGACAATTGAAATAACTATTACCCTATATATCCCCTCTCAGGTTGTAAGTCTTGTTGGAAATATTTTCATTGATGTCAAAGGTCTAGAATTGGTGTTAAAGGCCCCATTGCATTTAAAGGGTGTTTTTAATATTCATATCTTGGCTATTGTCTGTTAATATTTATTTAATATTAACGAATATATTTTTAGTTGCATATAAGTTAAAAGAGGGCCCATGGAGAAGTTAAAGAGTCACAGGGAAAAGATAAAAGAGGAATGAGATGCATTTACTCATGAAGAGTTATCTTGAAGAATTCCAAGAGTCGCCATGTGAAGATAAAAGAAGGTATGGTGCAATTTTTTATGAAGGTACACTTTGAGAAATACAAAAATTCACCAAAATAAAGACAAAAGAGGAAAGGATGCATTTTTTTTTGAAGGGTCACCATGTGACTTTTCAAATGCAAGGATATGAAGGGTCATACAAGTTTGGTGCTATTTTTCATGAAGATTGAAGGTTCAAAAAGGGTGAATGTCAAAGGTCATTTGGAAACCTATAAATAAAGGCTTGAGAAGCCATTTTTAATATGCAAGAGTGTGCATGGTTTTCTAATTATTTTATATAAGAAAAAAGGAGAGAAAATAAGGAGATATTGTAGAGCTCTATCATTTATTGAGTAAGCAACATTGAGAGATAGTTGTATTTTATACACAAGAGGGGTTGGTGCTCCTATGGTTTGGTGCTCACAAATCTTTGTAAGGGGTTGGTGCTCATGTGGGTTGGTGCTCACAAATAGTTTTTGTATTGGTGCTTGATAAAGGGGTTGGTGCTCTTGAAATTTGGTGCTTGCGAACTTTGTAATTTGAGTTGGTACTCATTCATATACTTGAAATCATTTTTCATGGTTATTCTCACTTTGGATTTCAACATGAAAATTTGGTGTCTCTCTCTCTTGTGTGGTGCATATTATTTTTTTAGTTTTATTTCATATGTTGAATTTGTGATTAAGTGGTTAAAGAAAATAAATTAGATTAAGTAAAATATATATAATATATTGATTCACCCAACTCTCAATAGATTTCATGCTTAATAATTGGTATCAAAGTAGGTTATTTTGAAAAAGTTTTAAAACTTGAAAGTAGATTGGGGAAAGCATGATGTCTGAATCACATGAAGGTTTTTCTACAAATAAGGCACCTTTATTTGATGGGACAAATTATACTTTTTAGAGCATAAGGATGAGGACTTATTTGATGGCCCTTGGATTCAACATTTGACAAGTAGTGGTGGAGGAATATGAAGAGCCGTAAACACTTTTAACTACTTCAGTGGAAAAGAAGGCAAGTGAAAATAATACTAAAGATTAATGTTATTTTATGTGGTTTATGTGAATTAGAATTTGTTAAAGTTATGAAATGTAAATCTACTCATGAAACTTGGGTAAAACTTGAGAATATTTACAAAGGTGAAGAAAAGGTTTAGCAAGCTAACCTTCAGACTTTTAGAAGATAGTTTGAGAGTTTAAAGATGGAAGAGGAAGAAAATATAGCAAGTTATCTTTTGTGGGTTGATCAAATAGTTAATCAGATTCAAGGTCTTGAAAAAAAGTTATAAGAATCAATTATAGTACAAAAAGTTTTGAGATCTCTACCATTGAGATATGATGCAAAAAAATTTGGAAAACAAAGAGATAAAAAATTTAGCCAAGCTAAAGATGGATGAGCTGCATGGTATTCTTACAACATATAAGATGCAGAATGAATAAGAGAAACCCTCAAAGAGATAAGTTGCTTTCAAGACATCGAAAAAAGAGAAGGCTAAGATTCAAAAATCAAGTGATAATTTTAACGATGATGAATATGATAATAGAGATCTATTCATTTGCAAGATGAAAAAGGGCACAAGTAAATATCAAGAAAAATTACTTTTTAAATGTTTTAATTGTGGAAAGATTGGACATTTTGTAGCTAAATGCTAGATAAGGGTAATGGTGACAATGAAGAAGAAAAGTCTACACACAAAAAAAATTTCAAAAGAAAATTTAAGAAAGGATTTGAGAAGAAGATTTTGTATTCTAAATATCCTAGCTCAATCGAAGATAGTAGAGTCAGTGATTCAGAAGAAGAATAAGAGATTCTATTCATGGTCGTATATGAAGATGCTTCTATAAGCAAAAGTATAGATGATCAAAAAGAAGAACATGATGAAATCAAAGTGAATCTGGAAGGAGAACTCATTTGTGCCTTAGAAGAGTTAAAAGCTCTTGAGAAGAAGAATCAAAGATTGAAGCTCTAGATCAGAAAAAATGAAAAGGAGTCAAAGGAAATAATTAAAGATCTATAAGCACACTTTGAAGAAGCCAAGAAGAATAAAAAATATCTAACGACATAGTTTCAAAAATTAAGTGAAGAATGTGAAAGGTATGTTATTGAAATTGCTTCTTTAAAATCAGATCTTGAGAAAACAAATAAAGTAATAAATGATAGAGCAGCCAATGATTCAAAATTTGAGAATAGCACTAATACATTGAATAAGATATTAGAAATTCAAACATCAATATCAGATAAGATAGGTATCAGATTTAAAAAAGAGAAAGGGGAGGCCACAAACAAGGTTAACATAGAAAAATAAAAGAGTTATGTTGAAGCTCTTTCAAAAGAGGAAATAAAGAAGGAAGCATTTAAGAATATATAAGACATCTAAAATAAAGAAGGCTAGAAGGAATAGAGCTACAAAAAGAAATCAAATTAGAGATACATAAATAGGTCCTATTTTTATGGTTACTATTTTTATTATAATGGATATGGTCATAAGAAAATATAATGTCAAAAAAGGGATAACAATTTCAAAAATAAGGAGAAGGAAACTCATTCAGAGACAAGCAAAAGCCACAAATCTTTTGTTCCTCTATCAAGATTTAATGAAGAGGCCATAATATGTTATAAGTGTAATAAATTTAGATACATAGCCTAGTATTGTAGAAACATATTTGAGTTAGTCAAGAAAGACTAGAGTTTCAAGGCTCTATTCATCAAGAAGAAAGTTCAAACAGGTTCATGGTAGAAAAAACAATTTGAAAAGTCTATGTTGGTCTAGACAGCTTTGCATGCAAGAAATGAAAAAAAGCCATGATTCATTGATAGTGGATGTTCAAGACAAATGATAGGATATAATTTTAAGTTCATAACTTTGAAGAAGATTAAGGGTGGCATAGTGAAATTTAGAGATAATACTATTGCTAGAATTTCTAAAAAAAGGTATACTAAGTTTGGATAATGGTAAAACTAAAACTTAAAATATTTTGTATGTAGAAGGTCTTAATCATAATATTTTGAGTGTAAGTCAAATGTGTGATTAGGGGCACACACTAAAGTTTTATATAGAAGGTTTTGAAACTAAGAAAAAATATTTAAATGTGTTAGTTACAGATGCTCAGAGAACAGGAATAATTTGTATATGTTATCAAACATCAAAGGTCAAAGATATTGTTTGATTCAGATTGAAGAAAGTTGGTTATGGCATAAGAGAATGGGATACATAAATTTTGACAATCTTTTCAACATCAGCAATAAATAACCAGTTAAAATTTTTCCAAAGATTACAAAGCCATCTAACACATTTTGTGAACCTTGTTAGCATGGGAAGTAGGCCAAAAGGTGGTCCAAAACAAAAGAGTACTTGACCACTCAAATGTTAGAGCTTGTTTACACTAATTTATATAGACCTATGAGATCTCAAAGTACTCAAGATGAAAAATACTTTATGTTTCTGATTGATAATTTTTCACGTATGACTTGGGTAATGTTGTTAAAAAAATCAAAAGCTTTCAAACATTTTAAAGTATTCAAAGAATTAGTTGAAAATGAAATTAGTTTGAAGATTAAGTGCCTAAGATCAGATGGAGGAGAATTCATGTTAGATTAGTTTATTGAGTTTATGAAGACCATGGAATAAAGAGACATTATTGAATAGCTAGAACTCCACAATAAATGGAGTAGCTGAACAGAGAAATAGAATAGTTTAAGAGATGGTCAGGACAATGCTAAATGAATCTAAGATATTATATAAATATTGGAGAGAGGTAGTTGGTACAGTAGTGCATATTTAGAATAGATCATTATTGATAGTCAACAGTGATAAGACTCATTATGAGCTATATAAAGACAAACCCGCTATAATTGATTATTTTAGAGTTTTTGATAGTAGATACTTCATAAAGAAAAATGATGAAAAACTGGATAAGTTTGAATCTAGAGCAAAAAAAGGTATATTTCTTGGTTATTCTTTCAAAATTAAAGCATATAAATGTTATAAAAAAATAACCAAGAAAATAGTTGAAAGTGCAAGTGTCAGGATAGAAGAAGATGGAGCACAAAGAATCAGTGATCCAGTAGACATTCCTGAAATTATTGAAGAGGAAGATTTTGAAGAGTTAGATGAAGATGAGAAGAAAGAGAAAAAGGACACCAAAACCCCATCCAAATATGTCTAGATAAATCATAATGAAAGTGACATCATCAACGACATAAATGAAATAATTCACACTAGAAGAATGATGTTAAGAGAATCTGAGCAAGTTAATTTCTCTTTGTTATCCAAAATTTAGCCTAGAAATTTTTTAGAAGCTAGACATGATAAGCATTAGGTTAAGGCAATGGATGAAGAAATAGATTAAATAGAAAATAATTATACTTGGGAATTAGTGCCTAGACCAAAAGACCACAATGTGATAGGACCAAAATGGGTTTATAGAAATAAGTTGAATGAAAATGGAGAAGTGACTAGGAATAAAGCAAGATTAGTATGTAAAGGATATGCTCAAATTAAGAGAATATATTTTGAAGAAACTTTTGCACTAGTGGCAAGGCTAGAGGCTATTATAATGTTTCTTGCATATGTAGTGTTTAAAATTTTCGAAGTGTTTCAGATGGATGTCAAATCTACCTTCCTAAATAAGAATCTAGAATAAGAGGTCCACATTGAGCATCTTAAGGGATTTATTCTCTCAAATGTTAGTATCCATGTATGCATATTGAATAAAGCATTGTATAGATTGAAATAAACTCCTAGAGCTTGGTATATAAGACTTGATAAGTACCTGGTTTCAAAAAAAGATTTGTTGACAGTAATCTCTACATTAAAACAAAAGGTGAGCATCAATTGATTGTTGTGGTATATGCTAATGGCATCATTTTTAGATGAAACATTGAAAAGATGACAAAAGAATTTTTTGATAATATGCAAAAAGAATTTGATATGTCTATGCTTATAAAATTGTTATTTTTCTTAGGATTGCAAATATTTCAGTCAGATAAAAGAATTTTCATATCTCAAAATAAATATGCCAAGTAAATGTTGAATAAATTTTGTTTTGAGGATTATGCACTAGTTACCACACCAATGAGTATAGGAAATAAGGTGAGCAAGGATGAAGATTCACCTATTACAGATCAATATTTGTATAGATCTATGATTGGTAGTCTTTTATATTTGACAGCATCAAGGCCAGACATCATGCATGCAGTAGGTATGGTTACAAGATATCAAACAGGTCCAAAAGATAGTCATGTTCAATTGGTTAAGAGAATATTTAGATATATCAAGGGGACATTGGATTATGGATTGTGGTATCCCACAGGTAGAGATTCCACTTTGGTTGCTTATACAGATTTAGATTAGGTAGGTTGTTTGGATGATAGAAAGAGTACAAGTGGAGGAGAATTCTTCCTTGGTGATAGCTTAGTATCATGGCTAAGCAAAAATCATAATTTAGTATCACTTTATATAGCTGAAGTAGAATATATTGCAATGGTATTATGTTGTTCTCAAGTGCTTTGGATGAATCAAAATTTAGAAGATATCAAGGTAAAATATGATGAACCTATTTCTATT
This sequence comes from Torreya grandis, assembly GCA_037957365.1. Classification (NCBI taxonomy): domain Eukaryota; kingdom Viridiplantae; phylum Streptophyta; class Pinopsida; order Cupressales; family Taxaceae; genus Torreya; species Torreya grandis. Next base: position 814,370 of record JARHVA010002340.1, read on the forward strand.
TTTTATGACAACACAAGTTTTATTAATATTTTTAAAAAATCTAGTGATGCATTCAAGAACAAAACATATTCCCATTAGATATCACTTCTTCAGAGAACAGGTTGCAGATCAATAGGTTAAGATGGAATATATCAGTATTATAGAGTAGATTATAGATATTTTCATAAAGTCACTACTAAAGGACATATTTGAGTGTCTACTAGAGAAGTTGGGAGTAATTTCTTCTACTTCCTACCATTGAGGATCAGCATCAATTGAGGGGGAGCTAAGTGTTAGCTCTAGGATAGGCCCTTTACCATTGATGTCAAAGGAGGAGAATAGAAATAGGTATAGGTACATGTATAGGTACAAGAACAAGTACATAAATAGGTACATGTTACTATAGTAAGGGGGAGTTACTATATGTTTTTTAGATGGTAGTATGTGTAGGTTTTAGGATGTGGCAGTTTCAGTTTGAGATTGCCATCAATGACAAAGGGGGAGATTCTTGGAAATATTGTCATTGATGTCAAAGGTCGAACATTGGTGTCAAATGCCCCATTGCATTTAAATGGTTTTTTTAATATTCATATCTTGGTTAATGTGTGTTAATACTTATTTAATATTAATGAATATATTTTTGGTTGCATATAAGTCAAAAGAGGGCCCATGGAAAATTCAAAGAGTCACGAGGAAAAGACAAAAGAGGAATGGGATGAATTTTCTCATGAAGAGTCATCTTGAGGAATTTCAAGAGTCACCATGTGAAGACAAAAGAGGGTATGGCACAATTTTCTATGAAAAGACACTTTGAGGAATATGAAAAGTCACCAAGATAAATACAAAAGAGGAAATGATGCATTTGCTTATGAAAGGTCACAATGTGACTTTTCAAATGCAAGGATACGAAGGGTCATGCAAGTTTGGTACCATTTTTCATGAGGATTGAAGGGTCACAGAGGGTGAATGTCAAAGGTTATTTGGAAATCTATAAATAAAGGCTTGAGAATCCATTTGTAATATTCAAGAGAGTACATGGTTTTGTAATTTTTTTATATAAGAAAATAGGAGAGAAAAATAGGAGATATTGTAGATTTTTATCATTTGTTGAGTAAGCAACATTGAGAGATAGTTGTGTTTTTTATACATAAGAGGGGTTGGTGCTCCTATGGGTTGGTGCTCACAAAATATTTCCAAAGGGGTTGGTACTCCTATGGGTTATTTCTCATAAATATTTATTGTGTTGGTGCTCCGGCAAAAGGGTTGGTGCTCTTACAAGTTGGTACTTGCAAACTTTGTAATTTGAGTTGGTGCTCATTCATATACTTGATATCATTCTTTGTAGTTTTTCCCACTTTGGGTTTTCACGTAAAAATTTACTCTCTCTCTCTCTCTCTCTCTCTCTCTCTCTCTCTCTCTCTCTCTCCTCTCTCTCTCTCTCTCTCTCTCTCTCTCTCTCTCTCTCTCTCTCTCTCTCTCATCTCTCTCTCTCTCTCTCTCTCTCTCTCTCATGCGGTGCATGTTATTGTTTTAGTTATATTGCATATCTTGAATGTGTGATTAAGTAGTTAAAGAAAAGAAATCAGATTAAGTAAAAGATATATAATATATTGATTTACCCCCCCTCTCAGTATATTTTATGCTTAACAAGTCCAACTACTCATTATTTGATGACTTCCTCAAGTATTTTTATTACAATTGGTAAGATAGATTATTTTCATTCTTTACATTCTTTGAGTCAAATGAATAAGTTTTAGACAACTGCAATGCCAATTTTCCCCTAATATAGCCTAGTTTATTAATGTGGATCTTGATGCTACCATTATAACTACTAGGGTTGTATATACATCTATTACTTACATAATATAATTAACATCCTAATAACATATTCATTATTTAGTGAAACTCATCCTCAGTCTCCCATAAAAATTAGTGGGAGTACATTTTAAAAACTTGGTGTCTACTTTTATTTGTACTACACAAACCACCCCTCCTGGGTTATTTGCATAATCAAGATGCCCATTGGCCAAGCTGCACAAATAAAACTCTCCTAAAATTTTAGTACATAGAATAATTGGGAAGACTAAATACATCATCGATACACTAGACCAAAGTACGTCACTAGATCGAGTAAAGTTATACCTCCCTTCCCTACATTAGGGACATCTTCCCCCACAGTGATGATTCCTTTGGAACAACCTCCCTCATATATTCCTTTTGAAAAACAAGTTGCATTGAATATTTATTCATGGATTCAGAAATTTCAATAAGAAGTAGGAAGGCAAGACTTAATAATTACCAAGAAACCAATAGTCAAATTTCAATTTGATAGACAAACTACTACCTTGACGAAGGATAAAAGAAATATTTATGGTTACATAAGGATAACAGGTCAAGTTTGAGAAAAGAGAAGACATATTCTCTCTAGCAAAGAGAATAAAATTAAATCATTTAGACTTGGATAGATACAGAAAGGATCCTTAAAAAAATTTGGACATTGATTGAGGAGTGATAAAATAAATGTTCAAAAGCTATGATCAATCTATTTAGAGGCCACTAGAAAGGAACACCATTTAGGCTCCTAAAGAGATTGTAGATAATTTAAGAGGAGCATCACAAAAGCTATATGGACACCATTCATTTAATAAGGTATATTAATACCACATCCCAACCTAAGTGGGGGGGCATAATTCATTTGTTTAATAAAATTAAGGATATTAATAGTATTTTGTGCTTCTTAAACTAGGGCAACCAAGAATAAGGTATATGCTCATTTAAAATTTATAATAGCATAAGAAGATGCATGGGCCCAAATTTATGTTTATACCAAGAGATATATTTTATTGGAATGACACCAAGAGATGTGAACTCTTATACACTAATTTATAAATCAAAAAAGAGAAGTAATCTCTATTTTGACAAATATGAGAGTCACCTACGTAAGCACTCCTCTTGGGCACTTGGTTCCCAAACCCATTTTTAGAAACTCCTTCAAGAATCAATTGACATATTTTGAGTTAGGATTGAAGGCACAGTCTACATGCCCAATGATGAGATTATACAACTAGTAAATTTTGTTAGAGATGGAATTATAGGAACTGAGACATTTCATGTTGAGGTCAAAGGTACATTAGGCACCCATAATTTGATGAAAAAGATCTTATGTGTTGGAAACAAGATGATTGAGATGGGTTTAAATTAATATTCAAAACTTTTCATTTAATTCCACTTGACTATGTATGAACCATTCTAACATGCAATGTATATCTTAACAATCATAAACATCAAATCATAAGAGTATGAAATACAAAAACATAGCATATACATGGGAAACCTTAGAGGGTCAAAAAGCACATTGATGAATCAAATGTATTATATTTATATAATAAAAACATTAATCTTTAGTAAAGCACCAATTTCATAGGGAGCACTAACCCCAACTAGCTCAGCACCAACTCAGCTAGGCTTTAGCAAGCACCCACGTGCAAGGAGGTACCAACCCCATAGATGACTCAGTACCAACTCAACCATTGATTATTTGATAACCTTCATAAACCCTTTTTGTTTCTATAACATATGATTATCTACTCCTTTATCTCTTTTCTCACTTCAATCCCTTTCAAACTGACCTTTAGCCTTCTTCTCTCAGTTAGCCCTCCTCATGGCTTGATTAGCTCTTCTAACCTTTATATTCATATACATAACCTCTGTTATATATTCATGACTCTTATCTGATGGTTTACATGACCTCATTATTCTCAAAAATGATCTATATCATTCACTTATCCTCTTCTACTCTGCTTCTCTTAGCATCCTCTAAGCATACAAAAATAGGCCTAAACTGCCTTGCTTTTATATAAGTCATTTGATCATATCCTTATATTTTGGCTACATATTCAAATCACTTAGGTCAACCATGAATAGGTATTTTCATATTAAAAATAACATGCCTTAATTATGAATCAATCACTACAATAGGTCGGTCATACATTAATTATCTCTTACTCCTCTTTAAGGCTTATGGAGACCTAAAGGTCTTATTAATAACACATTACCCTTTAATCTTTATTGAATCATATAAAAACACATTATATGGTAGAAAAAATTCATACACCACTCTAATATCCCTTATTCAACTTTAATTTAGGTCCAAGATACCTTTTAAATCCAACTACCATTTGAACCCTTCTTCAAATCACTGCTTATAAAAGGCCTGCACATATACAAAAACTCTATCTTGAACAAATTAAGTATATACTCAATTTTTCCAGACAACCATGGCAAAAAAATATATATTTAGAAACTTCATGATCTCATGTTCATCACAAACTTCATCCAATGCTTCAACTTAGGGTAAATAAGCTCAAACACTTCTCTGTAAGATGTTCACTCATAACTGCCAACTAACTCCAAAACATAGTCAAGGAAACATAAACATATGACACATTATTCAATACATTCAAGGGAGTTAAATGTATGGAATACAATATTATAACATCCTCAAATCAACCTCAATCAATTAGATCATGATATCTAATGAAAACTATTGATCTTATAGACTTATATTCTAAACTTCTCTTTCATAGACTCTACACAGTCAAATAAGCCATTTTGGCTTTAATGTTTCAACATCTTACATAGACTTCCAAGATTTTGAAAAGAATGGATAGATCATTCAAGACCCAAAAAACATCATCATGTATTTCAATGCCACTCTTACATGAAAATACATTAGGAAACATTTTTTTCATTTCTGCCTAATTTCCTTACTATCTACACCACTAGGTTTGTTAGCGACTAGCCAAGTTGGATCACCAACTTTGCACACCTAATATCTATAATAGGTCTAAAATTATTCATGAAAAATAACTACAAGTCTCACACTTTGATCTTCATCCACTTAGCAACTTTGAATCGGTCAACTCTATCTTCTATAGCAAATATTTGAAAGATAAACACTTTTTTGTAAGGTCTACTCACTCACCTAAGAAACCAATCACAAATAGAGATTCTTGGGAGAGTTAAATTCAAATTATAATCACTTATCTAATCACATAAAGCCATTCTAATCTCTTTAAAACAATATCTTCAATAGTCAGCCACTATTAGGGTTTTATGAGGATTTAGACCATCTTCTAGTCTTAACTATCATTCATAAAACTTAACTCCTCTTTCATGAAACTAATGCTTGGAAATCTGACGTATAACCCTTCCTCATCTACCATAAATAGATTAGGTTCTCATGCAAATGTTTTAAATGCTAATGACCACTAAGAAAACCTTCTCGACTAGATAACTCTTCATTTTGTGCACTTGAGAAACCTTGAAATACTTTTTCAAGACTTTTCTTACAAACTTTGATCTAAAACTTCGTACACATTCTTTAAAAAAAAAACTCACCAAATTCAATGTTCACCTACTCACTCATGTCATGAAAACTGATCTTGTTACCTCATCTGAGCAACATCTCTCTTTTGCTTTCTAGGTCTTGACCTGTTGGTCTCAATAGGCCTTGAATCTAAACTTCTAACCACCTTATAGACTTCACCTTGAAACTCTCATGTGTTTCAATGTATTTTGTGTATGCTCAAGTAGCCTCATACACTTACTCTTCTTTGGTGCTTCAATAGAACTTCTTCAGAGCTACTTGCAGATCTTCAAATCTCAACTATAGTATCTTCGTATCATCTTTGAAACTACATATACATATCTTCAAAGATAACCTTATAATCATTTTCAAGGTCCTCAACACCTCATGTACAAACTCAAACAACCTTTCTCATTCTCAAACATTATCAAGTGTTTTTTGGAGCATTCTCATCTTTATATCTCATTCAAAGCATCTTCAGAACTACTTACATAGATCTTTGAACCATATTGCTTCTTCTTCAAAGCTTACTTATTTCATTTTCCCACCTGAAAATACCATCTCATAAAGTCTAGACAGAACATTACAAGATGCTTTACACTTGTTGTACTGACTTCAAGGCTTACTTGACCAAGATTCTTCACAATAACTTTTAACATCAATAATATTATATTGATATCAATGAAAGAACCATGTATCTTCATAAGAACCTTTGACATCAATGACAACATTAAACATAAAAGATTAACACTCAAATATAATGCACAACAAACTCTCCCTTAATCAATGACAATGTTCAACACCAAATTTATTCAAGAATCCTTTGTTTGATTTTGAAACTATTCACATTGACTTCTAGGCAATCCATGCATTATATTTATAAATGGAAGTAATGAAGCAATCAACTTTAGTAATTGGGGAAACACCTACACCACCTTAATGTACTTCAGATCCAAAATACACATTAGTATAAATGCATATAGGGTCTACGTATGTGCCACTTCTAATTTTTATTGATATAATTGCATTGATAGTAACTTCTGACATTTCTATAGTGATAGTGTTTGTTCCAACTACAACTCAAGTTACAATAGTAGTTCTATATACTTCAATTCACACAACTATTACCACATCATTTTATTATCCACCAATGCCACATCAACACCCCTCTAAAAATCTATATGTATTTACATGTTTATATTAGGTTATAAATTTGGTTCTTAATTTATTTTTCATATATATTATATTTTAGTCACTTAATTCTATTCTGGACATACACCATTATGCATGCATGCTTTGCATAAGAATTGACACCTCATTCTATGTTTATACATGCATACTTTACATGGTGATTGGCATACAATGTTATTTATAGAGATATAATTCTATACTTTGCTTGGAGGATGAGGCCTTCCCCTTCCCCTAGCGTATATTTGTGTGTGTGTGTGTGTGTGTTTGTGGGTGTGTGTGTATCCTCCTAATCCCAAAGGGAGGATAATTTTATCTATTGAGATGAATAGGAAAATTTAAGAAAAATTCTACATTTATTCTTGATTTACAAATCTTGATTCTTCTTTGAACCTATGGATTGTGTACTAAGTGTTTTCATTTTGGCATCTTTGTTTTCTAGTTGTTTATAAGTTATCTTTTCAATACAGTTATTCTTATTGTTATTGTTATTATTGATTTGAATTGTCTTTTATGTATGTATCATAATCCACCCTTGTGTATGTGCACACAAAATCCTATAAACATAAAAACCTTTGATTATATATCCTTAAGCTTATTGTATTTCTTGTTTCTTTAGACGTCTAATTGTGTTTGTTGTTGGTGTATTCTTAACAACTTATAGTAAATATTGGTTTTTGATTACTTTTCTAACTTTTAGTTAGTATTGGTTTATAAAGGTTTCATTTTACTTAACCCAAAATCCTTCTTTTATACCTTACCTTTACTTTTTTTTTTTTTTTTAGTCAGACCCAGCTTCTATTAGATTAATCATAGATCCACCCATCTCAATTAGATATAGATTCATCCATAGTTGACCCGTCTATGGTAAAAAACTACTTCACTCACTATTATTTTACCAATAGGTTGTTTACAAAACTCAATACTTCATAAGTCGTACCCTAAAGTGAATCTTCATTCATAAATCTTGAAATGTTAGAGATTACCTTATAAGGTTTTCTAGTTTGTATAAAACCCACATCAACAATAATTTATCTAGTGATTGACAGAGGACCTACACCTCCTCCTTTTATTTATTTGAAAAGATCACATGAGTTATAATGGAAATACTTAAAATAATAACAAGGTCTACCTCAAACACTAACTTTTTTATAACTACCTTTGGAGATCCATAAAAAAGTTAGGTCTAATAAAGGTATCTCTAAATGACCTCGGAATTAATCATTCTCTCCAACCAGACAACCTTGTCTTCCATTGTTCCCAATGGCCCAAGCTCTAACCTAACTAACCAATTTTATTATCAATATTATTGGAGCCATACATGGCTTACCTAGAAACCCTGAGAAGTATATTCCTTTTCTCCCTTAAGATGAAGGATTGTTGAAAAACACAAAAGGCCTTCAAAACTACCCTAAGAATATTAAATGTTACCCATAAAGACATGACATGTAGACTTTTTCCCTTCACATTGCAAGATGAATCCTATGACTAGTTTCTTAATGTCTTGGAAGGTTAAATTACATTTTGGGATCAATGAAAAAAAACCTTATTATCACAATTCATCCAAGTCACCATTGCAAGTGTTGTTTACCAACACTTTACTAGCATGAAAAGCGAACTAAATGAGCCAATTTGAGCCTTCAATGCTAAGTTCTAAAATATGTAAACTTAGCTTTAAAATACCTACAATCATGTTGAGGTATTGGCCCTCAAAATGTACAAGAATGTTTTAGACACTATGACTATTAATTTTTTATGCAGAGTTATTGGTGTTGATATGAGCTTTATGGCTTATGATGAAGCTATCAAGATGGATAAATGATTGAGACCCTAATTATAATCATTGGCCTCACTTAGTCTTGGTCTCATTTTTTTAGATTTCAACACAATCTCAAATGTGAATCAAAATATAATGACCCAAAACCATAACCAGATATACTCCCAAGTGTCTTTAAGTCATGCTTTACCCAATCAACACCTTAGCTTCCTAAATAATTTTGTGCCTAACCAAAAAATTAGAATCAATCCCTAATACCAATAAATACTTACTACATAGGTTACTAATTTTGATTCCACAAAAATAGAATTAGAAGATATTTTGAGGATGGCGCAGAAATTAAGCATTGAGATTTCGAATATGTATAAACACATTGGTAACACTAGTGTATAGAATACCAATCAAAGTTTTAGATTTTAAAGGTACAACAAGCTTTCAACAGGTCTAAAAATAATCTAGATTAAAAGCCACCTAATAGGGTGCTAGAAATAAATATCATGAACGTAGCTCTTCCTAACTAGTGTCAAGTTCACAACATAGCACAACATGATGGGCTAGATTGCATAGAGTTATATACTACTTTTGAGATATTTCAAAAATAAATAGAGAGACATGAAGGTTTTTTCAATCAAACATAACCATCTCCCTCTACTACTCTAGGACATCCCAACATAGTAATGGTCTTTAAGACCTATGATTTCTGATTCTTAGTAGAGGATGAGAATAAACCATTGGATAATATAGATGAGATCCATGCATCCTAGTAGTTCTAAATAAATAATTAAAATATGAGGAAAAATCAGTCTATTACTCTTTCAACACCTCCAAATAATAATTTTACTAATCTAAATTTTAAGGCCAACAATAATCCACCTCCTGCCAAAAGGGATGATCATTTGTAGAGTAAAAAATTACAAAGCATAGTCATGTATAATATATTTAAGGATATGAAGAATACCAAGGCTAATATCACCCTACATGAACTAGCATAGATCACTAAATAGAGGGAGTTATTTCTCAAGCTTTGACAGGGAGATCCTCTACATCTAACAAGTCTAAAGTTGTGCATGCAAATGTGATAGTATTTAAAGACAAACTTGAAGTACCACCATTTCTATTAATGTTTGAATGTTAAAAAATCATGTATATAATTATTTATTTGACTCAAGTGTCTCAGTCAATGTGATGCTGATAGTTATGTTCAAGAAGTTAGGTTTGAGCCCAAATAATTCAAAAAGAGTGTTTGTATAGTTGGATAAATCTTTTACACCATGTGTTAGAGAACTAAAAAAATATACACATCTAGCTATAATATGAGCCACATGTATAATAATACATAGATATTATTGATGTTGACATTCCATAAACTTAAGGCCTACTATAGAGTTGTGATTTTTCAAAGACACTGAATGGGTACATGGCCACCAACTTCTCACACATGTGGCTATCTTAAAAAGGAGTAGCCAATTAGATTTAAGTGGACAAAGAACAAAATATGAAGTAATTGATCACTTTATATAATGTTAATAATGAGAAGGTTGAATTTATATTTCTACACATAAGAGTATACACATTTACTACTAAGGGGCTTCATGAACAAGAATTTGAAGGTCCTTCTCAATTATGGACTCTCCATTTTGATGAAGCTAGATCAAAATAAGGTTTAAGTGTAGGTGTGGATATGAGGGATGTAAATAGTAAATAGTACATGGTTTCCTAAAGGTTACAATTTTATTACACCAATAATAGAGCAGAGTATGAAGTTATAATATTTAGTTTGTAATTTTTGTTAAAACATAATGTCAAGTAATTATAAATCTTCAATGATTCTAAGTTTGTTGTTAACCAAATTATAAATAAATATCAATACAATCTCACCTACTTGAAGAAATATAAACACTAAGCATAAAACCTAATTGATTCCTTTGAAGAATTCAACATCAGGGTCATCTTAAGGGAACAAAATTAGATGGTAGATTCACTATCAACTTCAACTATTAATATGGTCTTGCTCTAGGAATCCAAAATATAGAAATTCTCTATGGAGTTGGTTCCTTACCTATTTGTCTCAGACAACATGGAAAACTTCCAAGTCTTTGAGGATGATTAGTATATTATTTAATTTATGAGTATTTATGGGACCTTCAAATATCAACTGATAAATGATAAATATTTGGATTTTATGCATATCTAAGATATAGGAAATGATGGTGTCCTATAACTTAAGAAAAAACTACATCCTCTATAAGGGTTTCCCTATAACAAGCTTTTGATGTAGATCAACAAGTTCAAAAGCAGGAGTCTAAAGTAACTAAGTTTGATTTCATTAAAGAGAATCTAGACACTAACCAACATCCTCAAATATGTGAACATTCACTCAACTAAAAGTGAGAAACAAAAATTGAAGATTTTGTTGACAGAATACAAGGAGATGATCACCTGAACATATGAGGACCTAAAAACATTTGACCCCAGAGTCATCACCCATACCATTCCATTGAATCCAGAGCACAAAATTTTCAAGTAGAGATGGATGCCAGTTAATGAAATACTAGAACCTCTCATCCAAGTAGAGGTATAAAAGTTATTGGATGCTAGGATTGTCTTTCTAATTAGTAATTATGCTTTAGTAACTAACCTGGTACCATTCAGGAAGAAGAATTAAGAAATCAAACTTTGTGTTGAATTCAAGAACCTAAATCAAGCATCATAAAAGGACAACTATAATTTATCTTCCCTGGATGATGTAATTTAGATGCTTAATGGATCTAAGATGATGTAATTTATAGATATATGATTAGACTATATCCAAGTGTTAGTAGAAGCACAAGACAAAATGAAGATATCCTTTACCACCAAATGGGGAACTCTTGCATACAAAGGATGTCTTTCAACCTAATGAATGTAGGAACAATCTTCTAAAGAGTGATGGATTTTGTCTTTTAGGGACTTTTTGATAAAAGTATCATCACCTACATGAATGACTTGATAGTGTATTCAAAATATAAAGTTGATTGATCATGCAAATAATCTACAAAGAGTCTTTGATAGATGTTGAAGATATGGAGTCTCTCTTAATCTAAAGAAGATCATCTTTAGAATTACTAGAGAGAAATTATTAGGCCACATCATCACTAAGTATGGTATCTCTATTGATTCAAAATGAGTTCAAGCCATTTATAAACTAACACCTTCCAATAATAATAAATAATTAAAGTCTTTCTTTGGTAAGATTAATTTTGTAAGGAAATTCGTTTCTAGATTTAAAGAGATTTTCAAGCCATTAAATGTTATGCTGAAATAATATACCAAAATAGAGTTGACAACAGAGGCCAAGATATATTTTTCAAGACATCAAGACTACCATTGTACAAGTTCTAGTTTTGATCAGCCCTGACTTCAATAAAGACATTACCTTTATTCATACACTTCACAATATATTATAATTATTGTAATTACACAGAATGTGGATGACAATGAACATTTTATTACCTTCATAAGCATCAATCTAAAAGATTCAAAGTTAAAATAATCTATGATAAACACAAATATATGCCCTAATTATGGCTATTAAAATTCAAGAATTATATTCTAAATAATAAAATATATGTCATTTTTATATACCAAATTGTCAAGATCATGCTTGGGCAAAATGAGTTGGGAAAAAGAAGAGACAAATAGATGGTAAAGTTACAAGAGTTTGACCTTAAAATCAAACCAACAAAGATGGTAAGAGGCCAAAGAATCATCTAATTGATGATCAATTCTGATCCATGCATTAGTGTTGAACAAATTAATGAGACTCATGTAGTTGATGGTGAGTGTTATACTCAAATCATCTATTATTTATTCATAGGAAGATGTCCCCCTGAGCTAAATAGAGATCAAAAATAAGCCATCAAACTTAAATCATCTCATTATATGATCAATAAATGAGTCATATATTGAAAAAACTATGATGACATCTATTTAAGGTTGTTTTAAGATAAAAAGTTGTAGACATCTTAGATAAACTACATTAGAAGATTGATAGTGGACATCCCTCAGGCAACATAATTGCTCATAAAATTTTGAGGATAGAATACTAATGGACCATAATCTTTAAAGATGCACAAAACCATGTGAGAACCTATCATGAGTATCAAGCATTTTGAAAAAGAGAAATAAATACTACAGTGCCACTGTAAATAGTCATATAAGGATGCCCCTTTGTCTAATGGGGTCTTAATTTTATTGGGGTAATTAACCCAAACTCTTTAGTATGACATAAGTTTAGCCTAACATCTTCTAACTATTGTATTATATGGACAAAATTTGTGGCTACTAAGAACTGTAAAGCACTGGATGTCATCAAAGTTATTGAATAAAATGTGCTAACCAGGTTTGGTACCTCAATTTTTTTTAGTTTGTGAGTAGGCTTATAACAATCAAATTACCATCAAATTATCTTTGAACTACTATCCATAAGGGAATGAAGTGGTTAATTCTATCAATAATAATCTAATGGATACCATCAAGAAATCAACCCAAGAAAAACCAAGAGAATGATATCTCTCATTTAAGCATGCATTAGGAAAACTAAACTAGGCACAAACAAGCCCTCAAGGCTTCACCTTTTTTGTTAATGTATGGTTAATAGTCATTTTTCTCCATTACTCTTAAAATCTCAATGTATCAATTCATACAATGGTACATGGAGGAAGATGAAAGAATATAATCTAGACTACTTGATATAGTCCAGATGGAATATGCAAGAACTAAATTTTGCACAGCTTTAGTAAACATTAAGATATTGTAAAAATATGGTTAGACAAGACATCTAGGATCAAATACTTTAATATTTTAGACCTACTAATTATAAGAAACTATTTATGGATTGGCCCATATCAAATAATAGAAATCCTAGTTAATAATACCTTCTACTTGAAGGACCTTCAAGGTAATGACCTCAAATTTTCAATCAATGGACAGTTTTTGAAATATTATTTCATGATTATTCTAATTGGGGATACTTTTGAGTGATGGTAAGTGGAAATATATGAGTATGTTATATTTTATGTTTTCTAGATTAGATTTATTGATTTCTTGCACTTGCTTTCAGTAGATTAGTTGTTATGCTTTCTAGATTAGTTTTCTAAAATTATAAAATAGACCGAATGATTTTTTATGCTGAAGTTATGACTTGCCAAAAATAAAGGGATGATTTATATGGATGCACAAAAGGTTTTTTAAAATATTTATTTTGACAGTACTAGAGCTTTTGGGATGGAGGCATGTGTTATGATTGAAGTAGGTTCTACTTAGACTAAATGAATTTATTGGACCTCCAAGATTTACTTTGATATAGTCAAGCAAATTTTATGAATACTTTATATTTCTAAAGAGTACATGTAAAACTTATATGGGAGATAATAAATATAAAAATAGGGGATGTATTAATTAAGATAAGTGTTGTTATATATACACCCAACCATTAGTGATTCCCAAACCTTCTTCTATCTGTGTTTCAAAAAAATTAAATCATACAAACTAATGAAAAATAGGTGATTCAAGTAATCTATACCATATTTAAATATGTTTGGCTAGCAGTAGAGCAATGATTTGAATGAAATTAGATGTATCTTTATCGAGTTTATGGAGGTCTAGATAGTAGCAGAGCAATGCCTAATTTTCACTTACTATTTGGTTCCAAAATATGATGTCAAAATGAAACCTGAAGTGTTTATTTAGGTTTTTATTAAAACTCTCATAACTAGGATAAATTAATTTCACATAAATCACACACTCAAATCTAAGGAATGGAAAGGGTTAATATGTTGCACGAGGAAATATGAGTCTTTTTTAGAGTCTAATTTGTTTATTCATTTCTTTGTAGAGTTGAATTTTTATTAAGGTACATTACTAAGATTATGGGTTTTCAAATACTTAGGATTATTTTTCTCTCTAAGTCACTATTTATTTTGCCCTAAGACACATGCCCTATTTTAAAATTTAAATAGGGACCGACTATTGATTGAATATCTTAATTCAAGGTTTCATAAACTAGAAATCCATGACACATAATTTGAAAATCATGAACTATAAGTCATTTTAATGTTTATAGTATGTTTTGAAGTTACAAAAAGGGAATAAAAGTTGTGAATAAGCCATACACATGACTTATATTTTACCTTTAATATTTTTTCAATTCAAAACTTCTATGTATTTATCATTTTTATTTAAAGGACTAATCGGGCTGACATGTTTGCTTTTAGTTGATTCTTTGTCCATGTTTTATCTCAAGCAGGTTATTCTAGGCTTAAATACTTCACTAGAACACTCTTGAAGCTCATCTAATTTTACCACATGGAATTATTCTGCTAACCTAGAACCCAATTGAAGAACATAAGTCGATTGGGTAGATGGGTCATTGGGATCTTACCAAGTGTCACCATACCATTCACCCAAAGGTGATGTCAATAGAGTTCCTCATATGGACTATCCCAAGCAAAAAAATCACCAAGATCCATCCATATGTCATAATCTCATTCACCCAAAGGTGATGTCAATAGATTTTAATGAATTATGTATGCCATGTGGATCATCGATATCTATCCATGTGTCATCATATCACTCACTCAGAGGTGATGTCATTATAGTTCCATATATATACTATCGTGGGTAAGCATAGCATCAAAAGACATCTAGATGTTATCATCCTAATAAATCGAGGGTGATTTTAGCACAATCCCTCATATGAACCATCCTAGTAAGTGGAAGAGCAAGAGTCATCTATGTGTCATTATCATGTTAACCTAGAGGTGATGTTAGCACATCTCTTACACAGATAATTTTGGATAAACATAGTAGCGAGAGTCATCTATGTTTCATCATCCCACTAACTCATGGCCAAAATAAAAAAGTATAATAAGCCATGGCTCAACTATTATCAAAGTAATGATATGTATACATGTGTCCTTTATCCACTTAAGTGGATAACAAGACGTGAAAGCCAAACTTAAAAATTAAAAAAAGAGACATCTATCATATTTTACTAACTAAACATCCAAAAGAAAGTAAAAAAGCCACATGGAAATAAAATTCATGAAAATAAATTTTATGAAATTCAAATGAAAATTATAGACATTGAATGGAGTGAAATTTTTTATCATCATTAATTTACATGATATGAAAAATTAGTACATACAATTCTCAAGGCCAGCACATCCAAAGCAATATAATTTAAATTATAGTATTCAATCTAATCACATTATCTTCTAGCAATCAATTACAAAACTTTGAATTTAGATCTCTATTGCAAATTGCAAACTCAAAACTTTATAGATATTTTACAGCATAAACATTTTTAGACTAGAGTTTTAATGGGCTTCCTCATATTACACTCTAGTTCCTTTTGCATATTGGATTGTAGGACTGACTAAATACATTGATACAATATTCACTTTAGTAACTCTCAATCATGATTTTAATCATTAATTTGTTATCTGGGATACCATCAATGTAGTCAAGCTATACAAGGTTGAGGTCTAGTTCTTAATCTTTATGCAGAGGTATAAGAATGACTTGTTAAAAATAAAAGTAGTTGATCTATATAATGCAGTAACCAAGCCAAAGATTATGCCTTGCATTGACCTACTATTTGATTAATTTATAGATAGAAAAATATTTGGAAAAATATTACATTTTAAACTTATCAAAACTTTAATAGCATACATAAGTGAAAATGGTTATGAGAGATACTACAGACTCCCTCTACTAGAAATTATCTATAGGCAAGACATGGTCGATTCATGGCTCCTCACCCACAACATCCATAGTAAATTAAAATAATGGGATAGTAACCCAAGAAAATTAATAATTCAAGGCCTTACTTCTACTATCCCAATAGTTGTCTTCAGACTAGGGGTAAGAATTATCATGGCCCTATTAAATAGAATATATGGTCTCTCAACCATTACTTATGTCAATGAGATATGGGTTCCATTGTTGTATATTATGCTGGCATATAACAAAATCATAGCCTAGTAGAGATAATCAAATCTAATTTAATTCTACAAATCACAAATTTAGGAAGATTAACAAATAGTAACTTCTATATGATGTCCTATGTGGTAGATGTTTTGACTGCAACTGTGCACTCAACATTAGAAGAGCCTTGGAAACCATCTACAAAATACCCGAAGAATAAAATTTGTGATGAATTTAATGTTCTTCATGTGCACAAGTTTAGAAAATAGATGAAAATGGTAACATAGACCTTTTACCCTATGGTGTAAAAATCCATATATGCAAGAAGAACATGCCAAGACTATCAAATCTTATAAAGAAGACTATTTAAAAAAATAAGGAACTATTGATTTTATCCTGAACACATTATAATTAGGATAGAAGTCACCAAGGCACACCCTTTGTACTTAACCCAACTTGTGCCTAATAAATTGGTTGAATAAGAAATTACTGCTCAATAAGATAATAGTGTGGACATTGATTTACAAAGGGATAAGTAGGAATCTATCCACCCAACCCCTCTCAGTATTAAATGAATGTTATATACAAGGTTGGAACACTTCTAATCTATTATAATATTAAGGACATATTATGGATAGAACTGGGCATAATATAGGCATTGGGACCTTAGGAAAAATGTTAAGGAGCATATAAAAAGATGTGAAATGAAAGTGAGAATTAATTATGGTCACAAATCTTATAATAATGATAGTGTATTCATGAATGTAGAGGATGAAACTAAAGTTTCTTTCAGGATGTGTAGGGTAAACATGTATATGATTATAGAGTAAACAATCCAATATGATCCCATAATTACAAAGGAAGATTCCAAATGAATTGAAAAAGAATAGTGGATTTCTAAACCTATTCATGGACATCCTCCTCGTATAGAAGAAGATATACAAGAGTAAGTTGGTCCATCCATGAAATCAAATATTGAATAAATATAGGAGACTTCTCCAAGTTTCCCTATATATACAGTTGTTATTGATTCTTCTCCACACATAGCTAGTGAGGAGAGACCTACAACTCCTACTAAAACAACTAGGATATTTTCTATGCTACCACTACTTCCATGAATTATATCATAGAAATTAACTCTCATTTCTTTTTTGTCTCATGCTTCTAATATTTCTCTTCCTAGGTCACCACCAATAATAATGCCTCGATCTTCTAGGCAACCACATTCACCACCCATGATTCCTCTAGTGGTCACTACTCCCATTTCATTACCATCTACCACTACTGGAGTCACTTCATCTCTCATTCCACCTTCTATATGGTTATCCCCTATTATTCTTAAACCAAAAATAACCTACAAAAGGAAGCCCAAAACTCTCCCATTCCACCTCAAAAGGTGGAAGAAGAAGAGAAGTACGAATAAGTTCCCAACGAAAGGGAAGAAAGAAGAAAGGGTAGACTAAGATGAGACCCTATGGAAATTTATGAAAATGAAGAAGAAGATAAAAGATAGGGAACAAAAGAAGAATAGGTGTCTAAGATAGACATCAAAGAAACAAATTCATTCAATGAGATAACTAAATTAGGTGAAGAAGATGAATAGAGATTAAAGGAAGTGCTCAGGTTGAAGGGACTAAAATATTAGAAGAATCTGAAGAGGTTAATCAAGGATATGTTAGATTGATATCTATAGTGTTGATTTTAGATGAATAAAGAGATGTAGAAGGGGGTAAAAATTCAAAACTACAAACCTTCATACATGCCTCATCATCAATTACACCCCCATGCTCTCCACCTCAGGGTATAATGGTGATAACTACAATAACCATTACCCTAGCTATCCCCTCTTAGGTTTTAAGTCCACCAACCACTCATTCTTTGATGACTTCCTTAAGTGTTGTTACTATAATTGGTAAGACTGATTCTATTCATTCTTAAAATTATTTGAGTCAAATGAATAAGCCTCAGGAAGTTAAAAGGCTAATTTTTCCTAATATATTCTAATTTACTATTGTGGATTCTATTGCTAATAATATAACTACTAGGTTTGCATATACATCAGTTACATATTACTTATAGATTATATTTAGCACCCTAATGACTTATTCATTATTTAGTGGAACCAGTCCTTAGTCCCCCACAACATCAATGGGAGTATATTTTGAAAATATGGTGTCCATTTTAATTTTTACCACACAAACCACCCCTTCAAAGTTGTCTACATAATTGGAAATTCCCATTGGACAAGCCACACAAATAGACTCTTATGCAATTTCAGCACATAGAGTAACTGAGAAGACTAAATACATCATCGATACACCATCCCAAAAGTAAGTCACTAGATGAAGTAAAGTTATACCTCCCTTCCATACATTAGGGACATCTTCTCCCATAGACATGCTTCTTCCAGATCAATATCCTTCATCTATTACTATAGAATAATAAGTTGCATTGAATATTTCTTCATGGATTTAAAAAATATAAAAAGAATAAGCAAAAAGGCAAGACTTAGTAATTACCAAGCAACACATAGTCGAATTTCATTTTTATAGATAAACTAATACCTTGAGGAAGGTTAAAATAAATAATATTATTGCCAAAAGACAAAAAGTCGCGTTGGAGTAGAGAAAAGACATATTCTTTCTAACAAATAAAATTAAATTAAATTATTGAGTCTTGGATAGATATAGAGAGGATCCTTATAGTTTTATGAACATTATTTAAGGAGTGATAAAAGTAATGTTCAAAAGTTATGATCAACCTATTCAGAGGCCACCAAAAAGGAGCACCATCTAGGATCTTAAAGAGATTGTAGATAATTTGTATGGGATTAGTTCAAAAGCTATATGACACCATTAATTTAATAAGGTACACTAAGACCACATCCTAGATGAAGTGGGACATGATTCATATGTTTAATAAAATGAAAGATATTGATGGTAAGTTGTGGTTCTTAAGCCAAGAAACCAATAATAAGGCATATTCCCATTTAAACTTAATAACAGCATAAGAAACCTCATGGGTCCAAGTTTATGTTGCTACCAAGAGAGATAACTTATTGTAGTGGCACCAAGAGATGTGAACTCCAAAACAATAATTTATAAATCAAGAAAGAGAAGTACTCTCTATTTTGACAGATATGAGAGTTACCCAAGTAAGCACTCATCTTAGGATATAAGTTCCCAATCCCATTTTTTAAAATATCATTTGGGTAGTAGTTGAGAGATTTCAAGCTGAGATTGAAGGCATGGTCTATAAGACCAATGATGAGATTATGTAACCAATAAAGTTTTCTAGAGATCAAATTATAGGAACTAATATGCTTCATGTTGAGGTCAAGGATGCATTAGGCACCCATAAGAATTTTATGGACAAGCTCCCACATTTGATCAAGAGGACTTTATTTGATTTTAAGACTTTTGGCATTGACTTATAGGTAATACATGCATTATATTTACAAATGGAAGTATCAAAACAATCAACTCCAACAATTGGGGTAACACTACCTCAAGCTACTCAAGGTCTAAAATACACACTAGTGCAAATGTAAGTAGGGTTTGCCTATGTGCCACTTATAATTTTTACTACTATAATTACATTTATGGGAACTTTTGGCATGTCTAGAGTGATAGTGCATGTTTTATTAGTAACTCAAGTTAGAATAGTATTTCCATCTACTTTAGTTCCCACAACTATTACCACTTTTTTTTTATTTCGATGATGCCACATTAGCATCCCTCTAAAAATACATATGTATTTACATGTTTTTGTTAAGCTAAAATGTTGGTTCCTAATTTATTTTGCATATATATGTTTTATTTTAGTCATATATTTCTATTCTAGACAGACACTATTGTACATGCATGCTTTGCATAAGAAATGACACCTTGTTCTATTTTTATACATACATACTTTGCATGATGATTGGCATATAATGCTATTTCTAGAGATCTAATTTTAGAATTTGATTGGAGGATGAGGCCTTCCCCTTCCCCAAGCCTATATATATTTGTATTCTCTCAATCCCAAAGGGAGGAGAATTTTGGCTATTGAGATTAATAAGAAATTCTAATGAATGTTTTGTATTTATTCTTGATGTGCAAATATTAATCTTCTCCAAACCTGTGGATTATGTAAGAAGTGTTGTCATTCTAGTATCTTAGTTTTTTGGATATACATGAGTTATCTTTTCAATAAAGTTATTCTTATTGTGTTATTGCTGATTTGAATTGCCTTTTATGTATTTATCATAATCCCCCTTGTAGATGTGTAAATACAATCTTACAAACATGATAACCTTTAATTCTATATGTTTAAGTTTAATGTTGTCTTATTTCTTTGGGCATCTAATTGTACTTTATTTTTGGAGTGCTCTTAGCAATTTTCAGAAAACATTAGTTTCTTATTACTTTTCCAACCTTTAGTTTTAAGTGTTAGTTTAGAAAGGTTTCATTTTGCTTGACCCATAGACCTTATTTTCTACCTTACATTTATTTTTTTGAGTTTATTTTGGTAAAACCCACCTTAGGTTAGATCTATCATATATCTATCCATCTTAATTATATTTAGATTCATCCATAGCTGACCCGTACATGGTAAACAACTACTTCCCTCATAGTTATTATACTAACAAGTTGTTTACAAAACTCAATTCTCTACAACTCATACCTTAAAGTGAATCTTCATTCATATATTTTGAAATTTTAGAGGCTGCCTCATAAGGTTTCATGGTGTGAATAAAACCCACATCAAAAAACCTCTCTCTATTGTTGTCGATCTATGCAATCTGATTTAGCCTAGTGATTGATTACACAAACCTTTGTCTCAATTTGCTTTTGATTCACCTCATCATGGATTTTTACCTTTTTTATAATAGCATTTCCTACCCCTGGCATAATCTTCCACTCTACAACAAGTTAAATGATATGGTGAGCTCCTCGACTCTACACTAGCTTGACATCAATCCCATGCTTGGCCCTGGCCATATTTTAGTGAAGATCCACCTGAACCCATAGTGACATCATCCCTTACTTCATCCAAATCAACCAATGGTAGAATAATTTTAGCATAAATAGTGACCCTAGACTGGTGGAAAAACTAATTGGTTAATAAGCTATTTATGCTTTAAAAATCAAAAGTTAAGTATTCAAAACATAAAATTAAATTATTCCATGCGTAACTTCTAAGGAATAGATAGCCTAATTGGTAGGGTCATCTTATGAGAACTCTCCTTTTGAGGGGAGATCAAGGGGTCAAATCCCCTTTCCCTCACTAACCATATGTTTGCATCAAAAATCTCTTTTGAAAAGCAAATTTTGAAATAAGGTTTATTGGGGAAAAAAATTACAAAGGGGGGAATATATTAAAGGACACCTTTAGAGGGTATATTAGTGCAAATCAATAAGGGATCAATTTCATAATATTATCTATATGAGGCTAAATTATTATTTGAAAGCTTATTTATTGTAAAGTGGGTGTCAGTGTTTTTTCTCAAAGGGGTGGTTTTTATGATATTCTAAAGGCCATGTAAAGTCTAAATTATGTTTATTATTGGGGGCCTTTCCCATCAGTCCTAACCTATACCTTGCAAGGGGTATTACCCCTTGATACCACTTGGGTTACTACCCTAGACACCTGCTCATCATCTACATTTTTTAATTAAATATGGAAGCATTCTCAATGGTATTCGACATCTACAATTATGTGATGGACTTATTCTTCATAAAAATTAAGAAAATCATTATAATCATTTATAGCCATATTATTAGGCAAACCCAATGTTTACCCCTTGGGTGTTAATTTTTTTTGCATGCGTGTATTGCTTCTATCATGGATGTTTATGCCAATTACCACACACTTAAGATATAAAATGACATGTTATTTTTTAATATTTTCTCATTGCAAGATGACATGATAAAATTTGTGAAAGATAAAATAGAATTCAAAACTTTCTTCTAAGTTCTCTCATTCATGGCAAGGATGCCCTCATCTTATCTTTACAAAGAAAAATTATTATCCTAGATCATTATATTCAAAATGTAGACATAATGACCCCTACTCCTAGTCGACCCATACCTTTTGCTCCTACATCTATTAACTTGGATTTGTCAATACCTATTGTATTTTATGTTATTTTTTTTAATCTAATATGCATCCACTTGATTTGATATTACATTGTGACCTACTAGATCCTGAGCCTACTCCTGCTTCTAATGCTCCTATTATAACTTTTTCTATTATGCCTTCTACTCTTGTTGGTGTTCTTTGTACTTATGATTTTGTGCTTATTACAGTTGTACATTCTAGGTATCCTAATTTGCATTACCCTACATATATGTTTGCCTTTTTTGAGAGGCATAGCACTACCTTTATCTCCCTCATGCTTCATTACATCGATCACACTACTAGACTTTTGAGCATTGGTAAGCACCTATAGGGTATTGTTAAACCTATCCAACATGTTAAGCAAATCATTTGACATGGCATTATTAATTTAGTAGGTATTTCATTTTTTATGAGATCATTTATGATAGAGTGCTATATTTTGTATGTTACACTCTTTGAGAGGATATCGCACTACATATGAGCTCTACAATACCCTCACAAAGGTTTGAAAACATTGATATTATATTTATTAAATATGATCAACCTGACACACATTTAAATATTTTTATCACATACTTCAATTGTGTACTTTTCACCCACTCATATGCAAACATCTTAAATGACAATCCATATTCATTTGGGATGGATTCATGATCACTTATGGTAGTATCGAAAGCATTATTAGAGAGGGTACTATAGATGTAACACCACTATTCAACTTATTAGATTGTTTATTATTCCTCCTCTTTTTTTATGTTCCTTAGTTGCATAATCTCCTTTTAGGCATATATTATTTTGGACCATCTATCATTTTATATATGGAATCTTTGACATATTGACACCATTATAGAGGTTTCTTACATCACTTGATGAGGTTGTTTATTATATGGGACCATTTTTTAGTCACACTAAGAGTCATGGAGTTTTTTTTCATGCATGTGTGCTCCATGGTGGGCATTTTCTTGAACATTTCCATGACTATCCCATTGCCACCAAGGCCATCTTCTTGAGAGATATTGTATCTATATTTTGACACTTATTATTAGACATGTTGACAGTCTCACTCATATTTTTAGTGGTACTTGTTCTTATAAGTGTAGTGAAATATATTGTCAACTTGTTAGTGTTCACGTAGTTGGCCTCATCTATACACATATTTGTAGTATCACTCCACTCATTTATAAGTATGGGGGAATGGTATTAATTATACTTATTTAGGTGTCATGTCCCTTGCTAACCCTTTGCACACTGCATCTTCTAATAGTAGATCAAATTGGATTTGGTAAACGCTTTCATTATAGACACCACTGACAATCTCCTTATATGGAGTTATTTTATGTCACTTGTTTTGTTTTGTGTGATCGAGTAGTGGATCTAGACCACTAATGTATAATGATTTCATTAAATAAATTTTTATCTACCAAACACCTACTTCATAATTGTGTATGAGTTTTGAATCATGATTCTTGTCATAACTTCCAATATGTTCTCTCTCCACTTTTTTGTGGTTTTAATAGATTTTTGGGTACCTTATGATGACACATTTCATCCTTGGTAACTATTTTTTTCTAATTATTTATACATGTGTACCTGATTATGCCTAGTTTTTGGGACCCATATCTGAGGATTAGTCTCCTAATCTACTTCCTTTCTCACTCCTTATTTTATAATTAAGTGAGTGTGTTGGAGTAAGCATCTTCACATTGACTTAAGGTAGTAAACTTGAATAAGGGAGTGCTTATATTTTTGGGAGTGACCACTTGGTGTGTGCACGTATAATTTGGAATACTATACTAATTTCAATTATTCCCCTATTTTTTAGTTCACAATAACTAAGTGGTTATTATGATATAAACATGTAGCCTATTTAATAGGCACTACTGAGTGTATATTAAAAAAAAGTAGGATAAGGATTGTAAATTTGAGCCTATAATAAAGCATATATTTACTAGTCCAAGCTTTATTATGTGTGATAAAGTTATGATAATGGTTTGTTGGAGAGATCTTGGTTATTGAGAGCTTTTTCAACTTCAAAACAAGTTACTTATGTTTTAAGAGAGATGTCACTATCTATGTCATGATCATATCATTCATACTACTAGTTCATCTTCTTCAAATTATCTTTCCATTTACCTCCTTCCATCCAACACTATATAATTGTGTCAGTTTCCTTATATCCTACAACATCATCCTAGATGATATTTCTTGTTTAGTGTATTTTCCCTTCTACTATATCAGCTAGCCTCATACAAATCTAACATTCCTTATAAAATTTGTATTGTATCATCCTAACTAATACAATTTTATGTCAGTCGACATCTTTCTATTGTATTAACTAGGCCAATACTATTAGCTTAAATTTTAGAGTTAGTTTTAGGTATTGAATTACTATATATATGGGTCTTATTTCATTCCAATCATAAGTATATACACTTTGTTTGCTCTTTTTCACTCATATTTCTACCCTAAGTCATATTTGGAGGAGTTATAGTTGGAACCTTATCTTGAATAAGCTTGTCTTGTGGTAGTCTTTGAAGATCAATATAAAAAGGTGGCATAGTCTTTAGAGTCCCCAATAAAGAATATCTAGGTATTATTCCTATATTTAAAGTCTTTGACCCACAAATTATTTTACAAATCTCCATTTGAGCCAAGAGGGAGATTGATGCTCGATGGGTCCACTCCAAGGTAAGTATTTTTATCCCTATACTCTTTCTTTTTAGTTACTTAGTATATATATGTTACTTGTTTCCTAGTGAATGAATGTGTGTGTATCCTTGTCTAGATTATCTCTAAACCTAATATTGGTGTAGCTATAGCATTATTTAGACTTTTCATATTCCATTTTAGGTTTTCTATACACCCATTTGGGTAACCATGACACCTTAATTTTTATGATCATTATGACATTTCAATTTAGTTTACTTTATTTGCATAACTACTTTTATATATATATATATATATATATATATATATATATATATATATATATATATATATATATATATATTATTTGTAATCATTTACTTTCATAGATATCTAGTAGGAGTTATTTCTTTATGTCATAGGCTTAGGATTTAGACTCTTTCCTCTTAGAATTTGAAATATAGGAAACTCTCTGTTGTTTCCAAAATTTGTCACTCATTTTTAGGATAATATATGAACCATTTTTGGTCCTGTAGGCCAAAAATCCTCTCTTCCCTTCTCAAAAATTGTTTTGATCATTCAAATTTTTCATTTTTCAAGCTTTTTCAGTTAAGGGACTAGCAGGTTCAATAGGTTCAATGACTTCAACAGGCGAGCTCTCTCAAAGGAATGAGTTTCCAACACTTAGGCATTTTCAAGCTTGGTTCAACACTGAGGTTCAACCAAAAGGTCCATCAGCAAGCTTAAAACAAAGGAATGAACTGTTGAACCATTGAACCTTGAACCAAAATGGTTCAATGGGTTCAAAGGTTCAATGGGTTTAAAGAGTTAAGCCCTTCGATGAAAGTTTTAGGTTCAACCGCTTCAGCTAGTTCAATGTCTTCAAAAGACTTAGCAAAAAGAAGGAATGTTGAACCGTTGAACCGTTGAACCTTAAACCAAGATGGTTCAATAGGTTCAATAGGTTCAAAGGTTTAATGTGTTTGGTTCAAAATGGTTGGTTCAAGTGGTCAATTGAATGAGCAGAACACAAGATTGAATCGTTGAATAGTTTAACCAAATTTGGTTCAATCGAATGGTTCAAAAGAGTGATCAAAGGCCCATAGGATGATTTCTACAGACTCTATAGACATGTTTCTACAGACTCTGCAGGCTTGGTTCTATGGACTCATTTCTACGGACTCTACAGGAAGGAAACTACGGACTCTGCAGGCTTGAAATCTATGGACTCAATTCTATGGACTTTGGAGGAAGGAATCTATGGACTCATTTCTATGGACTGTACCAATTCTATGAACTCATTTCTATGAACTCTGTAGGTTGGTTTTTATAGACTCTGTAGGAAAGAAATAGGATCTCAACACTTAGGTGATTTTAATCAGTTGGTTCAAATCCCAAAGCCCAAAGGACAAGTGCCCTTTCGGAGGGCACTTAACTACCAAAAGAACCTTCGCAACTTTTCTAAAAGGCAATTTTGAAGGATAAGTGCCCTTACAGAGGGCACTTGGGAGCCAAAAGGACCCTTACAACTTTTTTGAAAGGCAACTTTAGAGATCAAACAGCCCTTGCGGAGGGCAGGCGATGGTCAAATGGACCATTTTAAATGCTGAATGGAGCAAAGGAATTCCTTCGAAAGGATTTCTCATGGCAAAAACACTAAGGCAATTCCTTCAAACAAAAATTTTGAAGGAATTCCTTTGGACTTTTGTCTGAAGGAATAAACCCACCCGAAGAGAAAGCCCACTTGAAAGGAAATCCTGACAAGAAGCGGCTAAGACATAAAGGAACATTTCCTTCAAAAAAAATGTCCAAAGGAATTCCTTCAAACATTTGATTTGAAGGAATTGGATCTCGAAGACAACCAAATCAAGCTCCAAGAGACCGAAGACCGCCCAAAGGGAAGGTACCCTTGCAGGGGGCTATCACCATCCAAAAAATGGACCTTTCTCAAGACCTCGAAGGGCAGGTCCCCTTCAGGAAGGATCAAACAAGAAAGTTGAAGGAACTACCAAGAAGGATGATGGGTTTTTAGACATCAAAGTTAAACATCGTGAACTAGCCATTAGGGTTTAGACATTCGGTGACGTCCCCACAGCCATCAAATTTAGGGAAACAAATTAGCCATTGCCTTTCAAATGGTGATGGGTCTGAAGATGTCAAATTTGTGGTAATGAAATAGTAGTTGATCTTTAGAGGTTTAAGCATAGACTTGGATGCATTCAAAGGCATTAAAGCCAAAGGGAAGAACAGTGAAGAGAGAGACTGAGAGAGCCAGCAAAGCTAGAAATTTAGCCTTGAGAGCTCAAATGCCAAGAAAAGACAAAACCAGGGAAGAACTGCTGAGGGAAGAAGCTAAAAGAGCCAAAAAAGTTGGGAATATAGCCTTAGGAGCTCAAACCACACTAGAAAGAGAGAAAAGCCCAAAATATCTATGCAAAAGTTATTCCAGTAGGTGGAATAGTCCATAAAGCAGATATTTTGGCTTGCAAACATTGAAGGTGCAGCTTATTTGTCTCCTTTGGAGTAAAGACGAAGTGGATAGCTATGTAAACATCAAGAAAAGGACCAGATGACTCAGGCCTAGGAGAAGACATATGAGATAAACTAACATGCCATAGTTAAGGTAGCTACCCTGTTCTAGCATGGCCCTCTTTGACTAATCTAAAAATGCATTCAAGGCATTAAATACAACATGGGTCACTCCATGGAACAACGTGCCAAGCCTTTCTTGGTTGTTATATATTATAAACTCCTATTTTATGCCAGGATATCTCTTGATTATAGAAGCAAAACTTTGTCCAAATTGAAAGGCATTTCTTGAGACTTTGAGCTCAGATTGTTAATCATATTTATTTGTTTGAATGAGAAAACAAGTTACTTTCAAACTTTGTGCTATCATGGCTTATGTCATTTAAGAGATTGTTCTTATGTCTATCTTCTAAAAGAGTTCTTCTCCATTTTATTAAAATAAGCAGAACTAGTGGAAGCAATCAGGAAGGTGTCCTGAAGCCAACTGCGAGAAGACTTTGTGTTGTCTACAATTGCCTTCAGTGTGTCTGTCTATTTTCTATTTTATATGTAAAGGACTTTGGGATGAATTTTTTCCCTCATTGTCCTTCTTATTTCACTCTTAGGCAATCAAGGTGGAGACTTTGTGCTACATCTCAGGCTGTTGGTTATTGCACCCTTGTTACCAGTTACTTGTCACTACCTAAAAGAACTCCTGTTATTTCTTGTAAGACCACTTCTAAAAGAAGAGAAGTGTCTTTAGTGTTTTCACCTAGATTTCTCCTTTATTTTTGAGCATCATTTCTGAAAAAAGAGAGATGGATGGTGTTGTCATACCCCTGAGTGTTATGTTTTGAATATATATATATAGCTCCTCATATTTAATAGGGAACCTTCCCTTGATGAGAGGAGAGATTTGTCCCCTTTTGATGTGGTAAACCTACACATCTGGCCAATCAATCTCCCTTGATGTGGTTGATAAGACCTATTTTGCTCATCAGTTAGCTAATTGATAAAATATTCACCCAACAATTTTTTGGTGACTCCACTAGAAAAGAACAAGCAGTTTGAAGCCTCAAACTTCAAGCTGAAGTAGGGCTAGTTATTCTTCATTTTACAATCTGGTAACTCCATGCTATACAAGAAGCTAGAGAATTCAAGGTGTTATTAACCCAATTTTTGAATTAGTGGAGCAAAGAAATTTTGATTTGTTTCCTCCACAACTTCAAGTTCAACAATCTAGGAGTGTTCCTCTTACCCATGCCAGGTCACCAACACAAGGCAGAGCTTCTTTTTCTATTGTTAGCAGAGCTTTACCTGTGCATACTCCACCCATATTTGTTGTCCCTGCTTTCCATAATCTAATCATGGCAGTTCAAGGCCCCTAGGGTAACTCTTTTGGTCCACTTAATTTAACTCCACCCCTACATGAGCTTCCACATAATTCAAGGAAGAATTTCCCCAAATTTTTTAGTGATGGGAGAGTTCATCTTGATGAACACATTACAACCTTTAACATAGCTTGTGGTCTAATAGGCATGGAATATGAGGATGTAGCAATCAGGCTATTTATAGAAACATTACATGGTGTTGTTGCAGACCAGTTCTATCATTTGTAGGCCCAGACTGTGACTGAATGGAACACCCTCAAAGTCAAATTCAAAGCAAGGTTCAAGCCTATAGAAGATGTGCATGCCCTGCTAGCCCAGCTCACATAGATGAAGAAATAACCTCATGAACCTATGAGGGACTTCATTGCCAAGTTTGACAAGCTAAGGAACCAAATTCCTGCCATTACTCAGCCAACACCTGAGAACCTTAAATGCTTCTTCATCAACTCACAGTTGCCTAAAGTGAGTTTTCTACTGAGATGAGCTGGCCACATAGACCTTACTACTGCTCAAGATTTGGCTACCGAGGTAGAAGATGACTTTATCTTGGTAGGAAAGATAAGGAGATATTATAATAGAGGTAAATCTTCTTCATCTTTTGAATACTCACCTACAGTCACCACTGATCCAATGGTGCAGAAGCTAGCAAATGAGTTGCTAGCTCTTAAAAAGCAAGTGGAACAAGGTATGTCTATTCGTCCTTATCAAGATATGCCAAGGAGGACATTTTAGAACTATTCATATCAAGGCAATGTTGCCAAAAGTTAAGGGCAACCAAATCATCTTCCTCCCCCTCAAAGGAATAACCTTGCCATTGAAGCACCTCCAACCAATTCAGTAGTCAGATATATTGAAGCAGAATCAAATTTCTCCTTCTAACTTGAATTAAATCAAGAAGATGATGCTAATATATTCACAGAAGGAGAAGAATATTTAGTTGGCAACTCTAATATTGGTTTCCTAAATTATCAGGCTAAACCCAAAAGTGAAGGTGGAGCAATTAAAGGAACTTACGTTGTATTCACCCAGTCCAAGAACCAGTCAACTCAGCAAGATGATAAAGAGAAAATAGAGGAGCGACCTCAACTAGTAATTTTAATTGCCAAGTAGGGAACCACTCTGCCTTTCTAGCCAAAGGACCCAGTGATTGCTAAAAAAGTAAGTACCCCAAATGTTTATGCACCTTCAACTTTAATTTCATAGATCAGTCCTCCCCCTCCTAAAAACTAAAAAGATGAACTCCCATCCTCTGTTCCTAGTTCATTTTAAACATTTGACATAATTGACCATGTCAAGAAAACCAAAATTCAAATATCTGAATTTAAATTCCTACAATCCAACCCTGAGCAGTTGGATAGGTTGGTTGAGTGTGTGAAGAATAAAGTCATCCCTATAGGACAAGATGTTAATAAGGTAACTCATGATCCCCCAAGGAATATGTCCATCCCAAAAAATATTGTCATTACTCCTCCTGTTGCCCCTAGGAAAGGAGAGCCTTTCTATGTTTCTCTGTTGATAAATGGTCACAATCTGAGCAATTACATCATTGATTCTAGAGCTTCAGACAATGCCATGCCTACCAAAGTCGCTGGATCCCTTAGTCTCACACTAACCAAGACATTTGGGAGATGTTTCTCCATGGAGAGCAAATAAGTGCCATTACTGGAACAAATCAAGAATGCCTAATTTGCATTTGCAGTATTCCCAAAAAAGAGAATCAAGATGACAGTCCTGGTGGTTGATGTCCCAGTGTCATACAACATCCTTCTTAGATGAAATTTCTATAAAGATGTTAGAGGAGAATTGAGCATGGACCTATTTGAAGCAAAGATCCCTGTCAGAGGCATCATGAAGAGGTTGCTCCCTAAAAAGGAGGCAAAATATGTTGTCACTCAAACATCAGTGCCTAAAGCTCAAATTTTGTTTGAGTCTTCAGGCAAGGGTAATTATTTTTTATCTACTGAGGATCTTCATGTTTCCACAAATGAAATTCCTATAGCTGGCAATCTAGGAATTGATTCAAATAAGACATCAGAAGAATTGGTAGGGTGTAGTATAGATGAAAAAGGATCTTCCCTCTCTAATGAATAAAAATCTAATAGAAGATCAGCTTCTGATGATGTTTGGATCTTGGAATTCAATGGCAGCAATTCTTCTACCAACTCAGAAGCTGAGACTATGATGATATCTCCTCAAGGAGATATATTTCCTTCTTCATACAAGTTACATTTTAGAAACACCAACAACACTGCCAAATATGAATCTCTATTACTCGGGTTGAAGGTAGCTCAAAACAGAGGTGTCAAGCTCCTTCATGCTAAAGGAGATGTTACACTGATGGTTTATCAAGAGTTTGATGTTGACAATCAAATCATGTGTTGGACTGAACTGGAAGAGCAATAAGTTATGGTAGTGGACCATACTACTACACACCAAAGTTAGGAAAAGGAACTCTTTGCCAAGAGAGAAAAGATTTATGGTTTTTAGATTGGAGACCATGCCTTGCCATGGAGCAAAAAGAGAGAACCAAAAAGAGTGCACAAAAAATGTGATTCTTAGTGGAGAGTTCTATTCACCCATCACCAATTCTAGGGAGAAAATGGTTTCTTATTAGTTTATCAGGATGGAATGCCATTTGCATTGTCTCATAGTGGGTAGCATCTGAAGCACTTCAACTCTTGAAGTAACAGATAAGATCACCTATACATATGTATATTTGTATAGTCTTTAGTTGTGTTTTGTGCTTTTCATTTTCATTTTTGGCACCTTTTTTTTTGGTTAGCATGACTCCGTAGCCCAATGGCATACTTGAAGGCACTGGAGATTATGGTTTCTACTCCCCTCAACTATTCCAAAATTTCAACTGAAGGAAGTTCCCCAACTGAAGCCAGTTGTTGTTCTCAAAATCTGTCACTCATTTTTGGGACAACATATAAACTATTTTTGGTCCTGCAAGCCAAAAATCCTCTCTTCCCTTCTCAAACATTATTTTGAGAATTCAAATTCTTCATTTTTCAAGCTTTTTTAGTTAAGGGAATAGTAGGTTCAACAAGTTTAATAACTTCAATAGGCGAGCTCTCTCAAAGGAACGAGTTTATAACACTTAGGCATTTTCAAGCTTGGTTCAACACCAAGGTTCAACCAAAAGGTCCGTCAACAAGCTTCAAACAAAGGAATGAACCGTTGAACCTTGAACCAAAATGGTTCAAAGGTTCAACGGGTTCAAAGAGTTAAGCACTTCAGTGAAAATTCAAGGTTCAACTGCTTCAGCTAGTTTAATAGCTTCAAAAGACTTAGCGAAAAGAAGGAAAATTGAACTATTGAACCTTGAACCAAGATGGTTCAATGGGTTTAATAGGTTCAAAGGTTCAATGCGTTTGGTTCAAAATGGTTGGTTTAAGTGGTCAATTAAATGAGCAGAACATAAGATTGAACCGTTGAACCAAAGTTGGTTCAATCGAACAGTTTAAAGGAGTGATCAAAGGCCCATAGGATGATTTCTATGGACTTTGCAGACATGTTTCTACGGACTCTATAGGCTTGGTTCTACTAACTCATTTCTACATACTCTATAGGATTAAATATACAAACTCTGCAGGAAGAAACTATGGACTCTACAGGCTTGAAATCTATGGACTCAATTTTACATACTTCATAGGAAGGAATCTATGGACTCATTTCTACAGACTCTGCCAATTATATGAAATCATTTCTATAGACTCTATAGGTTAGTTTTTACAGACTCTGTAGGAAAGAAATAGGTTATCAACACTTAGGCAATTTTAATTAGTCGATTTAAATCCCAAAGCTTGAAGGACAAGTGCCCTTTCGAAGGGCACTTAGCTGCCAAAAGAACCTTCATAAATTTTTTGAAAGGCAATCTTGAAGGATAAGTGCCCTTGTTGAGGGCACTTGGGAGCCAAAAGGACCTTTACAACCTTTTTGAAAGGCAACTTTGGAGATCAAACAATCGTTGCAGAGGGAAAGTAATGGTCAAATGGACCATTTAAAAGGCCAAATAGAGCAAAGGAATTCCTTCAAAAGGATTTCTCGTAGCAAAAACACTAAGGCAATTCCTTTAGACAAAAATTCTAAAGAAATAAACCTGCCCAAAGAGAAAACCTGACCGAATGGAAAGCCCGACGGGAAGCGGCTAAGACATAAAGGAACATTTCCTCCAAACAAAATGTCTGAAGGAATTCCTTAAGACATTTTTTCTAAAGGAATTGGAGCCCGAAGACAACCAAATCAAGCCCAAAGAGCTTGAAGGGTATGTACCCTTACGGGGGGCTATCACTATCCAAAAAAAAGACCTTTCTCAAGACCCTGAAGGGTAGGTCCCCTTCAGGAAGGATCAAACAAGAAAGCTGAAGGAAATGCCAAGAAGGATGATGGGTCCACAGATGTCAAAGTTGAACATTGTGAACTAGCCATTGGGATTCAGACATCTGGTGATGTCCCTATAGCCGTCAAATTTAGGGCAATAAATTATCCATTGGCTTTCAAATGGTGATGGGCTTGAAGACATCAAATTTGTGGTAATGAAATAGATGTTGATCTTTAAAGGTTTAAGCACAGACTCGGATGCATTCAAAGGCCTTAAAGCCAAAGGGAAGAATGGTGAAGAGAGAGAGCCGAGAGAGCCAACAAAGCTAGAAATTTAGCCTTGAGAGCTCAAATTCCAGGAAAAGATAAAACTAGGGAAGAACCACTGAGAAAAGAAGCTGAAAAAGCCAAAAAAGCTGAGAATGTAGCCCTGAGAGCTTGAACCATAGCAAAAAGAGGGAAAAGTCAAAAATATCTATGTAGAAGTTATTCCAGTAGGTGGAACAATCCATCAAGTAGATATTTCAGCTTGTAAACATTGAAGGTGTGGCCTATTTGTCTCCCTTAGAGTAAAGGTGAAGTGGACAATTGTGCAAACATCAAGAAAAGGACCAGATGACTCAGGCCCAAGAGAAGACATATGAGATGAATTAACATGCCACAGTTAAGGCAGCCGCCCTGTTCTAGCATGGCCCTCTTTGACTAAACTAAAAATGCATTCAAGGCATTGAATGCAACAAGGGTCACTCCATGGAACAACGTGCCAAGACTTTCTTGGCTACTATACATTGTAAACTCCTATTTTATGCCAAGAGACCTCTCGATTATAGAAGCAAAACTCTACCCAAATTGAAAGGCATTTCCTAAGACTTTGAGCTCAGATTGTTAATCATATTTATTTGTTTGAATGAGAAAATAAGTTACTTTCAGACTTTGTGCTATCATGGCTTGTGTCATTTAGGAGATTGTTCTTATGTCTATCTTCTAAAGGCATTCTTGTCTATTTTAATTAAATAAGTAGAACTAGTGGAAGCAATCAGGAAGGTGTCTTGAAGCCAACTGTGGAAAGACTTTGTGTTGTCTACAATTGCCTTCAGTGTGTTTGTCTATTTTCTATTTTTTGTGTAAAGGACCTTGGGACGACTTTGTGCCCTCATTATCCTTCGTATTTCACTCTTGGGTAGTCAAGGTGGAGACTTTGTACAACATCTCAGACTACTAGTTATTGCGCCCTTGTTATGAGTTACTGGTCATTACCTGAAAGAACTCCTGATGTTTCCTATAAGACCACTTCTAAAAGAAGAGAAGTGCCTTTAGTGTTTTCACTTGGATTTCTCCTTATTTTTTAGCATCATCTCTAAAAAAAGAGCGATGGATGGTGTTGTCCTACCCCTGAGTGTTATTTTTTGCATATATATATAGTATATAACTCCTCATATTTAATAGGAAACCTCCCCTTGATGAGAGGAGAGATTTTTCCCCTTTTGATGTGGTAAACCTGCACATCTAGTTGATCAATCTCTCTTATTGTGGTTGATAAGACCTATTTTGCTCATCAGTTAGCTGATTGACAAAATATTCACCCAACACTCTCTACTATATCTATGAAATTAATTAATTATTACCAATATAAACTATCACAATATATATTTGAGCACCTTGCTTTGAGTCCAAGTCTATTGAGATAGGATAGTTTTAGGTTAATCTTAGCCCATGCATACGCGTACTTCTTAGAATGTCTATTTTTTCCATGTGTTTTATATTTTTGATGCATATGGTTATTACTTGGTGCACCTCTCTTTTTCACTATATTTAATGTGTTTTCCTTGATTCTATTGACTAAATTATGTTACGTGTTTATAATTTTTATTGTCTCGATTTATTTTCATGTTTATTACAAATGTGGTATGTTTATCGTGTGCTTAGTGTATGTTCCATGCTCTATATTAAATTTGCATTTCAATATGATTTTTGCCAAAATTTATATCATATGTGATTTTCCCTAACTTTTCATAATCCAAATAATGTACATATTCTTGTTTGTTTTTGTACATTTTCATAATTCCTATCATGCATCTTATCCATGAAAAAGCTCTATATATTTTTTTTTTACTTTGATATATCTCCTCTTTCACTTATAATATTGGGGAATGTTATTGTTTATAATTCATTAATTATATGTTACAAATTAGATACTACAATTTCAATAAATCTCAATTTATTACAAAAAAAATTGACTTCCTATATTACCACATTTTAATATTTATATTAATCAATATTACTAATCTTGTGATTTTTCACTATTTCATGTATATCTTAATCTAACTATAATATTTTTAATTATAATTTGAAAAATATCATTTATTTATACACAATTAAATATCAATATTTTATTCATAGTTCAACTTATATGAACCTAGAGACAACTAGGTTCCCGACATCATTATTCAGATACAATGGTTATTGAAAACATAGCAGTCACTAATTTCTCAACTTTGATCATTATATATCATCAAACCAAATAGGAAGATCATTTGTTTTTCATGATTATTTCATAGGAAGGAAAACTCTCCAACAAATTTAGAAGTGAACCAAAGTTGGTTGAACATAGTTTTGTGCTTGATTACAACATAGTTCCTCTTTTTCCTCATAATAATGATCCTAAAGAAAAATTTGAATTTTTTTTGAATTTATGGGTCTATATGTCATAACAAATTTGGTTAGGATATAAATTTTCTTACAATTAGATTCATACCAAGCAATACAATGAAAATGGTCATTGTTAGGAGTGTGGTAATATGGATGGATTGGGGGAAAAAGTTTAATGTGGAAGACCAAATTGCTAGGGTACAACAAAGAGAACACTCAATCTAATCATGGATATAATAAACCAATAGGAACCTTGTTTTTAGTAAATTCAAGTATTGATCATTGTGTTGGTGGTTGAAATGGATGATGGTAAATTAGAAAGGCTGATTATAACAAATATTTGATGGAGGAAAACCAAGTGGGCCCTAGAAGATAAAATAGCATGGTCACTAAGGTGAGGAGGTGTGGAGGATACCTATTATTAGAATTGTTCATTAGAATAATAAATCTATAAAGGCTCACCATAAAGTCTCCATTCATGTTGCAATAGTACAGGGATTTCCATATTGATAGAACAAATGATTTTACCTTTTTGGGCTATGTCACATCCTATGGTACTTATCAGCATCTCTAGATGCACTTCTTGAAGAGGATACATATCCATTGGGTATGAAAATACATTATGTGGGTATTTATAATGCATCATGGGTATTTTACAGAGTAAATTTATTAGAAATAGAAATCTAAGAAATTGTCGATTAAGGAGGGGATAAGAATAAAAAATAAATTCATCAATCCATAATGGATAGAAGGCAAGTGAATAAATTATATAAAATTAAGAATAGAAATGGAGTGGTTATGGAAGAACCTGAGGCTTTTAAAAATGAAGGTGTGGATTTATAAATAAATCTATTTCTTGAAGATGTTCTAGGGTGGAGAGGAGAATCAATAAAAAAATTCAGCAATAAAAAAATCAATTTCGAAAAGATAAAATATGGACATTATGAAACCCTTTTCTAAATAGGAAGTAAATGTTGTTATGCAACTTATGGATCTAGATAAAATGTCTTGCCCATAGGGATTTCTAGCAGCAATGTTTCAAAGATTTTGGGAGATTATGGGTAAAGAAATAATGGGAGTGCTAAATGAGTCTTTTGAATCAGAGCAAGTGTTACAAGATCTAAATTGTAATATTATTTTAGTGATTTCTTAAAAACTGAACTTATCTTCATTTGTAAATTTTATACCTATCTCTCTTTGTAATACTATCTACAAAATTATTTTCAAGAAATAAAAAAAGGTTGAAATTATTGTTCCTTTTAATAATTTCACCAAAACAAGGTGCTTTTGTAAGTTAATGACATAATCTAGATGAGGTTATAATGACTCCTGAAATCCTACATACTTAACCCTAGAAATAAATTTGGGATGTTTCTCAAGTTGGATATTGAAAAGGCATATGATAGAGTAAAGCGGTCCTTCTTCAAGAAGTTGTTAAGAACTTTAAGATTTGATGATGATTGGATTTTGTGGCTTCTAAATTATGTGATAGGAGTTATTTTCTAATCAATATCAATGGGATTCTAGTAAATTTTTTCCAATAATCAAAAGGAATCAAGTAAGGGGATCCCCTTTCCCTTATCTATTATTATTATTGAGTATCTGGATAGAGTCCTAGGGAAGAAAATAAAATATATGAAGGTTAAGGGGTTAAAATTATTTGAAAATGATATGTAAATATTCATTTATAGTTTGTGGATGGCACCCTTTATTTGGGAAGATGAGATGAGTGAAGGTTTAATTATTAACAAAGTGTTAAATAAATATGAAGTTGCTTTTGGACAAAATATTAGTTTTAAAAAATAAAAAATGGTTTTTATAAATGTACCAATGGAAAGACTAGTTAGGATCTTAGGGGCATTCAAAATTCCAATTGGGAATTTTTTGAGTAAATAACATGGGATTCCTCTCTTTACATGGGTAAATAAATATAAATTATGATAAAATATGATTGATAATACACTTGTAAGGTCAGCAAGGTGGAAAGCTAAGTGGTTAAGTTTAGCGAGTAGTATTACTCTTACTAAAGTGATGTTGTTGGCTATCCCAATCTATATCTTTTTAGTTATATAAGTTCCTATAAAGGTAGTTTAGATAATTATATTCTCTCCCCACACCCACTCTTGTCTCTTCTCATTATCTATCTAAAAATAATCATGGATTTTTTATGGCAGGGAAAGGAGGAGAAGAGAAAGATCCTTTGAATAAAGAGGGAAACTATGAGCAAACCCAAATCAACTGGGAGAACATATATTAAGAACCTTTAAGTTAACAATGTTACTCTAGGAGAAAATTAGCTTGGAGGATATATGAAGAAGAGGATTCCCATTGGATAAAAATGATGAGGAGAAAATATTTAAATTTTAATAGCATTGAGATAAGTTTTATAGTTTAAAATTCTCCTTCAGGATCTCACATATGGAATTTTATAGTGTCTTCAAAATGAATTTTTTGTGATAATTTAACTTAGGATGTTGGAATGGGGAATTGACAATTTTTCATTAGATTCATGGTAGTGTTAATAGGTGACCCAATACTTTAGGATCTTGTGTATATCCAAGAAGTTTTGAAAATGAATTGGGGTGTTAAATTTTATAACTATTGGGTGAATACAGAGGCTCAAGTTGGTGGTTTTATCAATGGAAAAGGTTACAAAGAGAGAGGAAGTTGGGTAATGGTATGAGGGGATAGATCAAAAAATTTGATGTCGGATAATCTCATTTGGCTCATCATCATTAGAATTGATGAGGTTAGGTGGTATGTTCCTAATGAGTTTGGGTGACCATTATAACCTCAAGTAGAATTGATAGGATAATTGAAGAGTTGAGATCCCTAAATGGGATACTAGATAAAGGTTCAAGGATAGTAATTTTAAATACACCACATTCTTGGAATTGTTCAAAATTCCAAAGGTTTGTGTCTCTTTAAATCTTGTAAGTAGCACCATTATGGTTTAATTTGATGCATTGGCATGTGGATGAGGTGATAGCCCTCATACGATGAGTCCAAGGTCTACCAAGAAATATGTTATAAGAGAGGGGAAATTTAAAGATCATAACTTTCATGCAGATGGTTATACTAGGGATGGTAATGGGAAGCCATATACAACCTAGAGGAGGCATTTGCCTTCTATTGTAGCCTTGACATGTGTTACGTGTGGACTTGAGATTGCATTTGAAATATACCATATTTTTAATGAAATCAAGGGAGGTAATGTAAGTACCTAAACCCTTGTTAATTAAGGCACATTTAACTTTGATATCATCGATTTTGATGCTAATAAATAGAGGAGGATCATATACATGAAGCATAAACTTATCTAGAATCATGGAAGCGATAGGCAACTTAATGTAAAGAGAAGTGTCCATTATTTCATCAACATATATGGACATCTCTTCAAATTGTTTAAGGAGACTATCTTTGGATCTAGGTAAGGTAGCTTCATGTCCTACTAGAGGAGGATGAAGGATGTTTATTTCAAACAACAATTGCATTAAATGATTTTGATGACAGGGGAAGTTTTCATCAATTCTATAAAAGGTATTTGAGATGGGAGATGATAAATTTCTAAAATGTGGTCCCATTTATCATAACCCATTGGGGATTGCAAGATATAGGTGGATAATGTTAAAAGTGCTCCTATGAAGGAGGGTTGGAAGTAAAATTAGACTTGTGTTGGTAAGGTTTAGTTGGTTTGGGTTGGGTACAAATAGGTTGATTGACTTTAGGTGGTGGGATGGTTGATTGAGGTATTTCTTGTGGTTGGGTTGAAGAAATACTATTATACGGTTAGGGAACGTTATCTAGGTGTGTATATGTTAGAGGAAGAGTAGAGATAGTCTGAGAGCTATGATCAAGTTGAGTTGTTGAGAGTGGTTCTTGGAAGGTTATAAGGTCCTATTGCCCCAACTCTAATAAATGAGATGGGGAAGTGTTTTAAATGATGCAGAATGTTTGAGAAGTTTGTTGCATGGGTGTTGGATTAGAGTTAATAAAAGAAACTACTCTTTGCATGTTAATCATATTTACCACATTTTATTCATTAGTAGTGAGGTATATAATACTTTCAACATTATTTTTAGGAGTAGTATTATCGTTACTCTCATGATGGTTGGGAAGAGGATCTTTGTATATAACAAGATGAGAATTAGCTTGATTTAAAGCTTGATTTTTATTTTACATTTCATGGGCTTCAAAATATATGTCATATGTTTGTTGAAACTTGATAATAAGTTATTCACAACCAAAAATTGGTCCAAGATGGGAATACATAGCTAAGTTGCACAATTTTCTACAAGTCTCATGAGAGTGGCCCTAACTTGCATGAACCCAATAGAATTTTCTTGAATCATACCATGATTTCATTAGATGAGTGGGGTTAGGATCTCATGGTAGATGCCTTGGAAGACACTTTTGAAACTTGGATAAGGATAATGGATTATGGATATTAGTTTTTTTATTTGAGAATATGTAAGATTAGGAGTGTTGTTTGGAGGGGAAGCATGTTCCATAGTGTTGTTTGAAGTGATGGTTTAAATGTTGTGATTAGTATCATAGGTATCAGTAAAGGCATCATTAGTAGCATGACAATTTTTGTTTCTAATGATAATATGAGTGCTTGTAGTAGGTTGAGATGGTTCAAATTAGTGCATGATAAATTCTTCTCACTTATCTTGGTCAAGGGTTTTTCCTAAAGTTCTTGGAGAGAGAGTCCTAACCTGATATTGTAACTTGGGGTAGAGAACATTAGTAAATAGAGGTTGTCATCCACCATATT
This sequence comes from Torreya grandis, assembly GCA_037957365.1. Classification (NCBI taxonomy): domain Eukaryota; kingdom Viridiplantae; phylum Streptophyta; class Pinopsida; order Cupressales; family Taxaceae; genus Torreya; species Torreya grandis. Next base: position 855,052 of record JARHVA010002340.1, read on the forward strand.
ATGCTCATATTTTTTAGATAATGTTTTCCATATTTTGATGAAGGCTTATGTCATTTTGGTTTCAATTTGTTTACAATATATAAAGTGAGCTACGTTATTCTTAGGAAAATCACTAGTTTGAAATTCTTTGACTAGTGAGTTAACCAAGTCTTCAAGGCTAGTGATAAAATGGGTTTTTAGTTGATTGTACCAATATATAGCATCTCCTAAGAGTTTTTTAACTAATATTTTCGTATCATCAAAGGTATAAAGTTTGACCCAATCTTTATAGAGGTTACCAAATGTCTTTAAGTTCAATGTGGGCTTAGTGGACACATTGTAGGTGATGATAGGTGTGATAATATAAATTTTATGTACATGAGGTTCATTTTGGATATGTTTGATTATTTTAATAATGAGGGGTGGTTGACGAATAATATTAGCATGGGAATCCCTAAATGGGGGGGTGAGGAGGCATTCATATTTTGTGCTCCCTATAAAACCTATTGGGGTTGGTTGTGAAGGTTAATGAGATGGTTTTGCATCTGCATCATTTGATTTGTGTTATTGGTTTAAAAAGTATGCATTTGATTGAGTTTTAGTAATAACATTTGGTGAGTTTGGGTGGTATTTTGACTAGTGTGTGTAGCATGTGTTGTATTGGTATTAGTATTAGTGGCTTGAGTTGCACTATGAGTAGTAGCATGCATCGCACTAGTGGTATAAGAAGCATTTGGAGATAAAGAAGCACTAGTATCGTGATTAATATTGGTAGTAAAATATGTACTAGTTTCATGATGAGCATTTGAAGAAAAGGAAGCACTAGTATCAATATTAGCATTGGTATAAAAAGATACGTTAGTGGCATAATTAAGGAGAAGGGTCTTTGAAAAACGCTCGCTATAATTTGAACCTACCATGTTAGTGGAGATACTTGGCATGGAGGTTAAAGAAGTCATAAAATAAGATATCATGGTGTGTGAAGGAGACAAAATAGAAGGAAAAGGTTGATAAGCAAATAAGGTGTCTCCCACAAATCTGTTAGAGAAGGTAGGGTAGGGAGAAAAAAGTTATTCTACTTAAGGACCTATAATAAGATTATAAATGGTTAAAGGGTCCTTTCCTTGATATTGAGAAAAATAATTAATGAATAAGAGCATTTAAGTTGTGTAATCTAAATCATGCTCATATTCTAAGGAGAATAAAGGATTATGAACGGAGGAAAAATGGGGAGGAGTCCCATAATTGTTAGTGTGAGTGGCAACATGAACATTACTTTCATCCAAAATGGGATCCACAAGTTGTGTTTTGGGAAACCTATTAGGATTGATAAAACTAATCATATTTTTTGGATTTAACTTTGTATTATCCTTAAATGTGAAATTCATGATGAGGAAAAAAGGCTAAAATCTTGATGGAAAAGAGAATCAGTTGATAGGATACATAATCAGATAGATTGATAGTGTTTTGTAAAACAAGAAATAGAACAAGGAATAAGAGGACATAGTCATACATGGCAACTAAAACATACTAGATAGGAAACAAAATGAAAAACAAGAAGACGTAGTCATATAATTTAGATGTGTACTATTAGATAGGAAACCTAACAGATGATAAGATACATAATCAGATAGAATGACTATGTTTTGAGGGAAAACAAGATGAACAGTCTATAAGAGACTATGTCAAAAAAGATGATAGTGTTCAAAAAATAGAAAAAAAATTGAAAGATAATATATAAGTAAATAAAATGAATCACACAAGTAATTTAATCAATGTGATTGATCTAATTGGAATACACAGCACAACCCTTGCACTAATATTGTCTAATATAAGTTTTACAATATAAAACACAATCATCAAATAGTAAGAAGTAACTTGAAAGTAAATGCTAACTAATTAGTCATTTATAAATATTTTTTAAGTTATAATGACATTTAAAATTAATGTGATGGGAAGTTGGTTGTAATAAATAACTAAAAATCAATCTATGGATAGTTTCAGGTAGTTTAGGCTAAAATAGATTTGTATTGGTGATGTTACTAGCTTAGAATTGGGGCCTACCCTCTCACTTCACAATGTCGCAGTGCTAAGGGTGTCAAGTTCTTTACTAAAATATACCATAAACCATGTGTTTATACTTAACCAAAAAACCAAGTCAACTTCCCCCTTGGTGATAAAATCCAAGTAGGTAGACCTTAGGAAGAAAATGTTTAATGGGTTTTGTGTAAAGTGATTTGAAAATGTACACAAAAGATATAAATGGTATGACTAAATCAATAAATTTAAAAATCACGTAATTAATCTATATTTATTATTCTAATCATATAAGTAACCGAAATGAAAAAGTGAACTAATTATTAGTAATAATAGGTTAATTCTTTGACTATGAAGAGAACAGAGTCAGTTCAAGTGATACTTTATGCAAACAATACAAAACATAGTCAATATAGTTGCTAATATTCTATGAAAGTAAGATACAAAAAAAAACAATCAAACATGTCAACTCTATCCTCTAGATAGAAGACAAGCTATAGAATTGTTTCGAGCTAGTCGACCCAATTTGTTGTAAGGTTGCAGTTTTATAGACTACAAACTTATGAAAAATAGTACTATAATTTAAAAACTAAAATAACATAGAAGGTAAGAATGAACCTTGGTGTTTTTTAAGATGCTTATTTTGTAAAATTTTATGTGGTGATGCACAAGTTTTGATTTAAATATGATGTGAATAGAGTTGACTAGCTCAATGGAGTTGGTAGAACCTATATGCTGAAAAAGAATCTATGAATATAGTTGACTGGCTTGATAGAGTTGTAAAAACCTATATGTTAAAAAATAACTACAAATAGAGTTGATTGGTTTGACTTTGTATGTAGTCATGTAAATAAAGAATAAGATTATGTTGAGTTGATCGAACCAATCACCTATATTTGGAGAAGACATGTACAAATAGACCAAAGTCATTTTAGAATGAGTGTGTATTAAACCTGCACATGGATTGTTAGAACTATACCAATAGGTTTGATAGAGTGATACAAAAAAATAAAATATGATGATAAAATAAATGTTTGAAAGAAAACCTACAAGGGTTTTGTTCATGTCAAGTTCACCAGAATGTATACAAAGAAAAATGTAGCTAACCTATTAATCAATTCTAGTTTGGAGAAGACAAATCCTACTTACACTTTTGATTATTGATACATTATATATTCAGGGTCATGACCAATATGGATGTTGAGTAGTGTTATCATTGATGTCAATGTTGACATCATTTGATGTTAAGGTCGATGTCATTGATGTCAAGATGTATGGTGTATGGGGTATGAGCTTGTATGCATGATATAAAGACTCAGCATAAAATATAGTGAGCTATAAATATCCTTAGTTGAGATTATAATATTTGTGTAAGCATCTCTGAATATTCTTTATCAATCTATGAAGATGTTATGTTGAAGCTCAAAAGATCTATCAAGCAGCTTTGAAGATCCACTCAAGTAGCTCTGAAGACATTCTGACAAAGCTCTGAAGATGTTTTATTAAAGATCCAAAGCAAAGGCTATATAAGGTTTCTTTAACATTCATATGAGGTGTTGAAATAATTAGGAGAGTTTAAAGGTAAGCCTATAAGGGTAAGGCCTTAAGCCTAAATCTGCAACTAGACTAGTTTTAGACCCTGTCTGACCAAAAGAGGTGTCATTAGGTGTTTTCAAGACATATGAAGAATGTTTTACTTTTATTTAGTATTTGAGATGTCATATGATCATGTATATAAGGTGTATATCACATGAAAAGAGGTTTGAAGGTCAATTTCAAGGCCTAATATGACTTACAGGTCAAACCCTAGAGAATAAAGAGAGAGATAGTGGCCTAATGAGGTATCAAGATTAATTTTCAAGGCATGAATAAGAAGGTGAGCATTGAAAAATTTAATTCAAGTTGTTTTAATCATGTGCATGAAGTTTTAGGTCAAAAATTTAAGGTTAAATCAAGAAGTGTCTTAAGGTCTCTTGAGTGCATAGAATGAAGAGTTGTCTATCCAAAAAGATTTTTCAAGTGCTCATTGGCATGTGAAGTATCTAAATAAGGACATAAGATATTTATTATATATGGGTAAGGTTCTTAGCTCAAATTTCCAAGCATTGATTTTTGTAATGAACGGTTAAGCTTTATGAATGATCATTAAGACTAGAAGATGGTTTAAACCCTCAAAGAACACTAATAGTGACCTGATGTAAAATAACTTGATTAAAAGTGATCATAATGGTTTATTATGTCTATAAAAGTGATTTAAGGTTGAATTCAACTCTCTCAGGCACCTCCAATTGTGATTGGTTTATCAAGTGTGTGAGAAGACCCTATAAGAAACGCCTTATTTCTCAAAGATTTATTGTAGAAGGTAGATTTAACCAAGTTAAAGTTACTAATTGGATAAAGGTTGAAGATTGAGACTCTTATTTGATGTCAATGGTGGTTTATAAGTAGGTTATATCCATCAAGTGTGTTAAACTGGTCATCTAAGTTGACTTATCACTAAAAAGCTTAATGGTGCAGACAGTGAGAAAATTAGACAGAAGTGAAAAGTGAATTAGGGTTGAATCCAAGTGCATGGAGAAGTTTTTAAATACCTATAATACATGTTCATGTTGGATTGATGTTTTGAATATCATTATATATGATGGAAATGTTGTTCATAATTTGACCTATCTAGTGCAGATGAGACAGTGAAGTTGTAAGGTTATGAGATTGGTCTACAAGACCAATATTTCCATTTGACCATGTTATATTTATATATAATAACAGTTTAATGGTATCATATATTATCATCCATGTGAATTAGGATATTTTTAATTTGTCTACATAGGTGTTAGAATTCAAAGTCACAATGACTGGTATTCAAGGCAAACTAGTAGTTTTGGGTAAGAAGGTTGCAGAAATGAGTTTGAGCCTCAATATCATAAGTTGATATATATAATGCACATAATGATGTTGTTTGGTACTTGAGTGATCTATCCATACTTTTTATAATTTTTTAAGTTAGTGTAAGAGGTTGCAATATTAAATCTAAAATGGTTTGTCTGGTTGAGAAAGACTGTGAGAGAGGTCAACAAATTTATCTGCAAAACCAATAGTTTTCATTGTTGCTGATGATATTTTTGTTTAAATTTGATATTAAAAATTTATAATATCATGTTTATACATTAAAATTCCTTGATTATGTTCTATCATATGTCAGAAGTTCATGTTTCCTTGATTATGTTTTGAAACCAGTTGGCAATTCAGAGTAAGCATCCTGTAAAGAAGAGTTTGAGCTTGTATACCTTGAGTTGAAGAGTATAATGAAGTGATAACCTTGATGTCATGAGGGTTATGTATGTGTGATTTTTTTCTATGGTTTTCTTAAAAAATTGAGTGTATACTTCACTTGTTTAAAATAAATTTTCTGTGTATGCACAAGCCTATTGTGAACAATGTTTTGAGAAAGGGTTCAAATGGTGGTTAAGGGACTAAAAGAAAATTTGATACATGTTTATGATATGTATTAATCTCCATTACATGTCTGACCTAATAATATAATATGTTTGTACAACTAAGAAATATATGATCAACTTGTATAAATACTAGGCAATTTTAGGCTTATTTGAGCAAGTAAGACAAGTAAGTATGCAAGCGAATAGAATAGCACATTATTGAGAATAAGTATTATAGACCATCAGATAGGTATGAAGAAACTATAATTGAGATTTAACAGAGATAATGTAGAGGCATATCAAGGTCATATGACTTAATCAAATCAAGAAGAGGGCTAGTTGAACAAAAAAGGCTAGAGGCTAGTTTGAGAGGGATAGAAGTGTGTGAAGAGATGAAGAATAATATCATCATTTATTGTATGAGTAATAAGGTATTATAAATGTGATAAAGTGTTTCACATAGCTGATTTGGTGTTGAGTCATTTAGGGGGTTGGTGCCTCCTTGCAAGTTGGTCCTTGCTAAAGCTTATTCAAATTAGTGTTTGTCTAGTTGGGGTTGGTGCTTCATGTGAAGTTGGTGCTTCACTAAATCATGTAGCTAAGTTGATGTTCAATCATCTAATTTTTTGGTGCCTTATTTCAATTTGGTGCTTGCTAAAGCCTAGCTAAGTTGGTGCTTAACTAGTTGGGGTTATTTATCCATGTGAAGTGGGTGCTTCACTAAATTTGGTGTTTGTCTTATAGGACTATAGTCCATTTGCATCATCAGTGGGTTTTCTTTCTCTTGATTTTTTCCCACATATATATTATGTTCATGTGTTTCATGATCTTATGGATTGGTGCTTATGATTGATAAGATGTATATGTTTGTTTAAATGATCTATGATTACTTAATTGATATTGTGAAGACTAATTCACTCCCCCTCATAGTCATTTTGCTTCCAAAAATTGGTATCAGATCCTGGTCCTTTGAATCAGGTCCAAAAAACTAAAGAGGATCCTAAAAGCAAGGATGGCTAATCATATAGATGAAGATGGTTTCTCTACCAGTAAAGATCTATTATTTAATGGATCAAATTATTCCTTTTAGAATGTCAAGATGAAGATATATTTGATGTCTCAAGGACATGACATTTGATATTCAGTTGTGGATGGTTATATTTCCCCTCCTATTCCACCAACTAATGCATCTAGTAAGAAGGCTAGTGAAAATAACTCCAAGGTAATGAATGACATTCTTTGTGGTTGATTAGAGGTATATATTGTGAAGGTAATGCACTGTGTGTCAATCAAAGAAATATGAGACAAAGTAAAGACCTTCTATGAAGGAGACACCAAGGTGAAGATGTCCAAGTTTTAGATCCACCAAAGATAGTTTGAAATCTTGAAGATGAATGAAGATAAAACCTTTTTCATGGCCATATAATTAGATGATGAGGGTTGCTGAAATGGGAAAGTCATTATGATTGATTTATAATTAGATGAAGAAGAATATGAATTGAACCTTGAGGTAGAGTGGGTAAGTGCCCTAGAATATTTGAAGTTTCAAAGGAGAAAGAATAACAAACTTAGATCACTAGTTAAGGACTATGAGGAGCATATTGGCTTGTTTTAGAAAAGACTGAGTAACACTTCCAAGGAGTATGATGAGATCATCAATCAAGTTAAGGCATAGATGAAGGTAGTCAATACAAGCCTAAAGGTTAAATAAGAAGAATGCATCAGGAATGAAACTAAAATAAAATCCATGAACATTGAGTCAGATCAACCATCTAGCAAGGTGAAGAGCTTTGTGAAGTTTGAAAAGAGCACTTAGGTTCTAGATGATATCTTGAGTATTCAAAAGTATACAAGTGACAATACATGTCTTAATTTCAAATAAAACTAAAACTAGGCACCTCTAGTCAAGGAGAAGACCATTGAAAACAAAAGGGTCAATATGAAAAACCCTATCAAATAGCTTAATGCTATAAGGTATGCTAGTTATTTCAATGGTTATTGTTTTGAATGCAGTTAGTTTGGTCATAGAACAAGAGAATGTATAATACCCTCCAAAAATGAGTATTTATGGAATTATGTAAGGAGTCATAATTCACATCAATCAAATTATATGTATAAGGTAGTTTTTTATAGCTATCATAATGTAGGACATATTGCAAGATTCCATCCTAACAGAGTTATAAGATCATCTAGTCAAAATACGAAATTTGAAGCCCCTAGAGTGTAATAAAGAAGGTAAATGAATGTATGAAAACCAAATGTAGTAAATGAGTCATGATTAGTCTACAAGCTCAAGTGGACTGCTTGCTATGATAGAACATACTTCAGGTGTGAAATCAAGTCAGGAATGTTTGTAGTTAGCTCACATTGATGATCGAATGGTTGATGATGAGATAAAGCCTATAGTGTCAATAAAGCCTAAAAAGATATTGAAGAATGTTTAGTCTTGTGAGAGCATAAATATCTAGGAAGGGGTGGCTCCATTAACATTCATGGAGATGTTATTATATTAGTAGAAGCATGAGGTTATAGTCAAAGAAAGTTTTATCTTGAGAATATTCTAAGTGATCTGTATTGCAAGCAAGGAGATGAAGATGGACATTATTCATTCCTATGTTGGTAGCTTTGAGGTTTGAAGTGTATTAAGAAGCATGATGAGAGATCTAAGGTTAACATCAAGTATCTGAGATCAAAGTGCAGTCAATTAGTATATGAGAGGTAAGATTTTTGGTATCTGTTTGTGTGAGCATTTGAGCTTGATCTATGTTAAGAAGGGGTATTCAAGTCAAGATGCTTGAAGGAAGATGAGGATGGTTTAATATTCCTATTGACGCATGTGTTGAGCTATGAATATAAAGGGGGAGTCCCTAATTATGTAGTTTGTATCAAGAATGTTTTAGCCTAGTGTGTGACCAAGAGTTTGATCTTCTTCAGTCATGTCAAGGAACGTAAGTGATCTTGCATTCTTAGTTCATTTAAAGAAGATATGCTTGGTCTAAATGGAACTTGTTAACTCTGAGTTCTTTGTCAAGAGATTGGTTACTTTTGATATCATAATAGAGGTTTGCATGGAGTTAAGTGGATCATGTGTCTAAGATGCTTCATAGATTTTGTTTTTTGAGTTTTTGATGGACTAGTTGGGAGAATGATTTGAAAAGGGAAGATAATTTAGAATGAGGGTGAAGTGACCTAATTGAGAGAAGTTTCTAAAAATGGTTGTCATGCATAGTTTCTATAGTTTTTGAAGATTGTGTGTCATTTAGTGTCTTTAAGAGGTAATATTAGCTCATAGGGAGAAACTATGATTCCAGTAGTTGTAGGTGACCTTTGATATCTACTATTAACATAAGCATGGTGGATGCTTGATTTGAGGAAGAGTTATTCAGTTTGTTGACTAAGCTTAATCTATGTTGAATTGGTCTTGTAATCAAAGTTTATTTTGAAAGAGATGATAGTTGTGAAAGATATTTATCATTAATATCAAAGGGGGAGAAGTCTAAGAAGAAATTATGACCAAACTAGGGTAGATGAGAGTGATCAGTTTGAAGAATGTTTTTCCATCAATGACAAAGGGGGAGTTTGTTGAGTAGTATTATCATTGATGTCAAGGTTGATATCATTTGATGTCAAGGTTAATGTCATTGATTTCAAGATGCATGGTGTGTGGGGTATGAGCTTATATATCTGATATGAATACTCAGCATAGAATATAGTGAGATATAAAGATCTTAGTTGAGAACTGAAGATCTATGTAAAAAGCTCTAAGGATGCTCCATCAAGCTATAAAGATGTCATGTTAAATCTCTAAAGATCTACCAGGTAGATCCGAAGATGTTCTAACAAAGCTCTGAATACATTCTATTGAATCTCCAAAGTAGAGACTATATAAGGTAATTCAATTTTTTTAAGCATGTGCATGAAGTTTTAGGTTAAAAATTAAAGGTTAAAGTAAGAAGAAGTGTCTTAAGGTCTCTTGAGTGCATAAAATGAAGAGTTTTCTACTCAATAAAAATTTTCAAGTGATTATTGACATGTGCAACATCTGCATGAGGACCTAAGTTATTCATGGTAGATAAGGAATGGTCCTAGGTCAAAGTTCCAAGCATTGGTTTCTAGAATGAAAGACTAATCTTTATGAATGATCATTATGACTAGAAGATGGTTTCAAAGAACCCTAATAGTAACCCAATGTAAAATAACATGTTCTAAAGTGCTCATAATGGTTTATTATGGTTATACAAGTGATTGAAGGTTGAATTCAACTCTCTCAGCCACCTCCAGGTGTGATTGGTTTGTCAAGTGCGTGAGTAGACCCTACAAGAAAGGCCTTGTTTTTAAAAGATTTATTTTATCAAGAAGAGTTGACTACGTCAAAGTTTCTAATTATATAAAAGTTAAATCTTGAGACTTGTATTTTATTTTTGTGGTGCTTTGTGATTAGGTTATAGCCATTAGGTGTGTTCAAAAAACTAGTCATCTAAGTTGACCTATCGTTAAAAGGTTTAATGGTGCAAATAATGAGAAAATCAAATAGAAGTGAGAAGTGGATTAAGGATAAATCCAAGTGCATGAAGAATTTTTTCAATACCTTTAATACATATTAATTTTGGATATATGGTTTTAATATCAATAGATATGATTAAAATGTTGTTCATAAGTTGACTTGTCTAATGCAGATGAGATAGTGAAGGTGCAAGGTTATGAGATTGGTCTACAAAACCAATATTGTTGTTTGACCATGTTATATTTATATCTAATAATAGTATATTAATATCATATAGAATCATCCATATGTATCAATATATTTTGAATATGTCTACATAGGTGTTAGAATTCAAATTCACCATGATTAGTCTTTATGGCAAACTCGCAGTTTTGGGTAAGTAGGTTATAGAGATGAGTTCGAGACTCAATATCATGAGTTGATATATCTAATGCACATAATGATGTTGTTTTTAACTTGAATGATCTATCCATGTTTTCTATAATCTTTAAAATTAGTGTAAAATTTTAAAACATTGAATCCAAATGGCTTGTCTGGTTGAGTAAGGACTGTGAGAGAGAAGGTCAACAAATTGGTTTGCAAGACAAATAGTTTCCATTAATGATTATGATATTTTTATTTAAATTTTATCTAAGGAGGTTAAAATATCATGTTTATGTATTATAATTCTTTGATTATATTCTATCAAATGTCAAAATTTCATGTTTCTTTGACTGTGTTTTGAAGCTAGTTGGCAGTTCAAAGTAAGCATCTTGCAAAAAAGAGTTTGAGCCTATATACCTTGATTTAAAGCATATAATTAAGTTTTCAAAGAATTTTATCTCATGAGGATTATGTATATTTGAATTTTTTCATGGTTATTTGTAAAAATTGATTTTACGCTTTAGTTGTTTAAAACAGATTTTCTATGTATGCACAGGCCTATTAAAAATAGTGTTTTGAGAAAAGGTTCAATTGGTGGTTGGACCAAAAAGGTGTTTTAAACATAAAATGAAGTTAAAAATTGTATTTTTGAGTTTAATTTTAGGTTTTCCTATTGTATGATAAATTTTTAAGTGTTTCAAGAAAGGCCAAGTGTAACGTGTGACTAAAAAGGCCTAATAAGTCTCCATGAGACCTAAAGGAGAGATAAGGCCTTACTGAAATAGGTCAGACCTAAAGGGACTAAAATAAATTTTGATACATGTTTATGATATTTTTTAATATCCATACCATGGCTAACCTAAGAAGATAATAATTTTTGGCCAACTCAAAAAGATATGATCAAATAACTTGTATAAATACTAGGCAATTTTAGGCCTATTTGAGCAAGTAAGACAAGTGAGTGTGCAAGCGAATGGAATAGCACATTTTTGAGAAGAAATTATTATTTTTGACCATTATATAGGTATTAATAAACTATAATAAATATATAAAAAATGTATTATAGATGAATATCAAGGTCATATGACTTAATCAAGTCAAGAAGAGGGATAGTTGAGCAAAGAAGGCTAGAAGCCAGTTTGAGAGGGATAGAAGTGTGCAAAAATCTAATAAATAAGATCATATTTTATATGATAAATAAGGTATTTTGAAGGTGATCAATTCTTTCAGGTGGTTGAGTTGGTGTTGAGTTATCTAAGGGGTTAGTGCCTCCTTGTAAGTTGGTCCTTGTTAAAACTTAGTCAAGTTAGTGCTTGGCTAGTTAGGGTCAGTGCTCCATGTGGAGTTGGTGTTTCGCTAAATAATGTGGCTAATTTTATGTTGAATTATCTAAGGGGTCGGTTCCTTCTTTCAATTTGGTGCTTTCTAAAGCCTAGATGAGTTGGTGCTTAACTAGTTGGGGTTGGTGCTCATATGAAGTGGGTGCTTCACTAAAGTTGGTGTTTATCTTATAAGGCTATAGTCCATTTGAATCATCAATTAATTTTATTTTCCTTGAGGGTTTCTCACATATATATTATGTTCATGTGTTTCATGCTCTTATGGATTGGTGCTTATGCTTACTAAGATGTACATGCTTATTTAAATTATCTATGATTGCTTAAGTAACATTGTTAAAGAAATTTTTTGAAGATTGATTCACCCCTCCTCTAAGTCATTTTGCTTCCAAAAATTGATATCATAGCCTGGTCCTTTGAATTAATTCTAAAAACCTAAAGGAGATCGTAAAAGTAAGGATGGCTAGTCAGCAAGCTCAAAGTGGTTTCTCTACTAGTAAGGCACCATTATTCAATTGATCAAATTATTCCTTTTGGAATGTTAAGATGAAGATATATTTGATGTCTCAAGGACATGACATTTGGTAGTCAGTTGTGGATTTTTATATTGCTCCTCCTAGTTCACCAACTAATGTAGTGGGTAAGAAGGCTAGTGAAAATAACTCTAAAGTAATGAATTCTATTCTATATGGCCTATCAGAAGTAGAACTTGTGAAGGTGATGAACTATATATTAGTCAAAGAGATATGAGACAAATTGAATACCATCTATGAAAGAGACACCAAGGTGAAGATGGCCAAGTTGTAAATCCACCAAAGATAGTTTCAAATCCTAAAGATGAATGAAGATAAAACCTTGTTCATGGCCATAAAATGAGATGATGAGGGTTTTTCAAATGGAAAAGGCCTTATAGTTGATGTAAAATTAGATGAAGAAGTTGAATTAAACATTGAGGTAGAGTTACTAAGTTCTCTGGAAGAGTTAAAGTTCTAAAGAAAAAATAATCACAAACATAGATCACTAGTTAAGGACTTTGAGGAGCATATTAACTTGTTTGAGAAAAGGTTGAGTAACACTTCCAAGGAGTATGATAAAATCATCAATAAAGTTGAGTCATAGATGAAGGTAGTCAATACAAGCCTAAGGGATAAATAGGAAGAATGCATTAGGTATGAAACTAAAATATAATCCTCAAAAGTTGAGTTAGATAAACCATTTAGCAAGGTGAAGAGCTTTGTGAAGTTTGAAAAGAGAACTAAGCCTTTAAATGATATCTTGAGTAGTCAAAAGTCTACAAATGACAATACATATCTTAATTTCAAATAAAACCAAAAGAAGACACCTCTATTTAAGGAGAATACTATTTAAAACAAAAGGGTCAACATGAAAAGACCTATCAAATAGCCTAATGTTATAAGGTATGCTAGTTCTTTCAATGGTTATTGTTTTGCATGCAGTTAGTTTAGTCATAGAGTAAGAGAATGTAGAAGACCATCCAAGAATGAGTACTCATGGAACTATGGAAGGAGTCACAATTCACATCATTCAAGTGGTATAAATAAGGTGGTTTGATATAGCTGTCATAATGTAGGACACATTTCAATATTCTATCCTAACATAATTATAAGATCATCAAGTTTAAATAAGAAGTTTGAAGCCCCAAGAGTGAAAGAAAGAAGGAAAATGAATGTATGAAAACCAAAGGTAGTAAAGATGAGTCATGATCAGTCTATAAGCTTAAGTAGACTGCTTGTTGTGATAGATCATGCCTTAGATGTGAAATCAAGTCAAGAATGTCTTTTATCATCTCACATTGATGATCGAATGGTTGATGATGAGATCAAGCCTATAGTGCCAATCAAGCCCAAAAAGATATTGAAGAACATTCAATCTTGTGAGAGAATAGATATCCAGGAATATCCTAAGTTCATAGTATTTTAGTGCCCTATGAAAATGGGTGGATCTATTAGGCTTCATGGAGACATTATTCTATCAGTAGAAGCATGAGGTTACATTCAAAGAAGGTTTTATCTTGAGAAGATTCCAAGTTGTCTATGTTACAATCAAGGAGATAAACATGGATATTATCCATTCTTATGTTGGTATATTTGAGGTTTGAAGTGTACTAGGTAGCATGATGAAAGATCTAAGGTTGACATCAGGTATTTGAGATCAAAGTACAATAAATTGGTATATGAGAGGTAAGATTTTTGGTATCTATTTGTGTGAGTAATTGAGCTTGATCTATGTTAAGAAGGGGTATTGGAGTCAAGATGTTTGAAGGAAGATGAGGATGGTTTAAGAGTCCTATTGATGTGTATGTTGAGATGTGAAGACAAAGGGGGAATCCTTAATTCTATAGTTGGTATCAAGAGTGTAGTATCCTAGTGTATGATCAAGAGTTTGATCTTCTTCAGTCATGTCAAAAAAGATAAGTGATCTTGAGTTCCTAGTTCATTGAAAGAAGATATGCTTGGTCTAAGGGGAAGCTTGATAGCTCTAAGTTCTATGTCAAGAGAGTGGTTTATTTTGATATCATAATAGAGGTTTGCATGGAGTTAAAGGGATAGGGTGTTTGAGATGCTTCATAGATTCTATTTGTTGAGTTTTTGGAACAGGTAGGAAAATGATCTAAAAAAGGAAGATAATTCAAAATGAGGGTGAAGTGACCTTATTGAGAGAATTTTATGAGAATGGTTTCCATGGGTGGTTTTTATAGTTTTTAAATATTGTGTGTCATCTATTGTATTTGAGAGGTAGTATCAGCTCACAGAGAGAAAGTATGATTCTAGTAATTGCAGGTGACCCTTGATATCTACTATTAACATAAGCATGGTGGATGCTTGGTTTGAGGAAGAGCTATTAAAGTTGTTGACTAAGTTTAATATGTGTTAAAGTGGTCTTGTAATTTGATTTCATTTTTAAAGATATGATAGTTATGAAAGACCTTTATCATTAATGTCAAAGGGGGTGAAAGTCCAAAAAGAGATTTTTACTAGACTAGGAGGAGATGAGAGTGACAAGTTTGAAGAATGTTTTGCCATCAATGACAAAGGAGGAGTTTGTTGAGTAGTATTGTCATTGATGTCAAGGTTGATATCATTTGATGTCAAAGTTGATGTCATTGATATCAAGATGCATGGTGTGTGGGGTATGAGCTTATATGCTTGATATGAAGACTCAGCATAAAACACAGTGAGCTACAAAGATCCTTAATCAAGATCTGAATATCTACATAAGAAGTTTTAAAGATGATCCATCAAGCTACAAAGATGCTTTATTAAAACTCTAAAGATCTGTTAGGTATCTCCCAAGATCCACCCAAGTAGCTTTGAAGACATTCATAAAAAAATCTAAATATGTTATATTAAAGCTCTGAATCAGAGGCTATATAAGGTTTCTTAAGCATGCATTTGAGGTGTTGGAGTACTCAGGAGAGTTTTAAGGTAATCCTATAGGGGTAAGGCCTTAATCCTAAATCTACAACTAGACTAGTTCTAGACCCTACCTAACCAAATGAGGTGTCATGAGGTGTTTCAAGACATATGAAGAATGTTTAACATTGTTTGAGTATTTTAGATGTCATATGAGCATGTATATAAGGTGGAGATCACATGGAAAGAGGTTTGAAGGTCAGTTATAAGGCCTAATATGACTTTTAGGTCAAAGCCTAGAGAGAAAAGAGAGAATGTGGCCTAATGAGGTATTAGAATCAGTTTTCAAAGCATGAGTGAGAAGATGAGAATTGACAAATTTAATTCAAGTTGTTTTAATCATGTGCATGAAGTTTCAAGACAAAAATTGAAGGTTAAATTAAGAAGTTTCTTAAGTTCTCTTGAGTGCAAAAAATGAAAAGTTGTCTACTTGAGAAGGTTTTTCAAGTGTTCATTGAAATGTGTAGCATCTACATGAGGACCTAAGTTATTCATGGTAGATAGGGAAGGATCTTAGCTCAAAGTTACAATCATTAGTTTTTGGAATGAAGGGCTAAGCTTTATGAATGATCATTAAGACTAGAAGATGGTTTAAATTCTCAAATAACCCAAATCATGACCCAATGTAAAATAATGTATTCTAAGGTGCTCATAATGGTTTGGTATGGATATAAAATTTATTGGAGGTTAAATTCAACTCTCTTGAGCACCTCTAGGTGTGATTGGTTTGTCAAGTGTGTGAGTAAACCCTACAAGAAAGGCCTTGTTTCTAGGAGATGTGTTATAACAGAGAAAGTTGACTGAGTCAAAGTTTCTAATTAGATAAACATTGAATTTTGAGAATTTTATTTGATATCCATGTTGGTTTCTAAGTAGGTTATAGCCATCAGGTGTGATAAATTATTCATCTAAGTTTACCTATCACTAAAGGCTTTAATGGTGCAAGATAGTGATAAAATCATATAGAAGTGAGAAGTGGATTAGGGATGAATAAAAGTGTATGGAGAAGTTTTTCAAGTCCTATAATACATATTCATGTTTTATATATGGTTTGAAGATTAGTGGATATGATAAGAATATTTTTCATAAGTTGACCTGTCTAGTGCAGATGAGACAATGAAGGTACAAGGTCATAAGATTGGTCTACAAGACCAATATTATTGTTTGACCATGTTATATTTATATCTAATAATGGCCTATCAATACAATATAGGATCATCCACATGCATTAGGATCTTTTGAATGTGTCTACACAAGTGTTACAATTTCAAGTCACCATGACTAGTCTTCAAGGAAAACTAGCAATTTTGGGTAAGAAGGTTGCAAAGATGAGTTTGAGACTCAATATCATGAGTTGATATATATAATGCACATAATCATTTTATTTGTAACTTGAGTGATATATCCATGTTTTATATAATATTGAAAGTTAGTGTAAGAAGTTGAAACATTGAATCCAAAATGGCTTATTTGGTTGAGTAAGGATAGTGAGAGAGAAGGTCAACAAATTGGTCTGCAAGACCAATAGTTGCATTAATGATTATGATATCTTTGTTTAAAGTTTCTATGAGAAGGTTATAAGATCATTTTTATGCATTATATTCCTTAATTATGTTATATCAGATGTTAGAAATTCATGTTTCCTTGACTATATTTTGAAGTTAGTTGGCAGTTCAGAGTAAACATCGTGCAGAGAAGAGTTTGACCCTGTATACTTTGAATTAAAGCATATAATAAATTTTGTGATGACCTTGAAGCTATGAATCTTTTGTATATGTAATTTTTTCCATGGTTGTTTGGGAAAATTGAGTTTATGTTTTAGTTATTCAAAATAGATTTTATGTATATGCACAGGCCTATTGTGAACAATAAGAAGATAAGAATGTATGGTTGATTAAGAAGGATATGATCAAGTAACTTGTATAAATACTAGGAAATTTTAGACCTATTTGAGAGATTAAGACAAGTGAGTGTTCAAGCAAATGGAATAACACATTTTTTAGCAAAAGGAGGTTTTTTAGACCATCATAGAGGTATGAAGAATCTTTAATGAAGATCTAACAGAGGCACTGTAGAGGAATATAAAGGTCATATGACATAATCAAGTCAATAATAGGAATAGTTAAGTGAATAAGGCTAGAGGCTAGTTTGAGAGGGATAGAAGTGTGTGAAGAGCTAAAGAAGAAGATCATCATTTGTTGTATGACCAATAAGGTATTTTGAAGGTGATGAAGTTTTTTAGGTGGTTGAGTTTATGATGAGTCATCTAAGGGGTTGGTGTCTCCTTACAAGTTGGTGCTTGTTAAAGCTTAGTCAAGTTGGTACTTGGCTAGTTGGGGTTGGTGCTTCATGTGGAGTTGTTGCTTCACTAGATCCAGTGGCTGAGTTGATGTCGAGTCATCTAGGGGGTTGGTACCTCCTTATAAGTTGGTGCTTGATAAATCCTAGCTAAGTTAGTGCTTGATAAATCCTAGCTAAGTTAGTGCTTATCTAGTTGGGGTTGGTGCTCAATGTGAAGTGTGTGCTTCACTAAAGTTGGTGTTTGTATTATAGGACTATATTCCATTTGCATCATCAGTGGTTTTTCTTTCCCTTGAGAGTTTCCCACATATATATTGTGTTCATGTGTTTCATACTCTTATTTATTGGTGCTTGTGCTTGCTAAGTTGTACGTGCTTGTTTAAATGATATATGATTTTTTAACTAATATTGTTAAATAAATGTTTTGAAGACTTATTTACCCTCCCTGCTCAATCATTTTGCTTCCAACAAAAGATTCGTTAGACCTAACCAAGGGATCTAGTCAAGCAACACCATGTAATAACTCTAGTTAGGTCCTATATTTTCATATTCACTAAGTAAATGACAAGTAACTTAAAATTTTATATAGTGTTCATCAAAACTTGTGGCATAAATTGGGGTTAATAAACATAAAAAATAAACATGCATAGAAGATTTATACTCAAGTCAATGTATAGGAAGTCCTAATACATGAAAGAGAAGTACAAATGCAAAATTGTCTACTTTAACAAAGGAAGATCAAAGTTATAAATACTTATCTTTGAAGATGAAATTGTCGAGCCTTAGTCTCTCCATTGACCAAGGTGCTTCGCAAGATATTGTTGTGTTATGTAAGGATAGCAAGGGTAAGTCAGCTCTAGGCTACATAACTTTTTATGCATCCAAAATATTTCTCCACAAGGCAATATTTGTATCTCCAAAGAAATTGTTTAAACCCTAAGTAATGTTCTTCAAGTGAATGATGGATAAATATATGCATAATATATATACTTCTTTTATTCCTCATAAATGATAGAAATGGATGTCTATATATAGTTAAATTTAACCCTAAACCTTTCTAAAAGTTTAGCTAACAAGTTCGGCCCAAGTCGACTCTATATCATTATTTGATATAAATAAGTTAGGTCCCTATCTAGGTTGACCAAAATCGACCTAGACCTATAACATGCTTTTAAAAAATTAAATACAGGGTCAGCCCAAGCCAATAGTGTACAATAAACTATCAAAAATGTTTTTAGGCTTAGATAGGGGATAATAAAGGTGGTGAATTGCTTGGAGGAGTGTATAAGAGAGGTGTCAAAGCTTAGGGAAGTGTATAATAGAAGGTTTTGTATATAAAAAGTGGTAGTATAGAGGACAACAATCTTGCAAAGCACCAATAGTCTTCCCACCACTTTTTTGGGGTACCCTTTAAGGTGTGTATTCAAAAAGATTGAGACTCGATAGGGTCCTATAAAATAAAAAGAATCATTAATTGATAAAGTTTTAAAATATTATGTTTATACACCTCTCACTCCAAAATCCCTTATCCCCACTACCTCAACCTTTCACTAACTCCATCCCCACCACTCCCTCTGCCCACCTGCTACTAGAATATCTCTACCTATCACTTTTCCTTATTGCACCATGTAGCCACCCATCATCAAACTCCAACCTACCCACAATCCTCTCTACTTCCATAAACCTCTTCCACATACCATGCAACCACTTATTTTTGCATACCTTCACCCTACCTTCAACTCGAACCCCTACTCCCCTATACTCCCCATAGTGTCACACCACTTTGGCCCTGCCTATGCTCCTATACCACCCCATGGCCTATAAGCATCGATGTTTATATTGACATTGTATGATTAAGGTTGGTGTGTTAGGATTGTGCATTTTTTTCAACCTTTCTATTAAATTTCCCATTATTCTATTATGAAAATCATTTTTTTATTATATGTCTAAAGGTATTATATGCATTTATTAAATTATATAGAATGTCAGCATCATTGCCCATATTTTAGAAATAAACATATAATAGATTTATAATGTTAAGTAATCATAATTCTAAATCAATGAGCTCATATGGTTAAGCAGCCACAAGTAAGGGTCATCCACGTTGTCAAAATCATCCATGGCACAAACTTGACCTTAATTGCTTGACTATCTAGAGGGATTTATACCTTGATGGATAGATATAAACAACCATCATCCTCACCAATTAAACAACCCTTTTGATACATGATCCATTTTTCTTGACTATTTGGCTACCCAATTCACCCACCCACTACCTTTTAGTATTTTTGTTGTCATCCACCACCACCTTTTTCTTAAAAAAAATAAGCTTTTTGAAATTGTTTAAATTAAAGTTTAGACATTATTTTGTTTAAGATTGTTGAAATGGCATGGTGAATAGCTTGCTTTTATTAAAGCATTGGATTGGTGGGTACCTCGAGTTCGAACCTTCCCCATGGATTTTAGAGCAAAATGATTTATCTAAATATAAATTTTGGCATTTGATTATTGAATATGTCAACAAACATATTGGGTAACTATATCCTTCCTCATGGATTTTAGGGTAAAACAAATTTCTCTAAATACAAATTTTGGCATTTAATTATTGAATATGTCAAAAAACATATTGGGTAAATATATCTTATTAAGGCATTATACTAGTGGGATAGGTCTCAAGTTCAACTCCTCCCACAAGCCTTTTTACACTTTAAAACAATGTTAAGATATTTTTTATTGTAAAAAAAAAATCAACCAAATTGGTGAAGTCCAACGAGTAAGGCCTAGTCTGATAGGCGGCTACGCCCCCAAATATAAAACTAGATTTTTCATCTGATCGATGCATTTATCTCATCAATAATATACTTGACAACTTAGGAAATCATAATTGCATCTTTTACATTCTACTGGACCACTCACCATTGAGCCTTTTTTTAAATAGTGTTATGTCTTATTTCTTATGTCTAGAGCATCATTTGAAATTAAGAGATGATTCTTTTTGCATTTTGAAACTACATCCAACTTCTTTGTGATATATTCATTTTTTTATGGCTCCACTTGAAAATCTAACTTTTTTTCAAATTTTTAAAGGCCCTTTTCATAATTGAATATTTTTTAACTTCAAATTGCATTTTCTCTACACTTAAGACACCTTTTAAAATGTCATTTTTTTAAATTAGTACATATTTTTATTTATAATCCAAAATTTTCATTATAATTGAGTCTTATTATACAAAAACAAAATGTTTTTCTATTTTCCATTTTTAACTCAAAATTGTAAGGTGAAAAAAATTGTAAACTATATCATTATAAGCAATAATGAGGTGTTATTTTATAATTTCATTCTTTATAAAGCATCAACGACTATGTTTCGAGGATAAGTTTTTACTTACGACACTCTTAAGAATTGTGCCTTGTTTATTTTTGATGGACTTATGGTTCATATCATGTCCCTATGTTTGAATTTCAACACACTTGTGGTTTGTACCAAGTCTCCTTCAAGGTCCCTTTCTTAGTATCTTGTCTTCTCCTTTAGAGACTTAATCAAGGCCTTTTTTCTTAACACATATTTTTATTACATGTAATGGCTTTCTGCCCTGATGTAGACACATTAATACAAACAAATAATAACTTACAAGCCAAGAGTGATACACTTTTCTCTAAAGTTTCTTCATTTCATGAAGATATAGTTAATTTTATTGAGTAAAATAGGGATCTCAAAGAACTAAATGTATTCCTCCTCACAAAAATTAAAAAACATGACTCCCTCATTTTCACTTTCAAACTCAGTATTGCACTCTTACAGTGACAATTTGATCATGTGAAACCCACTACTACTGCACATGCTCCACATTTAAAAATTATTTCCTATTTTGGCACACACCCATTAAATGCATTATTATATCATGATCTATCAAAAAATGAGTCACATTTTGATCCTGATACACCTATAGTTGCCTTTGTAACAATTCATGTTACTCTTGATCACATTGTAGACATGATTGCATCCTTCTAAAAGTGTAGTACTGGTTTTAATTCTCATTTTATTTGTATCATGGATTATTCTAATAGAGGTATTAGAAATCACAAACACTGCATTATGTCATTCATCTAACATATTCATTGATATTGCTCACCATGACATTAGATATCCAACATGTGCTTCCACTTCTTTGGTACCACTTTGTATAAATTACACTAGTTTTTCTTTGTTTTACACTTTTAGAGAACATCAACTGACATAGCCTTGCTTCATCTAGACATTCAATTTATTCATCAGTGATATATTTTGACATTATAGTCAAGCATAAAAGTCATGAGTCATCTTCACATTCTATCATTCATATTAGAAATGGCCCTCACTCATGGATGAATGACCTAAGTTGTTTATGTAGGACTCATCAAACCTTGTACTTTACTTAGGGATAAGAAACTTGAGATTTCTTGTGTTAGTCATATGAATTCTAACACATCATCAAATCCATATAGATATAAGAGTATTGAATATGATCTAGACATTTCCTTAGATACCTCATTTTCAAATGGCACCAAATCACTTGTAAATGCCTTCTTCCACCATCTGTCTTCATTTGTGTAATGAAATTACTTAGATGTTTCATAATATATCATAATACTAAAATCAAAATAATCAGATCCACAACAATAATTAATAGAAGAGAAGAATACTTTATAATTATGATTGAGCCGCTACGAGGGAGAAACCTTCACAATAATGCAATAAGAGAAGGATTCACAATATGATCCTACAAAACTAACCACTACCTCATGTATATACTCTACTTAGCCATGGCTATTATATAGGCCAATGATACTAAAAACATATATAAATATAATAAGACAATAAGAAATGTATGTCAGACATAATTCGACCACACATCCATTTACACTTTATAAGTTAAGCATGTATGATATCCCTTCCCTTAAAAATAATGTTGCCTCAATGTTGAATCAATTCAGATGTTGTAGGAATGCTTCATCCTCTCATGTTGCATCTTCATAATTCAAAATCTTCTACTCGATGAAATACTCCTTAATCTCTCTTGTTTGTAGCCTATTTGTGAGTGTGTGAAGGATCTCCTCAAGTTTTAGAATGACTCTACCTTCTTCATCCAATTCAGGAAACTCAATCTAGGTAAAAACTCTTTGTCCAATGACCTTCAGGCAAGATACATAAATTACAAGATTTATGTGAATCAATTGGGGTGTCTCCATCTTGTATGACACACTACCAGTTTTACGTAGGATTTGATAAGGGCCATAATACTTAGGATAAAAAAATTATATCTTTTTAGTTGATTCAAATACATTTGCTTATATAGATGCAAGTGAACAAAGACCCAATCATAGAGATCGAAATGTCTCTATTTATGATGTTGATTAGCTTGTTACTTCATTCTATTATTTGTCTTTGCTAAATTCTCCCTTAAACTAGTTAGTACCTCATGTTGTTGTTAAATGTTTTCTTTAATAGCTCAAACCTTGGGTTGCACCTTCAAAGATAAAGTGATGGATGGGCAATGATAGCCATAAAATTCAACAAATAGAGACATTTTAAAATAGGTATGGAAGGAAGTGTTGTACCACCATTTTTCTAGTGGTAGCCAATGGACCCAATGTTCTTGTTTATATAATGCAAAACAATAGAGATACCCTTATACACATTTTTTGGCAACCTATATTTTCCCATTATATTGAGGATGAATAAAAAGAGATATGAGTGAACTTAGTATCCAAAAATACAATAACTCAATCCAAAATTTACTAGTGAAAATAGGATCATGGTCACTTATAATAATTTTGGTGGTACCATGCACCTTTTAAATTGTATTTAAAAAAGGAACTTTCATTGTATTGACTAAGAATTATTCTAATAGGAAATAAAAATGAGCATATTTTGTGAGCCTAGATACAACTACCATGATGACAGTTTTACTTTCACACCTCGAAAACCCTATAATGAAATCCATGAAAACCTCCTCCCATCATTGACTAGGGATAAATAATGGTTGTAGAAGATGTGGTGCCTTAATTATATCTCCTTATGTTGATAAACCATGCATTCTAACACAAAATTCTATATATCCCCTTAAATCCTTCCCAAAATAAATCTTGACTGATTCAATGATATGTCTTCAAAAATATTGAGTGTCTTCCTATTGGAGATGCATGAAGCTCCTGAATGATCTTGTGTTTGAGGATGAAATCCTTACATAGGTATAATCTATCTTTATACTATAATTGTTCTCTTTCCACCTTGAAAACCCTATATAATGAAATCCATGAAAACCTCCTCTCATCACTGACTAGGGATAAATAATGGTTGTAGAAGATGTGGTGCCTTAATTATATCTCTTTTCTTATGTTGACAAACCATGCATTCTGACACAAAATTCTATATATCCCCTTAAATCCTTCCCAAAATAAATCTTGACTGATTCAATGATATGTCTTCAAAAATATTGAGTGTTTTCCTATTAGAGATGCATGAAGCTCTTGAATGATCTTGTGTTTGAGGATGAAATCCTTACATAGGTATAATCTATCTTTATACTATAATTGTTCTCTTTCCACTCAATTTTTTTAGAAACACCCAAATCATGCCAAATTTTTTGAATTATAACCTATGTATTTATGTCATTCTCCCTTTATGATCTTTTTTCTTCTAATTGATGTACTTTCTAAATGGTCATTATGCATAACAATGTCTCAATTGATTCATCCCTCTTGGAAAGTGCATTTGTGACTACATTTTCTTTTCTTTTCGTATAGAATATATCAAAGTCATATACCAATACTTTAGTCACCTATTTTTTATTTTATTTTGATGACAATCATTGTTCTAAAAGTATTTGAGACTATCAAGATCAGTCTTTACATGAAAGTCATTACCCATCAGATAAGGTCTCAATTCTTTGTCAGCGTGAAGAACATCTATCATTTCTTTCTCATAGATTGGTTTGAGATTATTTTTTCCCTTGAGTTGATGATTCTTGAATACAATGGTTCTTTCTTCTTACATGTATTACCCCCATGCCATATCCTAATGCATTGCATTCAACAACAAATGTTTTGTAAAAACCAGGGATAGCTAAAACTAGAGTGGTGCACATAGCCTCTTTCAGCCTATCAAATGTACTGGTAGTTAGTTCATTCCAATGAAAGAAATATTTATTCAACAAGCTTGTGAGTGGATTTGTTATGCTGCCATAATTTTTTACAAATCTATGATAATAACATGTTATCCCTAAAAATCTATGAAGGTTCTTTAGGGTCTTTAGCACTTACCACATTATCATAGCTTAAATATTTCTAGTGACAAATTTAACTCCTCCATGTGAAATATTATGACCCAAACCCATGTACTCCATCTCATATAACTCCAAAAGTACATTTAAATATTTTGCTTAAAGTTAATGTTGTTTTTAAACTAACAATATTTATTTCACATGTTTTAAATGTTCTTGCCAAGTTTTATTGTAGATTAAGATGTCATAAAAAAACACCAACACAAACTTCATTAAAAAATGCCTAAATACAATATTCATCAAACTCTGAAATATAGATGGTGCATTTTTAATATTAAAAGGTATGACCATAAACTCAAAATGGCCTTCATGAGTTCTGAAATTTGTTTTATGGATATCCTCATCTTTTATATGAATTTAATGATACCCAGAATGAAGATCTAGCTTGGTAAAATAAATAGCACTATGTAATTAATCTAACAAATCATTAATTATTGGAATAGTGCACTTATATTTGATGGTGTACTTATTAAACTATTTTTAGTCAAAGCACATCTTGAAGTGTCATCCTTCTTCTGCACCATGACCACTAGGAATGAATATTAACTTTGGCTATGTTAGATAATACTTGTCTCTAGTATATCCTATACTATATTTTCAATTTATCTTTTATGGATATATGGATACATGTGCGGTCTTATATTTAGTGATGTGCTTCTTGGAATCAATCTGATGGCATGATCATGTTTTCTGCTTGGTGGTAGGTCTTTTGGCATTACTCTAAAAACTATTGGGTGGTCATGAAAAATTAGTGTAAATTGGCATATGTAGACATATTTTTTAATTGAACTTATATAGAAATAAGTCATGCTACAAATATTTCAACCCTTTTTTAATAATCTTCATCATCTGATGTGAGCTAACCAATTGAGGAGTTTTTTGCCTGTAATCATTGTAGTTCAAATATTTTACCTTTAGAATGGAAATATATGAACGATTCCTATAAATTCATCTTTATTGAGTCCAAAGTCATGATCCATTTCATTCCCAAAATAATGTCATCCCCACCCATGAGAATAGCAAACATAGAAGAATTAAGCAGGTAGTCCCCCATGACATCTTAATGCTATGGAGTTTTCAAAATTATTGATTGTGTCCCCATCTTCAATCATGATTTTAAATTCTTGAGTTGGATAAAAAAATAGTTCAAATGAGTAGCTAACTTATTGTTAATGAAATTATTGTAAGACATGAGATAGTAGGGTGAGAATCTTCATATTCTTCATTTGGTTCTTTCTAGGGCCTCATCTTCTTCTTCTTCTTCTTCTTTATTGGCTCCTTTAATGTAGAAGAACTTCTCTTTAGCACATTTATGTCATTTGATCCACTTGTTGCCACAACCAAAATATAACCCTTTAACATGATTCTCTTCAATTTGATGATGGGTCAATCTTGTAGGTTGCATAAATGATGGTGTTGTGAAATTATGTTCACAAACATGAGTAAAAACCCTTATTTTGACCAAATATTTTTCTTTCATCTGACATGCAAATGGTATGGCTTCAGAAACAAACATTAAATTAAACATGTGAATCTCAAGATGGATGTTATCCTTGAGACCCCCAATAATAGTTCAATCATGTTGTTCTCATTGATGTCATCCATGGATAAGGATAGATTTTGAAATTGTTAAATAGAATTATTAATAGTACATGTTTGTCACAATTTTACTAATTGGATGAAGTAGTTTTATGAGATGACATTGCGATAGTGCATCTTTACCTCCTCAATAAACACTAATCAGGTAACAAGAGCACCCTTATTTTTATTTTAAACACATAACCACCTATACCAAATTAATTTCTCAGGTTCCAGATAGAGAGATGTTGTGATTAACTTATGTGCACATGCAGTCTGATATAGATTAAATAAATATTATATTTGATTAATCCAAGTAGGTAGATCATTACCATCAAACTCATGCATTTCCACCTTTGGTAGCTTGTGCTTCGAACCAGTATTAGATTTGTGATATTTTAGAATGGGAGAACTCGATTAGAGTGGTGGAAGATTATTTTACAGATGTTGAAGCATAATAATGGTCAATTGGTCATTCAAATTTTATAATTGATACTTCATAAAATTCATTTCCCCTTTGACTATATCGAGATCATCCTTCCTCACCATGTTTTGTAAATCTGACTGAATTTTTTAAACCACCTAAAAAATTGATAGATCTAAAGTTTCAGTCTATGTGTCATCCTTGTGAGGATTTTTTGGAGTGTCTTGACTTTTCTCGTGTGTGCGAGTGTTAGAATCATCCATGCACAAACCCTTAGAGGGAGGATCTTAGACCTAAAAAAAGTATAACAACTGATTATTTTATTATGATTATACCATTGAGATGAATCTAGTGACTACTAATTTACATAAAAGTACAAAAAAAGGCTTTGAACAATACTACAGTGGCAAAAAAAAAATTATTCTCAAATCATAAATTATTTTTTGTCTTTTGTATAGTGCTTTGGATTACCATAAAAATAAATTCAAAAAATAATGTTTAATAAACTAGGCCAAATCGATGTTACGGTACCATTGAGATGAATCTAATGATTACTAATTTACATAAAAGTACAAAAAAAGACTTTGAACAATACTACAGTGGCAAAAAAAATAAATTATTCTCAAATCATAAATTATTTTTGTCTTTTGTATAGTGCTTTGGATTACCATAAAAATAAACTCAAAAAATAATGTTTAATAAACTAGGCCAAATTGATGTTATGATACCACTTATAATGAAATTACTTAGATGTTTTGCAATATATCATAGAACTATGAGAAAAATAATTAGATACACAATAATAATTGACAAAAAAATAGAATACTTGATAATTATAACAATAGTTTCAAGGGGGAAACCTCCACAATAATGCAATAAGTGCATGATTCACAATATCATCCTAAAAGACTAACCACTACCTCCTATATATAATCTAATTGACCATTGTTATTCCATAGGACAACCATACTAAGAACATAGAGAAATGCAATAAGATAATATGAAAGGTATGTAAACCACAAGCCAGCAACACATATACTTAAATGCACTATAGATTATACGTGAAGCAATTTAGAATAGATTGATGATCGATTATGATGTTATCAACACTCCTTGCATGGATTTTATTAGCACAGTTCCTCTATTTTTCAATTGCATCTTCCCCACACCACTCATATTTCTTAGCAGTGTTCTTTCTTAGAGTAAGTCTAATATTTTGATGGTTTTTTCAATAGATAGATTGCTCCTTGAAGTGAGTAATTTTTTGTGGCATCAAAATCTATTTAATTCTTTTGTATTATTTTTGAATCGCAATGGAATTCTCATTACTGGTAATGAAATCATTGTGGTATATCTCCTGATTCATGATATCGTGTAGTTCTAATATTTTTCATCCACCTCACCCAATTCAAAATTTAAGAAATGTGTTTGGTACTTTTTTTTTAGATCATTAAGTCACATTTTAATAATTTTCACAGACATTTTATGTTATTGTACTGCTTTTTGGGTGAGATCTTTGTGACATCTTTTTTCCATAACAATCTTGTGTTTTGATTGTACATGGGTACCTTGTTAGGCCTAGTGTTAGAATATATTTTATAAGTTTAGTCTCATTTTTATACATGTTCCATAAGTTACACTTAAGGAGAGTATTTATGCAAATTACTAATTACAACTTAGCACCTAAACTCACTTAAATTAAAATTTCTAAGTTTTATCATTTTAAAATTTTAAAAAATAATCTTATTTGGAAATACAACTTGCATTAAAGACCAATTAGTACACTACAAAACAACTTACACTAAAATTCAAGTTACACACTAACACAGACTTTATGCAACCACTTTCTGTTATTATTGTAGACAAACCACTTTCATTTATGAATCTCTTTCAATTTTATAAATGTAGACATCTCCCCCTCTAATTTGAAACAAAGTGTGAGATAACAGTTAGAGGGCGTCGCAGAACAGAGAGAGCTTGTGACACACATAACTCATGAAGAAATATGTAATGTAAAAATATTAATTGTGGTAATTGTATCATAATATAAATTATATTGTTCTGTTGTCAAATTTATTCAATGTGAGTTAGTTTTGGTTTGTTTATCACATGCCCAAACTTTGTCTGTTTTTTCAATATTGAGAAAAGGTGATTAGATCTAATCACAGTATCAACAAATCTAAACTCACACTAAATAGATGTGAAAGCATAATGATATAATTCACATTATGACACAAAATAAATTATAATTAACTATCTTGTATTTCATAGCTTCTTAATGAGTTATCATTTATCACATATTTTTTCATTGTTTTGTGTCACACTCAAATAAGAAGAAAAGAGATATTCATTTATAGAGACGGAAGGCCCTCATAAATACAAGTAGTTACATAAATTCAAGTTGCATAAAATCAATGTTGATGTGCAACTTGGATTTTAATGCATGTTGCAATGTAGGCAAGTAATTCTAATTTTAGTGCTAATTATATTTTCAAATAGGATAATTTTCTAAAAAATAATAATAAAACCTAAAAACATTAACCAAAGTAAATTTAAATACTAAGGTGCAACTAGTAATTTACACCAACACCCCCTTAAGTGAAATTTTAGAAGCATGTACAAAAATGAGGTTAAACCTCTGAAATGGTCTTGGCACTAACCCTAATAAAGTACCAATACATGATTTATATCAAAATGCTAATCTGAAAAAAGATGTTCAACAAAGTTCTCACACATAAAACATTACAACATAAAAAATCTACCAAAAAATAATGAGATGAGTCTCAAAGATCTCATTTATAAAGCAATACACAATACCCCCACTTAATTTTAAATTAGGGGAGATAGATGAAATATCTCAAGAAGAACAAGAAGACATAACTGTTAAGTATTGTAATAGACTTAACTAATTTCATTTAACGTCTAAACTAATAATTGTTGTAACTATTGTAACCATTTTTTCATATCATAAATAAGATATATGCACACATCAATATCATTGTGTGCTTTTCAGTATTATCTTCTACTAAAAATGGTATCAAAGCCACCACTCGAGGAATCCAAGGAATGGTACAAGCATCCACATGTTCGAGGAAACCCTAGTTTTAGGGTATGAACAGGAGAAGAGGGAAACATTATTGTCAATCACCGATGGACCTTACCATTCATCATATTCCTAGTGACTATTAATCATGAAATATTATCGACAGTTGACTACAATCCCATTGACCATCGACTCCAGTTGAAGGATTTTCTCATGGAGAGACAACAATCAAGGTCATCATGTAGAAGCCATGGAAGGTACATGGGAAGAACATGAAACTCATATAGAGTCAAGTTCACATCTGATTACAATCATGAAAGGGCACATAGAGTTAAATTTGTAGCTATGGAAGGGCACACAGAGTTCACAGTCAAATCTACAAGAAGGGTTTTCAAGGGGAAAAACATAATCCCTAAGAATGATGCATCATTAGGATAATCACAAACAACAAGGAGGGGCACACAAAAATAATGAATAATGATGGAGCAATAATAACTCTAGTGGAAAGAGCAGAACTAGTGAGTTCATAATTTTCAAAAAAAACTAATTTTTTTGGACTAAAAAATTTTTGGGTGGTTGATCTTAAATTGTTGTCAAATATATTTTTGTTGTAGTTCAAAATCAAAATGATCGTAATAGTTCAACTTTTTTGAAATTTTTAGTATTTTATTAGTTAAAATTTTTTTTTGAAGTGAAAAATGGCCAATATCCAGAATTTTGTCCTTCCTGAGGCCCAAAAATTAACTGGGCACAATTATAATGTGTGGAGTCATAAAATCTTGATAATTGTAGAATTTTATGATTGTGACAAGATTATACTTGACACAGAACAATGACCATCAACAAATTTTGTCGATTATGAAAAACATCATAAAGAAGCCCTTCTTTTGTTGAAACTTCTGTGTCAGATCATATGATTCTGGTGGTCTAGAATACTACACAAGAAAGTGCACTATGGACTAGTCTCAATAACAAGTACCAAACTTCAAAAAATAATCAAGTACTTTATTTGAAAAATCTATTATTTTCCACAAAAATGACAGAAGGTGGGTCTCTATCAGAATATTTATTATAGATGAAAGATCTCCATGATTGATTGTCAACCATCAATAAAAAGGTGGATGATGATGATGATGATATGATGGCTCTTATTCTGAATAGCTTGACACCTTTTTATGAATCATTCATGGAAGCCTTGTACCTGATGACAAAGTAACAGTCTCACTTTTGATCATGTAAGTTCATATTTGCTACAAAAAAATGTAGGTAGACACACTTTAGTGAGCCCAATTATGGCCAATTAGGAAGTGCATTTGTTGCTCAATCAAAAGGAAAATGGAAAAGACATTTGGATATGTCTTCATCTTCCCCAAAATTCAAGGTAAAATGCTATTATTGTCAAAAATTTGGTCATATGAAGAAAGAATGCAAAAAAATACAATATGATATAACACATATCAAGAAGGTAAAAGGGCATGCAAATGTGACATCAGTTGAAGCTGAATCTGAGGAAGAATATGCTATCATGGCATCATGTTCAGATGAGAGGTCCACCAGTTACTAGTTTTTTTATTATGATGCATCAAGGCATTTTACATGCCAAAAAGACTGATATATTAATTTCACTACAAAAAAAAAAATCCACTTTAGTTTTCTTAGGTGATGGTAGGTCACATGTTGTAGAAGGGATAGGAGATATATGCATTGTATTGAATAATGCTATAAATTTCATAGTCAATAATGTTATATTTGTACCTAATATGAACAAAAATCTTCTATCAATCAATCAGTTAATTGAAAACCCTCACATTAAAGCAAATTTCTAAGGAAATAAATGCATTGTGTTTGATATCAAGAATGATAAATCCATAGCCCTAAGTATTGGGCAAAATGGCTTGTATAGACTTATTAATAATACCATTGTTAGTTTGAATGCATTAATTATGGAGGATAATACTAGTGTTGTATGGCATGAGATATTTGGACATCTCAATCTTCAGTATTTTACCAAACTCCAAAAATTAAATATGGTTTTTGGATTGCCTACTATCCAAGTCAAGTAGGATATATGTGTAAGTTGTTTGGATGGAAAACAAAAGTAGAAACCTTTTCCCATTGAAGGTGTCTGGAGAGCAAAGGGGTTCCTTGATCTTGTTCATGCAGATCTATGTGAGCCATCTTAGAATTCATCTATTATTCTTAGTGCAAGGTATTTTTTATTGTTATTAGATGATTTTTTTAGAAAAAATGTGGGTCTACTTCTTGAACAAGAAGTCTAATTGTTTTACTAGGTTTGTCAAGTTCAAAGCACTAGTAGAAAATCAAACCAGTCTATGGATCAAAACCCTATGATCCGATAATGGGGGAGAATTCACTTCAAAGCAATTTTAGAACTATTGCAATAAGGAAGGAATTCATTAGCAATTGAAAACACCATACACTCCTTAGCAGAATGGAGTTGTTGAAAGGCAAAATTGCACAATCATGGAGATGGATCAATTTAGGATGCACAATAGAGGTGTGACGTATATATAATAGGGAGAAGCAATAAACATGGTTGTCTATTGTACGGATTTCAAGAACATCACTCTATAAAAATCTTGTTCCAACATCAAACCAAAGGTAACAACACATTTTTTTGTTTATGGTTCTACTACATATGCTCTCATTCCTAAGAAATAGAGAAGTAAACTAGATTCTAAATGTGTCCGATATTTATTTATTGATTATAGTACTCAATCCAAAGCATATAGACTAATAGATGTGTCTATTAATAACATCACTATTAGTTAGGATGTTGATGTAAAAGAAATCATCATTTTTTATTCATAATCAGCAAGCTATCTCTGATAATCCAAAGGTTTCTACATCTAGTATTGTACTTCCTCTAAAATATGAGGAACCACATGTTTTGGAGGCACCCTCACAGTCTTTAGTGCAGCAATCTATTGTTAACACTTTGTTAGTCTATCAGCATCATCGACCAAAGTTGACCACTTCTCCATCTATTGTTCAACAGGAACAGGAATCCTTGGTACAAAAGAGATCCAAGTGATATTACATGATGCAAGAAAAATAGGCCAACCTTTTGGAGGCCATAACTTTTGACTCGTAACTCAGTTTGAGCTCTTGCACATGCCAAAATGATTATATCAAAAAGTTTGATTCTTTCCTAAGTTATTTTATATCCATTTAGATTTGATTTTGATATTTTTTGGAGGCCAAATGTGATCATCTGAGTGTTTGAAATTAACATTTAATGATTTTTTTAAGAATCTTCTATTTTTAGAAATTGCATATTTTTAGAAATGGAAGTCACCTTTAGTTAAATTTCTTTCCATAGGCTAATTTTAGTATTTAGGTTATTTTTAAATAAATTAGAGTTGTGTGTTCTTGCATTTGAAACTTACTATAAATAGTGACTGCTAAAAATAGACATTTTTTTTAGATTTTAGAATTTTTAAATTTTTGCATGTCAACTCTAAATTCTAATTTGATGCTTATGTAAGCATGGTTTGGGTTTGTAATTATTTCAAACAACCAATACGAATCAATTTTGAGTATTGTTTCAAGATCTGGGCCTATTGGTAATTTTTCAGTTCTTGATAGTTTTTGGGTTCATTATCTGGTATCAAAGCAAGTTCAAATCATGGAGTAAAGAATGGTGAGAGGTTGAGGAGGTGTTGCACAGATGAACTAGACTATACAAAAGCTATAGAGGCAAGTTCAATAATTGATAGGAGTTATCACCAATCAACAAAGAAGATAAGGTGGTGATGAGGAAGACATAGATCATGATGAAGAAGTTCAGCAAGAAAAAGAACAGTAAGAGCAACCACCATCAATGGAAGAGAAGATGGTTTAGGCTTTAGAAAGAAGAAATGAAGGAATCAAATTTGATGTTCTAGATTATAGAGGTAGTTTAAAACTAGAAGAGTTGATAGATTGGATGAATAGCATGAATAAGTTCTTCAAATGGAAGACTATAAAAGAAGATAAGAAGGTAAATTTTGCATGCACAAAATTGAAAGGTCATGCAATGATTTGGTGGGATCACCTGCAAAAAGAGAGATAGAGAAAAGGTAAAGAGAAGATTAATTCATGAAAAAATATGGAGAAGAAGCTGAAGGAGAAATTTCTTCCTATGGATTATGTACAAATCTTATATAAAAGATTATAGAATTTGAGGCAAAAAAATCACAGTATACAAGCATATACAGATGAATTTTATAAACTTTCCATATGAGTGGAGCATGATGAAATAGAAGAGAAGATGGTTGAAAGGTATTTAAATTGTTTAAAATTTTCTATTCAAGATGAATTAAGCATGCATAAAATATTTAGCATGGAGGAGGCTTATCAATTAGCTTTGAAGGCAAAAGAAAAATAAAATAGATAGAATTTGAAAAGGACATCTATTGTTCTAAAAAGAGATAGATCACCTCCAATAAGGGGATGATTTGGGTTTAATACCACCATAGGTGGATTTAATGCCAATAAAGGTGAATCATCACGTGGTGAAGAAAGGCAAGATGATAATACGCAAGGGTTTCAATACTAATAAAGAGGAAGAGGATTTCAGAGAGGATGAGGTAAGGGCACAAAGTGTTTGAGTGTCCACACTATCAAGATCAATAAAGGAGGTAAGAAGATCACCCAAGAGTAAATCTAGTTGAGGTTGAAATAGAAAAATAGAATACTGAAGTTGCACTAGCTGATGTTGGAGAGAATCTCATGATGAGAAGAACCATGATCGATCTAAGGAAGGATCAAGCGCAGAATAAAGGAGGTGATACATGGCTATGATCAAATATTTTTCAAACAAGATATACTTCGAGTGGAAAGGTATGTAAAGTAATTATAGATGGTGGTAGTTGTGAAAATATGGCTTCTAAAGAAATGATTGAGAAACTAAATC
Organism: Torreya grandis; assembly: GCA_037957365.1. Taxonomy (NCBI): domain Eukaryota; kingdom Viridiplantae; phylum Streptophyta; class Pinopsida; order Cupressales; family Taxaceae; genus Torreya; species Torreya grandis. The sequence continues at coordinate 889,726 of JARHVA010002340.1, forward strand.
TGCAATGTGAAAAGCATCCTAACCCTTATCAGATTTCATGGTTTAAGAAAGGAAATGAAGTTATAGTAGATAAAAGGTGCTTAATCAATTTTTTTATAGGAAAAACTTATAATGGTGAAATATGATGTCATGTTATTATGATGGATGCATGTCATGTGTTATTGAGGAGACCATGGCAATTTGATAGGAAAATAGTTATGTTGTCCATTTTTTGACCCACATACCAATTTTTGCCTAAGTGTGAGAAGATATACTTTCAAGTAGGAAATGGAAAGTCTTTAGAAGACTTCAGACTTTCGATAGCCCATGACTTAAATGGTTTTATAATTTATAGAGTTACAAAGCTCTGAAGTAGTAAGTAACAAGGTGTTAAAGACTTGAAATGGTCTTGAATAGAAGGCTTTAGGTTATCTCATTGGGAAGTCTTTAGGTTTTCCAAATTAGACAACTTTGGGTTTCTTAGGCAACACAACTTATTTCAATTCATGAGTAATTAGTAATGATAATTCCAAAGTAAGTAGTGGGGCTTGGAAAGCCTGATTTGGTCTGGGCAGTGTATTTTGGGTTCTCTAAGGAGCACTACTTAATTACTTCATAAGTTATGAGTAGTCAAAAACTTGAAATAAGTAATGAGACATTAAAAGCCCAATTTGGTCTTAGAAGTTATTCTCGAGTTCTCAAAAAGACAAGCCAAGGTAAAAAGTCTAAAGAAATAATTTTGAGAAAGTGGCAGAGAAAAGGCCCAAGGAAATTGTTTAGGGAAGATAGTCCACAAAAAAAAGGGCTAGGGAAAACAAAAAAGCTGAAGAACATTAAAGTCAAATGGTCAACAAATCTAAAGGGCTAATCGATCAAGGAAAAGTGGCACAAGGGCATCCAACTCATAAAATATTGATGGTTTACAAGAGTCTAGGCTCAGTAGATCAATAGATAAGAAAAGGTCAAGTTTTCAAAGGGTCTTGGTGGGATTTTGACAGCCAATCAACAAAAAAAGATGAGGATTTTGCTTTTCAACTCTGATGATGTGGTCAATAGCCTACATGCAGGATGCATAGGTGAAATGAACATGTTGTTTTTAATATAGGGATCAACTCAGTCATGCCAAGTAGAGACATCCAGCTACCCACGACATGGCTTCTCAATATCCACGAAAAAGAGACTTGAATGTAGGATGGATTCAAGAAGATTTTGTGGTGATCTTGGGCAATGTATTTCATGGTCAAGGTAGTGTAAATGGTAGTCATTAGCAGTCATCAATGACTAAATTAATTATTCCCTCTTCCCATCTTCTCACATGGCACTTTCTCTCTCCCCCCCTTTCTCTATAAATATCTCATGATTTTTAATTGTAAATCCCCCCAATTTTTTAGAATTTTGTCATCTTGATGGAAGATGGTTGCTCATTGAGATGTTTGTAAAAAAATTCTCCTTCAACCAAGCTAAATCCTATCGATATATTGTAAGAACTACCTCTTGAATGTAATGAGATGATTTATTTGCCTATTTTTAATCTCCGATTAGTGATTTAGTATGCTTGTGCTTGGTGTATTTTTGAATGGGTGTATTCCTAGTCCATTAGCCTTCTACTTGCCTCTTTGAATTATTTTCAAGATTTTGTAGGTCTGGGTTAGTGTTCTACATGAACTTCTTCCAGCATGTGTTTACTTGATCTTGAGATAATGCAAGTCCAAATTATCTCATGACTGATCTAACATATGATTACCTTTGTATAAGCAACTAAACATGCAGAATTAAACCAGAAGTAACAAGTAACTAGAAATAGAAATAGCACAGAATATGAGAGGCAACACACAATTGTATTTAACTCAATTAGAAGGAAATTACAACAAATAGATCACACTCTTTCATCCACTTCGTGGGCACACCAGTAGTCTTCCCTCAAGAGTAATCTTCTCTCAATACAGGTCACAACAAATGGCTAACACAGAGCTGTTGTTCACCTCAACTAGTCAGTATCAATACTGCCAGTACAACCGAGTACAAATCGGTACTCTAAGTATATCTCCCCTAATCTTGCTCCTTGATGTGTTGTTGTCACCTTTGATCTTGCTCCCACACAGATCTACTTTTGACCTCGCACACACACACCCCTGCAAACCAACCTAATCTTACTTACCACATGTAGATCTCCTCCATGATCTTACGACAACCAGCAAATCAAACCTGATCTTACATACCTGGAAGAACCCTTGTGATTCTACCAATGGAAGAACTCTTATAGTTCTACACTTTACAATATAGCCCATGAGTCTATTATATAGATCCCATGCATACAATAATTAGACAAGCGGCTCAAGACTCGAACTAGTCTTTAACATGCAAACAACTGATTCAACAAACTAACTATCTATCAACAAGCAGTTTTGGAACTGCACAGGCGACCGATGTCAGTCCCTGTCTGCCTGGAGGTGACCGACATCGATCAACTCCTGACCAATGTCAATTTCTTTCTGTCGACCCCTGCTCGATGTCAGTTGGCCTGTCGACATCAGCGACTGTGACACTCAGCAACCTCCTCCATGTTTGCATCCGGGTGAAGCTTTTAGCTCCACAACCTAACAGTATGGGTTTAAGCATAGATTAGTGGTCATTTAAATTTGGTGCATCACTTGGTTAGCCCTCTTAGGAGCCTGTATCTCCCTTCTGACCCTTTTCCCCATGAAGTTTCATTTCATCATTAGTTTTAGGTGATCCACCAAGAGGAACTAGCCTATTTAAAAATCTTATAGGCTCAACCTCACCATAAGACACCCACATCTTGAGGTTGTTCCAATGCTTATAGCCAGAAGTGGGAGAACTTGAAAAACTCTCCCACAAAGGTGAAATTCTATGCTATAATAGTTTCTAGCATACCTGATGGGACCAAGGTCCAAATTAGTGAATGGATTTTTGATGTTCTTTTACATATCAACCTTCGGAGGCATTCAAAAAACATCAATGGTGACTCTGAGCATCTATCAGTTGCTTTAAGTAGCCCAAGTTCTTGATCATCATTATTTACTTTTGAAAGCAAGTATTAGCACCATTGATGACTCCAAATCAAAGCTCCTAGTTATGAGTATACTAGGTTAGTCTCTTTGAATTTTTAATTATCTCCTACTTGACTTATGAGGCTAACATGAATAGTTATGGTGAATATTCCTAGTATTCACCTCCTTATTAGCAGCCCCAATATGATCCTCATGATCCATATGAGCTTAATCAACCTTATCAAGATTTATATCAAGGCTATGATGAACCTTGTCAAGTTCCTCATGGTCCATATATGCAAGAGTATTTCCCTAATCATCCATATGAACAAGCCCATAAAAATATTGCTCCTCATCAGCCCTATCATGATCCATCTATACCAACACTTAGGCAAACTTTAGTGAGCCTTGACAAGCATGCACTAGAGTTGTGCTCACAAAAGTGTTATGGCCAAAATGTCCCTACTCACCAAATCCATTATGTGAGGGATTCATTGTAGAAAATGAAAGTAGAATGGGCACCTATTGAGATAGCAAATTGATAAAACCTCACTGGTGACATGATGGATATATACAGTTACATTCAGAGCATTGAGGACAAGCTGGAGAGACTTGAGGAACAATAGGGCCAGCCTCACCAACCCTTGGTGCCTACGTACACATATTTGTAGCCTTCTTATGTGTCATTCATTCCTCCTCAAGAGGCCATTTCAAGTACTCATTTGAATCTTCCAAGCTTGTCATATGTTCTGCAGTCTTTTCCTGCTTGGAAATCCATCCATGGGGGCTGTCAAAAAAATTAAGTGTTTGCTATGAAATAGCCTACTTTTTGGGCCCAAGACTTCATCCCTCTTAAGGAGCCCTCTTGTGTTCTTGACCACATTAAGGAGGAGCTATTTCAAGAGAATATAGCAAAGCAAATTAGAGATTTGGAGTTGAAGGTAAGGAAATAAGAACAAAGGCAAAATTAGCAAATGAAAGTAGAACTGCTACCTTTCCCATCTTAGAGCCAAGTCACGCAGCCAGATAAATCCATGGTCATTCAACCCCCATCCCTCCCTCCTCAAGATCCTCTATCTTTTCCATCTTGGAAATCCATTCAGATCAATGGGCTAAAAGAGGAGGTGGTGTTTCCTAAAATTAGACAAGAAACTTTGCAGCCTCCATTCCTTTCCCCTCAAAAGCCTAGAGCCTTTCCTTCATGGAGAGCCATTCAAGAAATAAAGAATAAGGAAGAGGAGGTGAGGGTGATCCAAGTAAAGTAGATTTAGAAATAAAATTAGGAACCTATGGTAGCTTCCCTGAACCTTTCTCACCTTGTTGAGCATTTTCAAGAGCCTATTATGCCACTCTTTAAGAAAGAGCCTCTCCTTGTGAGTAAAACCAAAGAGATGCATCCAAAGAGACTGAGGAGGAGGATATCACAAGTAACTACGAGGAAAAAATCACCATAGGGTCCCCCCTTGGTCTATAAAAGATCAAATCAGTGTTCTTGAATGAAGGAGAACATATTGAAGACTCTTTCACAGTAGTGCATGAAGTAGACTACACTATTGAGGATGCAAAGCTACCATCTTATGTTAATAATGAAGGGGTTGAGGCTATCAATTACCTGAATGAGATACCATGTAATAAAAGGGATGAGGAAATGAATGAAGTAACTGATCAAACTGATGAACTTATGGAGTAGTTAGAGGTTTACAATCAGTTGGAGGGCTCACTTGAGGACTTGTTTGAGATTTTGAGAGCTAGTTATGTTATTTTCCAAGGCAACTATGGTTTGGTTACAGCAAAGGAGAGCAACTTTATCAAGCAAATCATGGGGGATGGAGTGGGCAGTTTTCCAACTCTACCACCCCAAGAGTGCATTATTGATATGGACTTGTTTTGATCTTTGGAAATGGCTATCAGCTCCTTGATGAGACCAAAAAACATGAAATAAAAGACAAGTCCAGTCTTTTTGAGGAGGCCATATGAATCAAAGAGGTTTGCCTTGTTAAACCACCATTGGAGGTTGTAGTTAAGGAGTCATATGAAGAGTTTGGGACTGTTTGGATTCACATAGCTAACCTATTTGGAGTTGTTTGGTTCTCATTGAGCATAATGATGAAGAAGTTGATAATTGTAGCAAAGAAGAGGCAGGCATCAAGGCCAAAGGTCAAGCAGTTGTATGCCTTATTAAATACCCTATCTCATAATGCAATAAAAGTATCAAACTTTCCTTTTGATCTAGGAGGAAAGGCTACATATAGTTTTAAGATGTATATATTAGATTAGTTTTATTCAAATTCCTCCAAGTAGTGTTTCGAGCACATTTTTTTATTGTTTTTTTGTTTTATTCATGGCTAGATTATTTTCATTTGGTGCCTTGAGTACTCTATTTTTTGTTTTTTTGTGTTGTCCTCATTGCTTAAAGAGGGAGTTCCAGAAAGGGCCAACCTTGTATCTAGTTTCAGACCAGCCCAATTGTAGAGGCTGATGACTATGTGCCCAATGGACTAGGCAAGGCAAGTGGTTGGGTTCTCAAGCATATTAAGTAAGCTTCCCTGTGAGTCACCAAAAATTTTGGCCATTTTTTGGCCCACATACCAATTTTTGCCTAAGTATGATAAGATAGACTTTCAAGCAAGAAATGGCAAGTCTTTAGAAGACTTCAGACTTTTGGTAGCCCATGACTTAAATGGTTTTATAAGTTTTAGAGCTATAAAGCTTTGAAGTAGTAAGTAACAAGGTGTTAAAGACCCAAAATGGTCTTAAACAAAAGGCTTCAAATTATCTCATTGGGAAGTCTTAGGGTTTTCCAAAGGAGACAACTTCAAGTTTTTTGGGTAGCACAACTTATTTTACTTCATGATTAATTAGTAATGATAAGTTTGAATTAATTAGTGGGGCTTGGAAAGCTTGATTTGGTATGGGCAGTGTATTTCAGGTTCTCCAAGGAGCACTACTTAATTACTTCATAAGTTGTGAGCAGTCAGAAACTCAAAATAAGTAATGAGACACTAAAAGTTTGATTTTGTATTAGAAGTGCTTCTCGGGTTCTTAAAAAGACAAGCTAAGGCAAAAAGTCTGAAGATATAACTTTGGGAAAGTGGTGGAGAAAAGGCTCAAGGAAATTATTGAGAGAAGATAGTCCACAAAAAAAAGGGCCAGGGAAACAAAAAAGCCAAGCAACATTAAAGTCAAATGGTCAACAAATCCAAAGGGCTAATTGAACAAGGATAAGTGGCATAAAGTCACCCAATTAGTAAAAGACCGATGGTTCATGAGAGTCCAGGCTCAGCAGATCAATGGATAAGAAAAGGTCAAGTTTTCAAAGGGTCCTGGTGGGATTTTGATGGCCAATCAATAGAAAAGGATGAGGATTTTACCTTTTGACTCCGATGACATGGTTAATAGCCTACTCATAACACATAAATGAAAGGAACATGTCATTTTTAATTCAAGGGTCAACTCAGTCATGCCAAGTAGAGATATCTAGTTACCCACGACATGGTTTCTCAATATCCTCCAAAAAGAGACTTGAATATGGGAGGGATTTGAGAAGATTTTGCAGTGATCCTGGGCAACACATTTCATGGTCAAATTAGTGGTGATGGTAGTAGTCAGCAGTCATCAATGACTCAACGACTTCTTCCCTCTTCCTATCTTCTTATGTGGCCCTTTCTCTCTCCCCCCTTTTCTCTATAAATATCTTATGATTTGCCATTGTAAAGCCCCCTAGTTTTTTAGAATTTTGTCATCTTGTTAGGAGAGTTTCTCATTGAGACATTTTCAAAAATGTGCTCCTTCGACCAAGCTAAACCCTATTGAGATATTGTAAGAACCACCTCTTGAATGTAATGAGATAATTTCTTTGCCTATTTTTTTCTTTGATTAGTGATTTAGTATGCTTGTGCTTAGTGGATTCATGAATGAGTGTATTCCTAGTCCATTAGCCTTTTATTTGCCTCTTTGAAGTATTTGCAAGCTTTTATAGGTTGGATTAGTGTTTTACATGAACCTCTTCCAACATGTGTTTACTTGATCTTGAGATAGTGCAAGTCCAAATTGTCTCATGATTGATCTAGTGTGGGTTCAAGCATAGATGAGTGGTTATTTAAATTTGATGCATCACCTGATTAGCCCTCTTCGGATCCCTTATCTCCCTTCTAACCTTTTTTTCCCATGAAGTTTCATTTTAGCATTAGTTTTAGGTGATCCACCAAGAGGAACTAGACTCTTTAAAAATCCTAGAGGCTCAACCTCACCATAGGACACCCACATCCTGAGGTTGTTCCTATGCTTATAGCTGAAAGTGCGAGAGCCTAAAAAATTTTCCCAAAGGGGTGTAATTCCATGCTATAACAAGTTCATGATGGAGCAAAGAACACATATACTTTTTGGAAAGGTGGTATAAAGGTAGTTTTGTTACCTTTTAAAGAGGAAGAGAAGACAACAAGCATGCTTTGTAATAAAGAATTTATCAAAGATATGAAGGTAGTAGGTTGTTGTTATGCATTAGTAGCAAAGAATGAAGAAATAGAAATGGTGATAATACCAATAAAAGCAACAAATTTGTTGAAAGAATATACAAATATTATTCTTGATGAGTTACCATATGGTTTACCACTAAAAAGAGATATTCAACATCACATTGATTTGATTCTAGGATCAGCGCTACCCAATCAATTAGCTTATAGGATGAGTCCAATAGAAAATACAAAATTAAATAAATAGGTTACTGAATTGTGAAGAAAGAAGGTGATAAGGGAGAATATGAGTCCATGTGCAACATCAACATTGCTAATTCTAAAGAAAGAGGATGGAGAATGTGTGTGGATACTAGAGCAATTAATAAAATTACAATAAAGTATAGGTTTCCTATACCTCATTTAGATGATATGATGGATGTGCTTACAGGATCAAAATATTTTACCAAGATTGATCTAAGAAGTGGCTATTATCATATTCAAATTTGTGAAGGAGATAAGTGGAAAATTGAATTCAAGACTAAGGATGGATTAAATGAGTGGATGGTGATGCCATTCGGATTATCTAATGCACCTAGCATATTTATGAGGGTGATGAATGCAGTGTTATGAGAATATGTCGGTAAGTTTGTGGTTGTTTATTTTGATGATATTTTGATATTTAGTAAGACTAAATAAGAACATTTACAGCATTTGAGAATGGTAATGGATTTGTTAAGAAAAGAGAAGTATGCAAATTTGAAGAAGTGTGGTTTTATGCAAAATAGTTTGGTATTTTTGAGATTTGTAGTTTCAATAGATGGTGTGAAAATGGATGAAGAAAAGATAAAGGTAATTGTTGAGTGGCCTATTCTAAAAATTATTATAGGGGTAAGAATTTTCCATGGTTTAGCAACTTTTTACAGAAAAATTATTAAAAATTTTAGTAGTATTGTGGCATCAATAATGGATTGCATGAGAGGGAAGGAATTTGCATGGACTAGAGCAGCCATAGAAAGCTTTAAAATTTTGAAGAAGATTATAGAAAGGCCAATTTTAGCATTGTTAAATTTTAATAAAGTGCTTAAGGTTGATTGGGATGCTTTATTTGTGGGAATTAGTGTTGTGTTGAGTCAAAAAGTAAAGCCAATAGCATATTTCAGTGAAAAATTGAATGAGGTAAGAACAAAGTATTCTACTTATGATGTTGAACTTTATGCAAATATACAGGCATTAAGACATTGGAGGCATTACCTAGTGCCTAAGGAGTTTATACTATTTATGGATCATGAGACTTTGAAGTATGTGAATACACAAAAGAAATTGAATAGTAGGCATGCAAAGTGGGTTTATTTATTGCAGGGGTATACTTTTGTGTTGAATCATAAATAAAAAAAATTAAATAAAGTAGCTGATGCATTGAGCAGGAGGGTAGCGTTACTAACTACTATGGTGAGTGAAGTAGTTGGATTTAAAGCTATTAAATAATTATATGATATTGATCCATATTTTATCAAGGTAGTTGAGCAGTGCAAAAATCCATTAACAGGTGAGACAGATGTTATTCATGATGAGTATCTTATACAAAAAGGTTATCTCTTCAACTACCTTGCTAAAATATGGATCATAGGTGAGACAGATGTTATTCATGATGAGTATCTTATACAAAAAGGTTATCTCTTCAAAGGAAAATAATTATGCATTCCAATTGGGTCTCTACGAGACAATATAATAATAGAAATACATAGTCGTGGTTTGGCTGGACATTTTGGTAAGGTGAAGACAATAGCTTTAGTGGAGGAAAAATATTTTTGGCCAAAGATGAAAAGAGATATGACAAGATATGTTTTGAGGTGCAGAATATGTTAGGTGGATAAAGGATATGCACAAAATACTAGACTTTACATGCCATTACCGGTTCCAAGAGGACCATGGACAGATTTGAGTATGGATTTTGTGTTGGGATTGCCAAACACACAGAGAGATAATGATTCAATTTTTGTTGTGGTAGACGTATTTTTTTAAATGGTTTATTTCATTGCATGTATGAAAACTAATGATGTTATTAGAGCTGCATAATTATTTTTATGGATATTGTGAGATTGCATGGTGTTCCAAAAACTATTACTTTAGATAGGAATATGAAATTTCTACATCATTTTTGGAGGACTTTGTGGAAGAAGATGGGTACTAAGCTACAATTCAGCAGTGCATATCACCCGCAAAAAGATGGATAGATAGAAGTTATGACTAAGATCTTTGGAAATTTATTGAGATGCATAGTGTGAGAGAAGCCAAAATAATGGGACTTGGCTTTACCACAAGATGAGTTTGTATATAACAGTTTAGTGAATAGATCAACAGGAAAGTCACATTTTCAAATTGTTTATGGAAGAAATATTATGGGTATTTTATATTTGGTATAATTACCAATTGCATATTGAATTAGTGATGATGCAGAAGCGTTTGCAAAGCATATGCAGTAGTTGCAAGAAAGAGTAAGAAGAAAGTTGCAAGAAAGTAATGAGAAATATAAAATAGCAGTGGATGTCAGAAGAAGATCCAAGGTATTTGAAGGAGGAGAGTTGGTAATGGTTTACTTGAGGAAAGAGAGGTTTACAAAAGGCACATATAATAAGCTAAAGTACAAGAAAATTGGACCATGCAAAATTGTGAAGAAAATCAATGGCAATGCCTATGATATAAGTTTACCACAGAATGTTGATATATCTCCAGTATTTATTCAGATTTATATGAATTCCATGGAGAAGATGGTGAAGATGATGAAGATGAAGAAGTAAATTATGAGCAACGAGTTCTAAAGAAAAAGAAAGAAAAAATAGTGCAGGTTTTGGATATGAAGACAGTGAGCACAAGGTAAGGGAATTATAATAGGTATTTCATGCAGTGGGAAGGATTGCAGCAAGAAGACAAAACTGACTATAGAATGGGAGCTGAAGAAGATTGACAAGGAAAAATGGCAGCAGTACAATCAGGAAAACTCGCAAGAGCTAAGTTGTTTTCAACCAGAGAATGATGTAAGAAAAATAGGCCAACCTTCTGGAGGCCATAACTTTTGACTCGTAACTCCGTTTGAGCTCTTCCACATGCCAAATAATCGTATCAAAAATTTGATTCTTCCATAAGATTCTCTATCCACTTAGATTTGATTTAGATATTTTTTAGTGGCCAAATGTGATCATCTGAGGATCCAAAATTAATGTTTAATATTTTTTTTGAGAATTTTCTATTTTTAGAAATTGTATATTTTTAAAACTAAAAGTCAACTTCAGTTGAATTTTGTTTCATAGCCTAATTTTAGTGTTTAGGCTATTTTGGGAAAAAAATAGATCCACACGCGCTTGCATGCAAAACTTACTATAAATAATAGCTACTAAAAATAGACATTTTTTTTTAAATTGAATATTTTTCAAATTTTTGTATGTCAACTTTAAATTCCAAGTTAAGGCTTATTTAAGCATGGTTTGGGTTTATAATTATTTTAATCAATCAATATGAATCAATTTTGAGTATTGTTTCAAGATCTTGGCCTATTGTTAATTTTCTTGTTCTTGATAGTTTTTGGGTTCATTATTACACCACTCTATAGGATGTACGAGAGCGTGATCTTCCTCAATCTCATACACAATCTCGATAGCTAGGAAAGTCAATATGGATTCAAGGGATGACAAAGATCATATGTATTTTTCTCTTGCTTCTGATCTTTTCACTATTTTAGAGCCCCAGTGATACTCTGATGCACAAGGCAAACCTGAGTGGGAGACAGTGATGCAATCAAAATATGATGCCTTTATGATAAATAATACCTAGACATTGGTATATTTACCTCCATGTAAGTAACCCATTGGCTGCAAATGGGTTTACAAATTCAAATTCAAGGCTAATGATACTTTGGATAAGTACAAATCCCATCTTATTATCAAAGGAATTTCACAACAGGAGGGAATAGACTATGAGGAGACTTTTGCTCCTCCTGTAAAAATGGTCACATTTCAGTTACTTCTTTCTATCACATCTCAATTTGGTTGGAAAGTGTTTCAAATGGATGTCAAAAGCACTTTCCTTAATAGATATTTAGATGAAGAAGTATACATGGTGCATCCTGAAGGCTTTCAAGAACCTGGTCATGATCATTTGGTTTACAAATTGGTGAAGTCTCTTTATGGGTTTAAGCAGACTCCTCAAGTCTAGTACATCAAAATTGATCAACATCTATGAGATTATGGATTCAAACAGAGTCCATTTGATCTGAATCTCTATATCAAAAGCACTGATGATGACATTGTGATACTCATTGTGTATGTTGACGACCTTGCCATCATAGGTAGTGGACACAGTGATTCAGAAAGTCAAATCAGATTTGTACACAACTTTTGATATGACTGATTTAGGCCTCTTACACTATTATTTGGGTGTATAATATTGGCAACATGAACACTCCATTTTTATTACTCAGGCCAAGTATGCATCTACTCTTTTGAAGAATTTGGAATGATGGATTGTAATTATGCTTCTACACCTATGGAGGTAGGACTGAAATTATCAGCTCATGATGATTCATCACTGGTTAATGAATCATTATATAGACAGTTAGTGGGTAGCTCAATATATCTTACCACCACTCAACCACATTTATGTTTGGTTGTTAGATACCTCTTTCGGTTCTTATCTTAACTGAAGCTAGCACACTAAACAACAGAAAAATATGTTTTACGATATGTCAAAGGAACTCTTGACTTTGGCATTCTTTAACAGAGGATAGTAGATTTTAGATTGATTGTTTATACAGATTCTGATTGGGGAGGATTAGTTGATACTCAAAAATCTACCATTGGATATATTTTTTCCTTTGCTTCAGGAGTTGTTTCATGTCAAATCAAGCTTCAACATATTGTTTCTCTCTCTTCCACTAAATAAGAATACAAAGCAGCAGTCAATGCCAATTTTTAAGTAGTTTGGCTACGTCAGATTCTAGTTGATTTATAACTTCCTTCATCTACACCTACTCGATTGTTTTGTGATAGTCAAAGTGTATTGAAGTTAGTAAAGAATCTTGTTTTTCATGCCTGCACCAAACAAATCAATATTCATCATCACTACATTCGATAATTGGTTGATTCTAGTGATATTTCTCTTGACTTTTATGCTTCTTCAGAACAGCCGATAGATCTAATGACTAAACCTCTTGGTTATATTCTTTTTGTGAAGTTTCAGTATTATATTCTACTAACAATGACAACATCTTATCTGCATCACAAAAATCTTATTGTTGGTATTAAGAAATCCATCGCACTGATCTAAAAAACACCAAAATTTTGAACAAATATTAAGGGCACAAAAAATTACTCACTACAAAGAGTAGTCTATATATTAGATAAACCATTATAAAATAATATTTGCTTCAAGAAGGGAACACTACTAGGAAATATGAATAGTGTGTTAAAGACGTAGCTAAACAGGTGATGAACCTCGTCGATAGAGTCCACAAAAAGAATGTTGACAACACCACCATAACCTTTCATTGATTAATCTGAAACAAATACATATGGAAAAAAATGCATGCAACTATTTCAAAGTCGTGCACACAAATAATGTATGCATGGAAACGTTTGGATCATATTCAAAAATCTTATGCACTTATAGATCTAATGTTGTGTTAGGACTCTCATGTTTAACAGAAGAAAGTTCATGTCTCTCATTCCTGAGTAAAGGACAAGGTCTCGTAAACTTTACAGAAACAATCTCAAGTCTCACATGTCTGAGTGAATGGCTAGGGCTCTCATGCCTAATAGAATCTAAAGATGACTCAAGACTAGTTTTTAAGTATAGTCTCTAAACAAATCATTGACGAAGAACTTGAATGCCTAGATGTAGTAGGTATGTCCCAGTCGATGTCCTACAAAAGTGTAGAGCAAATTAAACTTGGTGTAGTGCTCATACAAAATGGTCCTAAAGAAGAAATGAAATCACTTGCTTGATAGGCAATACCATGCAGAACAATCCAACGAATACGCTAAATGGTCAACACAATGTCATGCTCGTGTTTTGTAATACCTCTAATTGTACTTCTCAAAGTAGACAAACATATCAATAAAATGATCAGAAGTGGTTTGAGTTGCTACAAGAGCAATTATAGAACAACTATAAGTGTATCAAGATCACAATATGATTCATGGTCTAACAAATCACAATCGAAGGAGAACATCTAAAAAATGTGTCAGAATTGAAAACAAGTATTTGAATGTGGAACAAATGTAATAACAAATAGGATCCACGTGGTTAGATTATTGCTGTAAAAATGCAACACTGACTCATAAAAGGTGAATGAGTGAGTTATGTTCTACAAGTTTTGTGAGGAGCGCACTCTGAACTTTTAAAGCCTTGTTTTACTAAACAAAATAATATCTTGCTGAAGTGAGAAAACTTCAAAGAAAAACATTTCACTCTCGACTTGCAAATTATTATTTGATTACATTAGAGTCTCCAATGGCAAAGCAGACTTGCAAACATCACAATGCTAAATAATGGCAAACCAGATTTTCGGCAAGATTCTTTTTGGCTAACTTTACTAATATGACAGCAAAATATAACAAGCAACAAGTAATTTAAAAATCAACACATACTGATCTCAAAATTACTTTTAGGCGAGGCCAAAGGGAGAAACAAATGTTCAGAGTGTGCATTATGGCTTCAAATTCTAATAATAAACTTCTTCCTCTTGCATTTAATGAATATAAAAGGCAAAGGCCCTCAACAATCAGGTGACAACAAAAAAATGTTTCATTACCCAAATATTTTCTAGTATGTATAAAAGAAAAATTTTACCAGAATTAATTGGTAAAATACTATCTTATTGGTTTTCTAATCGTACTTCTGATGCAGTTCACATCTAAGAATACTAACATAATAGGTTTGTTTAAATCATTAATGAGATGTTTTATTTGATTGATTTTAAGTTTACTGTTGTAGAATCTTTCTTATTACACATGTTGGGAAGGAAAGATGGCATTCGATAGACTACAAAGAGAAATAGGTTTTTGGATATCCAAAATCGCTTAAGGTGCAAAGATAAAACATATTACTTTTCTCACTAAGACTCTGAACCTATGAACTCTAAGACTCTTCTTCAAACTTTCTATGATCCTTCTAAGGCTGAGGTTTACAAATGAACTGGGCATCGACTTATATAACAAAACAATTACTGAAAATGAATGTAAGCAAGCATCTGACTTAGAAACCTAAGTAACAAGTAAACACTTTTTATGACATAAAGAAGAAACATGTTGGATTACGTTGTAATCTTTGTCAACGATGTCTGCCACAAGTTTCTTTTACAATTAAAAAATGATTGTTGTCTTTTTGACACAATAATTGATAGATGAATCTTAAGATGTGGTCGACAAGGGTCGTCATCAAAACAAAATTACTTTGAAAAATTATATGGATTTGTTTTTGTAATTAGATATTGCGACTCTAGCATATTATCCTAGTGCAGAAACAAAAGCAGTTATTCAAGCATCTATTTTCAGATTTTTATAAATTATCAATTTAAATCATATTCATTTAAATTACATGGATTTGTTTGTGTAATTAGATATTGCGACTTTAGCATATTATCCTAGTGCAGAAACAAAACCAGTTATTCAAGCATCTATTTTCAGATTTCTATAAATTATCAATCTAAACCATATTCATTTAAATTACATGGATTTGTTTTTGTAATTAGATATTGTGACTCTAGCATATTATCCTAGTGCAGAAAGAAAACCAGTTATTCAAGCATCTATTTTCAGATTTCTATAAATTATCAATCTAAACCAAATTCATTTAAATTACATGGATTTATTTTTGTAATTAGATATTGCGACTTTAGCATATTATCCTAGTGTAGATACAAAACCAGTTATTCAAGCATCTCTTTTCAGATTTCTATAAATTATCAATCTAAACCATATTCATTTTCTTTGCTGCATATTCATTTTCTTTGCTAACAGACATAGGAAGATTGATATTAACATGATCCTTAGCCATCTTTTTTCAAGGAAGTTAGGAACAAACAGTAATTCTTGAATATCATCTTCTTTGAAGTATTCTTTAGCAAGATGATGAAAACTGTATTCATACTAATGTTGAATCTTTTCTATCTTTATCAACATTTTCAATAATCTAACATTTATATTTAACAATTATCTGGATATTATAATATCTTAAATAAAAAGATAATTTAGCAAT
Source organism: Torreya grandis (assembly GCA_037957365.1). NCBI lineage: Eukaryota > Viridiplantae > Streptophyta > Pinopsida > Cupressales > Taxaceae > Torreya > Torreya grandis. Next base: position 905,420 of record JARHVA010002340.1, read on the forward strand.
ATTACAAAACAAACCATAAGGACTGTTATATTTCTCAAAAATGGGATCTAGATTAACAAAAATATTTTTAAACCATGATTGGATTCTTTGAAAGAGCTCGGGAAGAATTTTTTCAAAATTCAAAGTGGACCATTTTTGTAGTCTAATGAATAGCTATAATAAAAATATTTGTTTCCATAGAAAATGTACTTTTGTCATATTGGCAAAAAATTTGCCAATATGTGTAATAAGCAAATTTATGCATGAGCATATTCGAAATCAAGTAAATAAAACATCTCATTCCTGATTTCAACAAACCTATTATGTCAATATCCTTGGATGTGCACTGCTTCAGAAGTTTGAATAGAATACTAGTAAGATAGTATTTAATCAATTATTTATGGTAAAAAAATTGTTATAGATCATATTAGATGAGTCATGACATAGAAGAAAGAGAAGACAAAGTAAAATATATATCTTCATGGTTATGAATTACTCTAAAAAAATTTTAAGTTATTATAAATAATAAAATAAAATATTGAAAATAAATTAATCGAATGAATTTGATTATCAACTAACTTGTAATTTAAAAATAAAAATAATTTATATATAACAAAACAAGAGTCGTAGTTTAACTTTATTTTGTACTGTGTAATAGACATGTGCATCAACCTTCATATGAATAGCCACATGAGAGATAAAGTGGCCAAACTATGAGTGTCACTTATCTTAATTTAAGTCTATGAGATATACATATTAGACTAAGTCAACAAACTTAAATAAATCTAAATAAACAAAGTAAAATTTAAATAAAATTTCCATATATATAAATATTGCATCAACATCCTCTCTTAAGTTATAGTTAAGATAGTCTAACAAAAAATAAATGAGAAGCAAAATACTTTGAAAATGGTCACAGCAATTAGACTTGATAACATACCTATGTAAAAAATGTTTCATCATAGACAAAAAAAGGGGAAAAGAGACAAAAGAATGTCTCAGAGACCATGCTCGATTAAATAGGCTCCCGCACAAAGACGTTCTAGAAACCTATGCCAAAGAACAACTGCAACATTGTAGAACTAAAGAACCTCAAATTAAGTCATGACCAAAGAAACCTCCAAATATAATTAAAATCAAAGAGTTAATAATCCAATTAAATTAGGAATAAATATCATGACCAAAAGATATACTAATTTGCATGAGTAAGACAAAATAATATTACTGGAACCATCAAAACACTGGGACATGTTGAAATGTAGATAGCATAAAACCAACATTCTCATAGAAGGTGATCAAATGACGAATGTGTCCTCTGTAAATAGATATATAATAGTTTTTATAACTAAATAGAATTAAGAGTGAGACTTCCATAAAAGAGAATCTAATGAGTGTCTATATATTATGTGTTCCATCTCACCAATATTCATAACTAACCAGTGACTTCATCTACCTAAAATGTAAGAACAAAGACTATACATAACTCTCTCCATTAAAAAACCAACGAAAAATTAACTATAATACACTACACCTTCATAATGTTGAATAGAAAAAAGTATATAAAAAAAAAAATTATGCAACTAAAACTTTTTTTAAAAATTGAAACAAATATCAAATAGCAATAAAAACTCAAATAAGGATGATCAATATATCATTTTTAGTACGTGCAACTAATAAATGGGTGTGTAAAATAATGCACACATGCATGAAGATAAACAACACTATAAAAAAGCATAGCAAACCCCATCATGACACTATAAAACAATGTGAGTACAATAACAATATAAATTAATAAAATCCCCATATACATATTGTTTTGCATTTTATAAGTGAATTTGTTTTACATTCTTGATGCAATTCAATACAATTTTACAAGGACTAAATTATTTTAAAAAAATTGAAAATACAAAGTGTTGGTTCTCAGTTGTACACCTTTTGCATTCAACTTAACACACTTGAGAAGATTGCAAACATAGATGATAGACCCAAATTATGTCATTATAGTCGGGGAAGGGTTTAACATATGGATGGACTAAACGTAGATAATGACTGGAAAACACCGACAGAGGGTATGGTTAGTTCCCTGCTATTTCTGGCTCTACCTGAACCAAGGTGAAAGGACCTAAGGGGTAGCTTGCTCACATGGAGGGATACTACAAGTCAACCTCCAAGGGATTATTGGCACACACAAATCTGACCAGAGCATAACCAAACTTGCACAATCTGCTCAGTAAGAATTGTCACACGGATCAGGCAAATGCTCTAAACTGGACACAAGCTACTAAAGACAAATTGGAGGGTGATTTCATCCTTCATTTTTAAAGAAACTTCTAACAACTTTGAGCCAAATGGAAGATTACAATGTTGGGCTTCAAACAGCAATTACAGACACATTTTAGATTTGCAATACGCATGCATCTGCAGGTAAATAACACTTAGAATAGTCAACAAGATGTATTATTTGTAGGGTAGGATGGGTAGGATGAGTTATGTATATTAGAGAGTGGTGTGGTGGCTTTCAAACAATAAGAATTCCTTCAATAGCCATGATATCATTCATTAAAAAATGCAAAAGACCAAGAAACAAGATAAGAAAACTACCAGGAATGGTTTGCATTCATTGGTGTCAATTCAATGCAAACATTCAAATGATCCTTGAAACCCTAAAGCATATAGTGCAAGTAGAGATTCAAGCAGTTTCTCTTGTCAACTCCATAAGTCTAGGGTGTCCTTAAAATACTATCAACAACACATTTCTAAATCACAATGCAGAAAAGAGTTTATAACCTAAGTCTATGCCCAGAATGACTACCATTAATAAGCATAAAACTAGATACCCAATCCACAAAGCATAAAGAATGCATTATTGCATTTCATTAACAAGAAAGAGCAAAAATCACATGTATTTTCCATTAACTTGAAAATAAATCTTACATACATCAGTGTTCGAAATGTATGACAATGGTGAAAAGCATGGTGAGTTTGCTCTAAAACAGGAGAGACATACACAAAATGCTCTCAGAGCTTGCTAATGACTATACAACTGCAATCACCTTAGCAAGAGAGACAAAAAACACACAATAGATCTCGGAAAGTTGAATAGCCTAAAACCTAAGAAAGCCAACAACAACCTTTGAAAAGAGGACAAACCTTATTTTTATACAAATCTCTCACCTAGAATATTCCTCCAAGATGCTCTAGCTAGAAGATGGCTTTGATCATGCCTAGAAGCTCATGCTTCGTAAGAAAATCATTATGGTAATTGTTTGTCCATGTCATGATGAAGATTGCATACGAACTTTTGATCTCCTTGGCTGGAAATCTTGATGCAATTGGGCTTGAGGGAGACTATTCCCTCGAGAGCAAAACAAACTAGTCTTTTTCTGAAACCGTTTGGCCATGTCTTCAACTAATCATTTCCCTGATTAGAAGTTGAGGATGAGCTACCAGCGAAAGATCCAATCACTTCTTTCCCTAGTTCAGTCATGACTGAGATGGAAACCTCTCTATTTGTTACCCCCTCATTGCATTTTTGCATACTCATGTCTCTTTGAAGAAATCTTCACCCATATTGCCTTTGTCTTGGAAACAACACTTGGCTCTTTGTTTTTAGCTTTTTTGCCTTTTGAGTTCAACTCCAAGTTTTAATAATGACACATGCACACTTTTTCCCTCCCATGGGATTTTAAAACCTATTTACAATTTTGCACTTTTTAACATTGGAGGAGTTTCGAACTGCAACTTTGCACATTGGCGGGATTCCGAAAGTCTAGTGCACATTTGCAATTTGAAATTTCAAAACTTGCAAATGCACATTGTAATTTTGCCCAAAAGTTTTACTGCCTCTCTGACATCCTTTCCACGATCAGAAATTTTACCCTTGTGACCAGCAGGACCTCGTCCAGTCTGACCTCGTAACCCCTTAGACCTGAATCATTTAGACATACGACCTTTTCATGGATTATCAACAGTAGATTCATCTCTAATTGGATATCCTCCACGAAAACCTTGCTTCCCTCTACCCTTATGCTGACGCTTAGCAATATTGGCTTTAATCTTAATATCCCCTTCACCGAGCACGTTGTTATTTACAACTTCAACACATGCCAAGGCATCCTCGCGAGAAGAGAAATGAACAAACCCATAATCCTTCCTCTTTGATTTGGACATGTTACGTGACAATTGAACTTTCTCAATTTCTCCATATTTCTTGAGCTCCTCTTTAACACGCTCTTCATCCCAAGATTCTGGCAATGAATCAAGAAATAGAGTCTTCACCTGTAACATAGCCTCCTCACTGGCCTAATGGAAGTCTCTGCAAATGCAACTTTTGCACTCCTTTCACAGCCAAATACAGCATCTTTTATTTTGAAGACGCCTGAAGGCATTCACAGCATCTTGATGAGTTGTAAACTCTAAAAATGCAAAGCCATGATATTATCCTTCATATTTGGTATCGTCAATCAAAGCTATTTCCTCAAATTTCTCAACTTCATACTCCTTCAGCTTTTCTATTACAGCTGCTTTCGATTCTTCCATGCAACTGCTGCAGCCACGAAGGCATCAACGTCAATATTCAACAATGTGGAGATGGACCAAAAAAAACTACACATGGCTTCTTCTTTGCGGGGGTTTTATTTACGTGGCCCCTTTGTTGCTTTCCATGTGGAGGACCATGAAAACCCCCACGACATAATCATTGGCTTCCAAACATTCACCGTGCTTTTGCTTTGAAAACCTCCGCCACGTTTGGATTTTAGACTTCCACCTGGGCATTTCACTCTTAACGTGGGCCTTAAGACATTTCCGCTTGGACATTGAAACCCCTACCTGAACTCCCTTGTGGGCATCGGAACTTTAAATGTTTACACAATTTGCAAATATGCAAAGTTGTGTTTTCCCTTAGAATTTCCGCCGCGAACTTTGTAGTTTTGAATGCAATTTGTAAACTTGCAATTGAAATTTCTGTCAAAACTTCATTCTTTTTCTTTTTGTAAATGGAAAATATTAGATTTAGTCAATTCTTTTATCTTCTCGGTTCAATTTCATCATAGATTTTGTAATGCCACTAAAACATAAAAATGTTAATTGTCAGTTGAAATCAAAGTTTGCAAGGTTTATACAACATAAATGTGAGAGCGGAGTTTTCACAATTTGATTGCAAAAGTAGAGTTTTTTTCCGGATACACACTTGTAGATTGGGGGCAACAGTCAGACATTTGAAGCACTCGCATCTCAAAAACAAGGCACAAATTGATCGGCTCAATTTTGGACACCAACACAAACTTCATACAAAAATGAACCAATCTAAAGACACTACTACGAATAACATGAAAAATCACACATATTCGAAAAATCAAATTGATCCAATATACGAATCAAAAAATAATAGTATTTAAAAATTCAAAAACCAAATAAAGACAATAAATTTTAAAAAACCTTGTAATTTTCACAAAAATAGACCACCAAAATGAAAAATAGACTGCACCATTGTGGAGATCTTGAAAATTTAAAAAGACTACAAAAAAAACCTCTTTTCCAAGCCTTACGAATTACAAGACATGCACCTTCGAAGGTATAATGCTCTATGCATAAGGCTCAATGGCAAGGTCTAGCCCTAAGAGGCTAAATCCACCCGACAGACAGTGATGTGGAGGATTGAGGGCTAAAAATCGAATATGTTATGTAATAGAAGAGGTGGGATTCGACACCTTGATCTGCATGATCAGTGAAGTCTTACAAAGAGCATTTAAACCACAACTCCAAGCAATTAAATCACTACACCAAACAATTAAACCACTACACCAAGCACTAAATTTGGGTATAAATGAACAACCTCATATTTTTTATAGAATATAGCAGGTTCAAAAACCCATATGAATGGCAATTGTGGTGGTAGCAGTTGCTACATGCAACTGTGATATTGGCTCTGGGCAAAGTTCAATCAAAACAGCGTAAGGGATATACCCTCTACCAACTAAAATCCATTAAATTGCCCTTCACTTTCAAACGTTCACCACAAGTGCTTCAGTATTCTTTTTTTTGCAAACCAAGACTTCTTAAAAACCTCTTGAAGAGAGGAACCCAATGATATGAACTTTGATTCGAGTTTTTCAAAAATATCACTATCTTATAGGATGCTTTCTATTTGCCTTACAAATCCAAACCTTCAAAATTTTGCATTTCAAAATCAAATTTTTGAAAAAAAATGTATGTTTTATATTATTCATGAAACAATAGTGCCATGCACTCAAAAATTTAGCAATTTTTAAAAATATAAAAAAATTCAAAAAAAATCATAATTTTGTCATGTGAGAATGTTGACTTGATTAAAAACACAAAAATATAGAACTTAAACTAGGAGTACTTTACTTTAATGCTATGAAAAACAAAACAAATGCTCAAAAATATATTTTCGTAGTTACAACTCACTCAAAAAAATTATAAGTTGCAGCAAACAATAAGCAATAATAAAACAAGATATTACAAATAAACCAACCGAACAAATTTGATTAGCCACTAATTCATAATTTAAAAATAGAAGTACTCTATATATAACAAAAAAAAGACAATTGGTCCAACTGTAATTTTAATTGTGTAATAAGAAATGTGTAACTTCCATATAAATGGTGAAATTAGAAATGAAGTAGTCAAACTATGAGTGTAATGTATCTTAAATTTAACCCTAAAATATGTGCATTACTAAAATACGTTAACAAAACTAAATAAACTAAGTAAAAGTTAAATCAAACACTATAAATTAAATAAAAAATGTATATTGTACCATACAATGAAACAATATTTATATATACACATTTTATTTAAATTTTACTTAATTTATTTAATTTTATTAGTTGTATTGATTTAGTTTAGTACACAAAACTCATCAATTTAGATTAAAATAAATAACATGCATAGTTTAACCACTTAATCTCAATATGTTTATTCATGTGGAAGTTGTTGCACGCATTTACATAATTAAAAGCAAAGTTAGACAACTTTTTCTTTCATTATATATACACTGCTTCTATTTTTAAATTATAAATTAATTGCTAATCAAATTCATTTGGTTAGCTTATTTAAAATATGTTATTTTATTACTATTTATAGTTTGCATTAGCTTATAATTTTTTTGAAGTGTGTCAACACTACAGAGATATATTCTTCAACTTCCGTCTCATCTTTTATAGTATCATAACTAATTTTTCTAGTTTGCGTTGTATATTTTTGTATTTTTAATAAATCCAACATTTCAACACTACTCTTAAGTTGTCAAGCACATTTTTATGTCGACCCACATTTTGGGTTTTAAAAAGCAACCTCTGAGTTTATTTTGATTGTGACAGAACTATAAAATTATGATTTTTTTCTAAATTTTTATTTATTCTTAATAAAATTTAGATTGATGTATGCCACTATTTTTAATGAATAATATTCAAAAATACAAATTTAAAAAAAATATGAGATTTTTAAAAGCTTTTAGTAATCTTCTATGATTTTTTTTAAGTTCTAATTTGTAGCACAAACAAAAAACTATAGAAAAAATAATTATTTTTTAACACATTTTTTTTCAAAAATATGGGTCGAGGTTCACATCATTAAATTCTTCGTTGAAATCTTTCTAAAAAACCCTAGTTTGTGAAAAACATAACATTGAGACCTCTATTGCATGAGTTTGAAGGTGAAGCCAATTTATATAGTTTCATTTTGTAAAGCATACACCTCTTGCAGTATTTCAGTTGAGCTTCACCCAGACCCGCCACCATAGCAACATGTGACCACTATTGTCATTGTTGTCGCTCATATGATCTTTAAATCTGCACTGTTCTGCAACAAATATAATTCTTTTTCATTTTCAAACTCAAATTTGTGAAATAATTTAAATGTTCTTTATAAGACTTTCATTGATCATGCAAGTCAATTTCAGAGGCTCGTATCTTTTGATCCGAAAATCTTGGAATGGTGATTTGTTTCACTCTTATTACTTTTTCAAAATCTTCACAACGGTTGGATCTATTTCTCATTTTGGTGGCCCATATTCCAAAAATTACATTTTAGTTTTTAAATTTGCTAGCTTTTCTTTTTTTTAACTTTCAAACATCGGTATCTTTTGATTTGTACTTTAGATCAACTTGATGTTTTTTTTTAAGAGCATGATTTTTAATGTTTTTCACCGTAGTGACTTCAAATTGGTTCATTTTTATATAAAACTATATTTTTAGTATTGTTTTGTAATTTATAATATATAAAGTTATTTAAAACTCTATTAAACTACATCTAGAATGAAAATTGCACTCACTTATAAAATGTAAAAAGATATTTTGAATATGAGACTTCTATTAATGCATATTGTCATTGAACTTGCACCAATTTTATGAAGTATCATGGAGCGTTTGTTGTGTTTTTATCACATCATTGTCTACATTTATACGTGTCTTGTTTCACACTCTTTTCTTAATTACAAAGACTACGTATAACATATTAGGCATCCTTATTTGGGCCCTTATTGCTCCTTGGAGCTATTTTCACTGCCATTGTTTTTTAAGCCTAATTGCATACATCTTCAACATTCATGAGGAGTGTTGTATTATGGCCAAATTTTTTTGTTTCATATTTGAGTGAGTTATATACGATTTCTCTATTCCTATATACAAGACAAATGTAACACCTAATTACCCATGCATACTAGTGAGATAAAACACATACTATATAACCAATCATTGGATTCTTTTTTATATAAATTTCACTCTCGTATTCTTTTTTATAAAATTAACGTATTCAATTATAGAAAGTATTAGATATCTATTTACAGGACGCATTTGTCAATTGATTAGCATTTATGAGAAACATTGGTATTGTATTATTTGTATTTTCAACATACCCCAGTGTTTTGGTGGTTCAATTAGTGTTATTTTGTCTTACTAATGTATATTTTTATTTCATGATTTTAATTTTTGTTCATGGTTTCGTTGGATACGTAGCTCTATTTGATCATAATCATATTTAAAGGTTTCTTTGACCCTGACTTCATTAAAAGTTCTATGATTCTAAAATGTTACAATTATTCTTTGGCAGATGTTTCTACAACGTCTTTATGCGAGAGCATATTTCATCGAGTAGCGTCTCTTAGACCTTCTCTTGTCTCTCTTTTATAGAAGACTTTTTCCAAATTTTTCTCATTTTCTATGCTTATAAGAAAATATTTTGTACATTGGTACATTTTCGAGTTTAGTTGTTGGGTCTCATTTTCAAAAGATTATATGCGTCATTTTTTTTTGTTAGATATTTTTTCATATAACTTAAGAAAGGGTGTTGGTGCAATATTTATATATATGCACCTTTTATTTAAGTTTTATTTCATTTATTTAATTTTGTTGACTAAATCTAAAATATATGCCTCATATATTTATATTTAGAAAAGTGACACTCATAGCTTAACCACTTCATCTTTCATGTGCCTATTCATGTAGATGTTACACACATATCTATTATACAATCATAAACAAAATTAAACTACAACTATTGTTTTTGCTATATATAAACCACTTCTATTTCTGAATTCTAAATTAGTTGATAATTCATTTAATTGGTTTATTTGCAATAGTTTAATTTATTATTGCTTAATGCTTCCAACCACTTCTATCATCTCTTAAGTGAATCATAACTACGAATATATATTCATGAGCCTTTATTTTCTTTTTCATCACATTGGAGAGTCATGGCATATTGGATGAACAAATAAAATTATTTGACTTTTTGAAAACTTTGAGTAATGATGCATTAAAGTGGTAAATGAAAGTTAACCTCGGGCATAAGAAATCATGGACCAAAGTCAAGAAAATATTTAATGGATATTTTTACTTTCTAGATGTTCCTATGGAGGGTGATAGCAAAATGAGAAAATTATTGCAAAAAGAGAGAATAGGTCCAATATTATCATCAAAAATTCAAAGAAGCGGTAAGAAACCTAGAGGAATCTTTAAATAGAAAACAAAGGATAAAACAATTCATTTCTGGAGTGGTATTTCATCAACAAGCCTCAATGGATGGCAAAATATTTGCAACATTTACCAAAACATTAGAGATGGCTTCACGACTAGAAGCAAAATCATGGAGGAAGACAAATTCCTCATTGAAAGGAGACATGGAGAAACTACAAGAGGATTTGTCTTAATAAAGAATGAAACAAGAAATTCAAATTAAGGGAGAAGAATGTATATCTTCCAAATCAAGGGGAAGTTTTGAAAGCCTTGGGAAATAGTGCACCATGTGTTGAATAGAAATCGATTCTCACATAAAATGTCGTTATTATGATATGGTGCAAAAAGCAATAATAACGAAGACAACTCAAAATACAGTGGGTGTGACACCCTAATTCAACAACCAATATATAAGGGAAATAATTTATTGTGGTATGTGTAGAACCGATTATCAACATTCCCAAAATATGTTTATTTTCATGTAAGTTGTGCCACCTACAAACCAAATAATGTACCATACAACATGTGTCTCACTCCACCATTATAATCACATTTGCCCTGAACAAAATGTGTAGGTTCTAAACGAAATGAGAGTTAAGAGTGGTAGTGGCACAAAAGATGCCACCATAAACACAAAACTTTCCAACACCACAACTGTAGCCTATAGAATACCAGCCATAGCCACAATACAAAATCCAATCCCTATATACCTCAACTGCATCCAAAGCCAAGCCAAATTAGTATTACATTAATAATCAAGGGGGATATACGGGCAAAGGCTAAGGAGGTAATAAGGGAGGATTCTGCAGTGGTCTCACGAGGGGATATCAAGCAAGGTGATAATATGACCAAGATAGGGCACCACCCATATGCTACAAATGCAAGAGGATAAGGCACATAGTAAAGAATTGTACTAAAGAACCACATAAATTATGGATTTTTCCATGATAAGGGGTCTTGTGATTCATTTTCTTGTCCCAAAGCCACAAAATATTACAAAAATTGGCGAACAAAAATGGAAAAACTGGCACAAGGCCCTTTGCAAAAAGGATAAAATGTTTTAGAAAACTTACACGAGCATCATAATGTTAATTTTTAAAAAATGATATCATATAGACTAAACCGATTCCATGCAAAAATAAATGAGAATAGGAAAACTGCCATAATTAAAATTGTAAGGATAAGAATTGAGGAACCAAAACTACAACTGGCAGTAACCATTGGAAGAGGAACCAACACAAGCAAAAACAAAGAAAATGTAACTAAGTCTAAAAAAGAATCAAAGGAAGATAGTGATGATCATTACCTATGCACATATCAACATGATGTGATAGTTCAAAAAAGTGAGAGAATGATAATTGAAAAAAAAAAGATAAGGATAAAAAGAGAATGGAGTATTTGGATGAGGACGAGGTCGAGAATTCGAAACAAATGCCAAAGTTGGTGAGAACTCAAGGACTGTTAGAGAAATTAATTCAATTTTACAAGTATTGGAATAAACAAGAGAGAATATATATTCAAAAGGGTGGAAAAGGGGAAAACAAAACTAAAGATAAATGTCTTTAGAACTAGCCATAAATGGAAGAAGAAACTCATCCTAGTTGATATAAAGATAAATGGTCAAGAGGAAAAAATCACACTATTAGAACTAGGAACGGTTCACCCAAGAGTACTTAGGACTCTTTAGGGAAATTGTAAATGTAGAAACATATGGCATCGCCATCATTGCCATGGACGATGGCACACTGGGATCACCTGTATGGGTATTAAGGGGAGTACAAGTAAATTTTCATGGGAATCAAAATTAAAGTTGATTTTGAAGTGATAAATACTTATGAGACAAACATGAGATATCCTACATTATTAAAGCTTGAATGGTATGTTGACTGCAACGACATTTTTTACTTCGAGCATGAAGAAATCGCATTCCAAGGAAACAACTTAGAAGCACATTATTCACTACAAATACGCATGGCGACAGTTTGAACTGAAGAATTATGGACAAATGAAGATGGAAGTACGTATGATGAGTTCCCTGGAGTGAATGTGGTATAAAAAAATTGTTGAAATAAATGAGGATTACAAGTTTAACAAGGAAGATGAAATGATACTTAAAAATGAAGAATTTGAAATTGAATAGATGAGGATATTGAGGCATGCCTATATGGTCAACAAGAAAAAAGGGTATGGAAGCTCCTCTATATAATAAAAATACCACAATCATCCTCTAAAGACATCACAACCCGAGGTAAGATGCCTCAAATTAAAAGATTGTTCATTATCAAAAGAGAAGATTCACATGCCAAATTACTAAAAATCAACAACACAAACAATGTGGAGGATTATTTGGAACAAATGTTAAATAATATTCCCCTAAGAAAAGATGTGAATGAAGGATATTGATTACAATTGATCATCAATGCAGCAGGATGGTGAGGAACACCAAAAGAAAATATAACGAATTGAAAAACTTTTGAAATTTTTTTGGAAACATGGTGCATGAAACAAGAAGCATACTTTTGTGAGATCATAAAGTACTCACGGACATATAACCCAAAGCTTCACATTTTGAATTGTGAAATAAATTGAACTAACAAAGGAGAAACAGATAGAAGATTGTGGGTACAATATTTTTATTCGACCTTGGAGCCAATACAAAGAACATAATTTATGCATCTAGAGATGCATATGGGAACAAGAGAATGGATGGGATGAGTTAAAGAATTTATTTTAAATTTAATCTCTAAATCCAAATACGATGGTGTGTCACATTCTAAAAAAGGTTAAATCATCTTTGTTCATACTTGATGATACTGCAATATCTTGATTTAGCAAGATAAAACAAAAAGAAAAGGGTTTGGAAATACTAATGATGCAGTGGGAAGAGAAGTCAAGAGTGGCATCCCATTGGTTTGATAATGAGAGAAAAAATTAAATGTCGAACCTTTAACAGATACATAAAAATTACCAAAAGAAGCAATAAATAAGCAAGAACAAGTGTTCCTTTGTAGGAACACTTTAAAGGAGGAATATTCTAATGGAGAAGAAAACCACTTGAAATTTTAAAAGTGGAGATAGAAAAGGGGGGAAAGAACTTATTGAGAACCATTAATACAAACCTCAATACTCATATCAACCAATCAAAATAAAAGAATAAAACAAAACCACAGAATGAGATCCAAAATTGGCCAACGTAAGAAAATATCAAAAAAAAAATTGAGAAAATGGTGGAATTACCAAGGAACTATAAGGAGTTATGCCTTAAACCTTCACAAAAATGAAGGGCATAAAAAAAGAAGCTGGCAAAATGAAGATCCAAATTAAGGAGGATGTGAAATCAATAGAGACCCTACCACCTTATTCCAAATGTTAAATGTAAAATTCAAGAAATAGCTAAACAAAATGCTCACATATGGCATCATCACACCATCAAAAGACTCGGACTAGATAATCCATATGGTGATATTAAAAAGATAATAAGAGAGATAAATTCATGTGACTACAAAGAACTGAATAAAGCATGTGTGCATGACCCATCTCCTACACCCTTCACTAACGTGTTAGGAAAAAGTGGTAACAAAGGAAATTTACTCATTTGTTGATGGTTTATCAAGCTATCAACAAGTGAGAATAACACTAGAAGATGGACAAAAAAACAAAATTTGTAATAGAATGGAGATCATTTATGTGCACAATCATTCCATTTGACCCAAAAAAATACACCAAGAGTATTTAGTCACAGAATGGTTAATGTTTTCCAAGATTTCATCCATGAATTATAACACTAGAAAATGGGGAAAAAAACAAAATTTGTAATAGAATGGAGATCATTTATGTGCACAATCATTCCATTTGGCCCAAAAAAATACACCAAAAGTATTTAGTCACACAATGGTTAATGTTTTCCAAGATTTCATCCATGAATTCCTAGAGATATATTTGGATGACCAAACAATATATTGGCTTGTGAAAGATAGTGTGCAAGCATTAAGACTAATATTAAAGAGTGTAGACAACTCAATATCTAGTTGAATTTGAAGAAATGTGTCTTTGCAACACCGTTCGAGTCACTTATAGTATGTAAATAAGGGTTAATGGTGAAACCTCGAAAAACCACAATATTTTAAATCTACCAATGCCAATAGATCATATAAATGTAAGAACATTATTGGGTTATATCGGATGTCACCATAGATTCATAAGAAACTATGTGAAGTCGATGCACCCATATAAGAGCTTCTGAAAAAAGTGGGGGGAACCGCCAAGCAATAGAATGGACACCACAATGACAAGAGGCATTTGATAATTTGAAGACTAAAATTGATAACACACCAATTACAATTTTTCCATATTATAAAATATCTTTTCATGTGCACGTAGACACATTAGGGCTAGTTATAGGAAAGGTACTAGCACAACTAATGGTGCACACAAACAACCCTCTTTCATTTGCTAACAAAAAATTGATGTGAGAGAAATAAACTATTCAACCACAAAATGAGAGGCATTGGTGTTGGTATATTCCATATAAAATTAAGACATTACCACCTAGCTACTCCTTTTGTGTTTTACACAAACAATGGCCCCTTGAATTATCCAATAAATAAATTGGTGATACAGGGTAAGATATGTTAATGGCTAATGTTTTTCCAAGAGTTTTATTTTTAAATTACAATAGACCCATGCTCAATGAACAATCGGCCAAATTATTGTCAAAAATCAGTACAATGGAAAATAAGGGACGAATTGGTGACAAGTTTCTTGGTGCCCACTTATTCCACATAGAAGTAGTACCTCAAGATATGGTGAATATTGCCAAGCTTCTAGTAGCAAGAATTTCCAGAGGGTTATGGTAAAATAGAACGTATAATATTATTGATTGAGGAATTTCCCTTCGCACTTATAAGAGTCTTGTATGAGAAAGGAAGAGATGAAATATTGACAAGGGTAATTTTGCGCCAAGAGAAAATTCAAATACTCAAAGAAGATCAAGATGGAAAAGTTTAGGATCATAATTTGGCAATGGGACTACAAACAACAATATTACTTATAAGATTATGGTGGATCACAAACTACTAAGATGCACTGTAATGAAATTACTTAGATGTTCGCACAAAATAATATTATATTGCACAGAATAAGCAAATATGAGAGATCACACAACAATAATTGATAGCAGAACAAAATACTGGATAATATAGCAAAGCCACTTCAAGAGGGCAACCTCCACAACAATGCACTAATAACAAAATACTTAACATAATGAATAAAGACTAACCACTACCTCTTATATATAGTCTACTTAGCCAAGGTTATTCCATAGGCCGACATATCTAAGAACATAAAAAAATGTAACAAGTAAATAAAAGAGGTATGTAAGCTACAAGTCAGCGACACATATCCCTAAACATACCAATAGTTAAGAGCATAACATGCAAAACGAGTATACAAGGGCTTATGACATGTCAAAGGGTAGACAAACCCAAAACACAAGATGAAATGTCATCAAACCCTATATTAGAACTAACGTCACTTGAAGAGTCAACTATTGACTGTACAAGACTAATAAAACCTACCACTAAGAATAACAATACAAGATTCAGAATCACTGGTATTGAATACCTAACAAGATGGTTATAGGTCATACAATCAAAGAATTGTACCAACAAAATTACCACTGACTTTATGTATGAAAACACTGTAACCAAAAATGGGTGTCCACCTAGTATTACAAAAGACCAAAGAATTTGGTATAAATCATATCAATAAAAGATTATACCAACAAAACCACCGCTAACTTTATGTATGAGAACATTATAACTAGATTTGATAACATTATAACTTGCAATGTAAAGGTTTTGACAATTTGTATATAGGAATTGAAGGTTTTAAAAGCTTGTATATCAACAAAGTCAAGCCTCGTTAATAAAGGACTTTTTTCAAAATTTTAGTTCACATCAATTAGATGGGCATTATTGAAGAGTAGATATGTCATAAATTGAGATTCCCAATAAAAATTAAGATCATATGGCACTAACTAGATATTCATGTTGTCTGTTTGCCTTGACATCTAAGTAATGTAATGGAGTGGCAATCTATCATGTTTACAGTTGTACAGATCATTGAATTGATTTTGGTAAAATATTATTTCCATAAGTACAAAATTTTAATTATATTTTATTTCTACAAAAATCATAAATACGACATTCAAATACAGTCGCAATTGTGATGATTTGAAAGTACTTTCTCTAACATTTTTCAAGATATGACAACTGTCATTGCATAAGAATGTTCGACAATATGATGACTAACCCCTAAACTTTTGTCTTTAAAAGCCTTAATTGTTACTTTAATAAGCAAATAAATGTTGTCGTATTTGTCATTTTTGAAATGAATTTTTAATCATTGCATTGATATAAATGAAATATTCTACAAATTTATGTGAAAGAATGTTCTTTAATTTTGAAGTGTTAAACTTCATGATTCTTAAAATAATGTCTTGTCAAAGGTTTTCAATGGCTAGCGCTGAAAATTTATTTGCTCCACTAATTCCTATAATACCCTACCTTAGCAAGTATTAAAATTCGAGTCCCACACAAATTTCATAGAATAAGTACTCAAAACTCATGGTACTAACCCAAACAAGATCAATTATTCGTAACAAACTAAATCAATAATATAAATATAAAATAATAATAATAAATTTATCTAGAAACAACGATTGTAATTTTTCTTTATAGTAGAAAAATAATAATAATAATAATGTCAACTAAGTTTAATTTAGATTACATGAATAAAGATGAGAAATGAAAAGTTAAAGCAATACTAACTAATTAATTAAGTTCAAAGTATATCATTAACGTCAAAAGGCAAAAAGGTTGCACAATAGACATCGATAAGCCACCCTACTCCCTACAAAATTGTAGAAATTAGAAATTAAAAACTACATAGTTCTTTCCCTCTTTCTCATACTATAGGTTTAATGAATGAACGTATGGACAAGTGAGCTCACCCTTTATCTTCTCTTTATTTTCTCATGTATATGTGTGCAAACAGTAACATCATGATGGTTGCACATCACTAATATGACTAGGAGATTCTTGATGTTATATATATATAATTTAAAAATAGTGAAAGCTATGGCTTTCATTTTGTGTTGCACGTGAAGGATTTATTAATGGGTGTACCACCAAATATGTTTCTAAAATATGCCCAATTACCAAAATATGATGTATTAAACAATATCATTGTGTAGATGTATACACAAGTATATAAATACATTATTGATCATTGAAATAAAGTTAAATCTACCAAGTGGGGTCGTTCTACACTGTCAAACAATACGCTTTCGTTTTAAACGTTCCCTCTCAAAAAGGCCTAAATTTGTCCAAAGCAATTATCAATAACTATAGTTTTGTTTTCATATGCCATAACTACTTTTCTCTAAAATTTGTCAGAGTTATTGTCAACATTTAATTAACTGAATGTAATTATTATTATATCAATATAATAATAATTGTAATTATTATATTGAAATAAATGAAATATTCTAAAAAAAGAAGTAAAAAAATATTATTTAATTTTTTAATGCTAAACTTTAGTATCATTATAGTAATATGTTTTTGACCATTCTAAACAAAATAAGAATAATATGAAACCAAAAACCTTTATTCTTATCTTACATAGATTGAGTTGCTTCTCATTCTAAACAAGATAAAAATATTATCAATTTAAAATTTAATATGATTTTCTTGTGTAAAATAAAACTATTGACCACTACAAAAGCACTCGATATTTTTATCTGGTGTAGATGGACACATGTTTATCATACACAATATAAAAATATTGACTTCTTAATTGATAATATTCTTTTTTTGTTAAGATTGGACAACTGTCCAAAGATAAAAATACGAACATTTAGTTTTCATATTATTCTTATTTAAAATATTATTCTTATTTTTTCAAATCAAGACATACACTTCAATAATTTTAAAATTCAACACTTAAAAATTAAAGAATATTCCCCTACCTGTTATTGTAGAATGTTTTATTTATACCAATATAATAATTACAAATATTATTATATTGATATAATAATAATTATACTCAATCAAACAATTATTATTGTATAATAATTAGATATTAGTATTCGTTTTGAAGGCTAAGACACCAAGTAAACTATAAAATTGCATAACTATGGAGGCGGTTGGTCTTTGTTGGTCACACATACTAATTATTATTATTTAATTATTTATATACTTAAAACTCCATGCAATTCTAATTTGAATATGTTAGTTTGATAATAACCATTTTTTTGGATTTATTTACATTAATTAATTATAACTTATGTTTCAAGATTTGTGAAGTTGCGAATCACATGAAAGAAATTGGCATGCAACATGTTAACATCAAAATTGAATTAAAACACTTATCTTGCAACACCTTACAACACTTGGAAAAACCCGAGTGGAACATCAATTTTCATGTGACATCATTATTTTAATTCAATTTTCATGTGACATCATTTTGATTAAGTGAAGTTCATGAGTATTCATTAACCAATAGAATATGAATGATATGTTGCTAATGTTATTTACCTAAAATTTGATGCAACCCCTATTCGATTTGGACATCAATTTCTACATTGAATTCTTTGTATGAACATTGTACGCAAATCGTTTACAACAAAGTTATCATTAAAAAATGAAATCCACCAACATTTTCACTTAAAGCCAAAAAAAAATATCGTTAACATGTCAAAACAAATAAAAAGTAATTTTAATATTGAACAATCAACCAATATTAACATTATGTTTTATTTAATTGTTCAACATTAAAATTACCTATCATTTGCTTTTATATTTGTATGATATCTTTTTTCATAGATTTACGTAAAAATGTTAATGAATTTTATTTTTTTTAAATAATTTTGTTATAAATTATTTGTGTACAATGAATTCAATGTAGAAATTGGTGTCCAACTCTTATATATATATATATATATATATATATATATATATATATATATATATATATATATATATATATATATATATATATATATATATATAATTTGCTGAAAATAGTGTTAGCAACATCTTATTTCATATTATGTGTGATAATTGAACTAAAACAATCATGTCGCACAAAAATCGAATTAAAACAATGGTGTCGTGTGAAAATTGATTGATGGGTATTTAAACCCCCCATTTAAACCCGTAGATGCCATGGTATTGATAATGCCATGTTGTTGATAAAAGGGTTATTAAATATTGTATAGCATGAGAAGAGAGAACACAACATTTCCATTTTGCGGAAGGAAACACTGAGACAAACAAGGCAAATGTAAGCTAGGCAAAATCAAGAGCCTTAATACTAGATAGACCGCACTATGTTTGAAAATTCAACAAAGATGATCTTATGTTAATCTATTATTTAATTCTATATTAAAGAATATAAATATTATCTAAAATAACCATAAAATTATTAATTCTAAGATAAAATTGTTTAGTTTTTTATATATTATTTTATATCATGTAATGGATTTCATAATATAATCCAAAAAATGTCATAAAATTTCACTAAAATCATATACACTAAGAATTATAGTAATAATTATGATTTTTACACAACTTGAGTCTTAAGTGTATAATGTAAAAAACTTAAGATAATGTAATGCCCTAAGCCCCACATGGCACCTACTATAATTTACTAGTACCCATGAAGGCAAATTATGATAATAATCATTTAAACAAATAATATTTTTGCTCTAACCAATGAAAGCCTTTGACAAAACATATTGCTTTCACAATTCTAAAATATAAAACCCAAAAATTAAAAAATAATCCTCTACATCATTTTGCAAAATATTCTATTTATATCAATATAATAATTACAATCATTTTTAAAATGAATATAGTGCAATATTTATTTTTTATTTTTTCCTTTTGATAATATTTACATGCATGACACATCAGCCTCGATTAATATCAATATAATAATATAAACCCATTTCCAAAATAACAAATCTAATAACATTTATTTGATGAAAATTATCTAATACAAAATTTAAAGATACCTAAAATATTAAATATTTGAAGTAATAGTTTATTCAAACCTTTGTGTCCCTCAATCCCTTGAACAAAGCCCTCCAATCTCTAACTACCAAAATCATTCATTATAAAATAGTTGTGTCAAACTCCATAAAAAAATGGGTTTTGGTGTCCTACTTGTCCCCGTTCATACAAACCCTGCACTCTCCATAGCTCCAATTAACTTGCACAAATTCTAGGAAATATTAAAGCCTTTAAGAAACTAACATGTAATGAAATTGACAAGTAGTGGTGGCAATCAAAACTAGATAATTCAATTGGATACGCAAGATATCCTTCAAATTGCTCCTCCTTTCTCACCTTTTCTTATAAGAGACATAATTTGAGTGTGTTTACTAGGAATGCCATTCAAATACCACAAAAAACTCTAATATGTCTAAAAAAAATTAGAAGGTTGTGGTAAAAAGTCCTATATTCTATCAAGATAGAAAGCTCTTTGTAATCTGCATGGAGTTCATCATAACTCTAGCGAAATGAAAGGAAAAGATGAAATTTAGGCTAAATCTTTATGACCCTTCACACAAGTAGTGGCAAAACTACCCTTCAACCCCACAAAATTTCATATAGGTTATCTACTCGATTTTATGTGTCTCCATTAACCACAAATTGGTTGTAATGGGGATTTGTAATAACCATGATATTTACTCTAGAATATGGAATAGAGATGTCAACATCCATGTTTGGCCAAACTCCAATTGTCAACATTAGTTGCTCAATGTCATCCAATTCTCCAACACTCATTTACATTGGTTGTGTAGACGCCAACAACCTGGAAGAGGCAGCAATACATAGTGTGGGGGAATACAAATGGGTTTATAATGTTGATGGTGATGTAGATAAATAAATTTAGTCATCTAACAAAGATTCCAACTATAGGTGGCTTAAAGGAGGGCTTCAACAACGATCAAAGATGAAAACCATCCTCTACCATCAATACTACTAATGGGGAGTTGAACATATTCACCAAGCAGAAGCTCCACCAACAGATGGCAGTGTTTAACCCTGCAATAGGTGTGTAAACAATCTTCTTGTTTTGAAAATGAGTAGTCATTATTTTCTTTTTATAATACTCTTTAATTATTTAAAGTGTTAGCTCATAAAATGATTACTCATTTCTTATCTCATGATGATTTTCTTTATATATTCAAAAGGATTTGTGCTAAAATAATGTCAATCGAGATTTTTCCTTCACAGGCACGACTTTATAACTTTTCTTGACCTATTGCCACTAGAGGTTACATCTCTCGACATAAAAAGCTACATTAACTAAAAATCAAAGGGCTACATCCATATCTATTAAAAGAAATATTACAGTCGGAGGCTTTTAAACTCGATACTATCTAGTATGCACAAGAAAGGTTATGTTAATGAGAACCTAAAAAAAAGATAAAGAATAAAAATAAAAACACAAGTAATCTAGAAAAAAGGTTTTTAAAAAAAAAATTAAAAAAAAAAAAAAGAGTTTGAAAAAGTCACAAATAGGATGGGGAGAAAAAAAAATTAAGGAAAAAAATGAAAAAAAATCGGCAATCTTAAAAAAAAAGGAAGACGCAAGAAATTTCAAAAATTTAAATATATATGTGTGTGTGTGTGTGTGTGTGTGTGTGTGTGTGTGTGTGTGACTATGAAAGAAAGATGAAGAACCCACAGAAAAAGAAAAACTCCATAGAAAAAAATATATATAAGAATAAAAAGGAAAATATGAGAACCAAAAAATCGATAAACAATTGTTTAGTGAAGAGGGGAAGTGAAAGCCAAAAATTTACGTTTCCCATGATGTGAAGTCTACAAATGTCTAGAGCGTCAAAACATGTGAATAAATTGAAACAATTAATGACAACTATGAAAACCAAACGTATGGTTGCCAGGGACTCAAATTTCAAATAGATCAAGATGACATGTGAGGAAAGAGGTTTGGAATGGAGAGATGGCCGAGAGAAGACTAGATGAGGAAAAAAAGATAAGTGGAAAATAAAATGAGAGAAAAACAAGGAAAAGACACCAAAGAGAATATGAAACCAGGTACGAGTGGGTGCAAACATTAAATAAAGTCATTACCAGGAGATTAAAACGATAAAAACGAGATGTCCATTAATGGTAAGGAGATATTATAGTAATCATTTGAATTCCCAAAATAACAGTTACAAATTACAATTTACCATTAAGAGTGGCAGAGTTCTAACAGAATAAATTTTACATGATACATACCTCCGTTTGAACTCCATCACAATTACCTTCTAAAGCGCTTTGTTGCTGACCAAACAGTTGACCATGCCAAGATATAATCTTTTACGATACTGTGATGTCTACCACTGAAAGTATACCAAGCAAAGGGTAATAACAAATCTTGATACATCTTTTACAATATATTGTTGTCTACCATTGTGTATACCAAGGATGGGCTATGACAAAAAATTATGAGATCTTGGGCTATATAAAAAAATAATAATATCTAGGGCTATGAAAAAAATTATATGTTGTATATCATGAGTATACGAAGCAAAGGTGTAGGTGTCGTTTTAAAATCCATGGTGAAGGCCAATCGCGATAACATTGCACGGAGAATCGACCTCTCGAAAACCCACATTGATAAATAATAGATAAATAACACTATTAATCCATTAGATATAAGAATAAGTCCCAATCCACAAAAGGTAAAAAAAGCATTAACATATTACAATCTTAAAGACAACAATTTAAGTATCAAAGCAAATGCCTTTCTCTGAATACTCTGCAGTTTCTGTTTGATCCTGGAATTGGATGGCCAATAAGAGAACAGACTACCAAAAAAGCATCACACGAATTCACTACAGCATAAGCATCTACATTTGCCTAATTAAATCAATAAAATCTAATTGTAGTCAAGGACATCTTATTGGTATTTTTGTTATCTTATATTTAAGGCAACCAATACTTATTCAGACTTGTCGAAATAAAACGATAGCACTACCATACACATCCTCAATATTATAATAATAGTATTAATAAGCCATCACTGATAAAGACGAGACCATAAAGCTACTTACCAGACTTTACATATTATTAGCTGGCACTTTAAAGAAAACCTCGCAAATTAAAAAAAATGTGCATCCATGTATGACTCCAGATTTAACAAAATGAGACTTATAAATTATACATCAATAAACTACAAGATGCAAAAAAACAAAATAACAAAGATTAAGAAATAAATTTAAAAATAGGATTATTTTATAGAACAAACGTCAGCAAAAGAACAAAGATTAAAAATGAAATTTCAAAGATGGGTTTCATAAACAAGAAATGAATCCACAAAAGTAGAAAAGCAATTTAACCCATCTGACTTTACAATGAAAAAAAATGTATCGTTGTGAATACAGTCAAACTAAGGAACATTTAAAAGGTGAAAACCAAAGCTGAATCAAGAGATCTCACAAATTCGACCTGTCACAGATAAATACGAAACTACTGTCTAACAAGAAGCATAAAAAAAAACTGCAAATAGATTACAAAAAAATCCATGAAGAATATACTAGCAAAGAGGCCAAGTAAAATATTAAACCATTCTTACCTCAAACATTTGCCCTGTACATGGCAAAGAATAATCAGAAATTAAACAACTCAAATGCCAATAAAGCTTGACAATAGCTACTTCAAAACGTAAAAAGTTTGCTTGTAAAACATGGTAAAGAAAAATGAACGGGTTCAAATATCAATTACTCTTCTCATTGGCTACTTTAAAACACCAAAAAAATTGGGTAAGAAAGATGAGAACTGTAAGATACAAACAATTCTCTATAAGATCAATAATCCAGACCAAGTGAGCGCATAGAAACATATCTTTGAGATTGCATCAAGACCATCCTCTAAATATAGAGCTGCACAATTTTATAAAATCCTGAGAATTTTGCATCAAAATAAGATAGCAAAAAGTAATGTGCAGCCTTCATAATGCAACATCAAGAAACAATGCAATTCATGGATACATGCATTAAAACTTTCAAGCATAACCAGCATCTAAAAAACATGTGCAAGAACATTTAATTGTTAAATCGACAAAAAATAAACATGCTTACCAGGCCCAAGTGCAAGGATCATAAACAAAGACATAAATCGAAAGAGTGGCAAATTAAGCTTTACAATCAAAAAGCAAATTGCAACTTCAAAATGGGGCAATCCTCAAAAAATTAAAAACCTGTTACTTTCCGTTCAAACCAGTCATGTTAACTAGTGCCAATATGAGTCATGACAAATAATAACCAATATGAATGCATTAAAAGGCTCCAAACAAAATCATGTGTTATTAGTAAATATTTTCCAGGAACCCTGATTTACATAATCTAAGCAACAAGCACAACTCTATTCCAGACATTCTTGGCAAAAGGTGGATAATCTAAGGCTTAAGCAATAAGCACAACTCTATTTCAGACATTATTGGCTAAAGGAGGATACATGCTATCAGACGAATGATATTGTTAGTGACATGGTAAACTACAATCAAATACTGCTCTCCATTAAAACACTACAAAATACCCAACTCCAGAAACAATCCACAAAATACCCAACTCCAGAAACAGTCCTATCCTGTTGAGCAAACAGAGTACCTATTGACCCGCATGAAATTGATGCAGCCCTTGAAACGCATATGTGGGTATGTGCATAATATCAACTCCCATTAATACTATTCCACCAGTCGCATATCCCAAAATTGAGAACATGTCATTGAATCTAATGGA
The DNA here is from genome assembly GCA_037957365.1 of Torreya grandis. Taxonomy (NCBI): domain Eukaryota; kingdom Viridiplantae; phylum Streptophyta; class Pinopsida; order Cupressales; family Taxaceae; genus Torreya; species Torreya grandis. The sequence continues at coordinate 930,203 of JARHVA010002340.1, forward strand.
GATTGAGCTATTCAATAACGCTTGACAATAGCTACTTCAAAATGTCAAAAATTTGCTTGTAAAACATAGTAAAGAAAAATGAAAGGGTTCAAATATCAATGACTCTTCTCATCAGCTACTTTGAAACACCAAAAAAATTGGGTGAAACATAGTAAAGAAAGATGAGAACTGCAAGATGCAAACAATTCTCTGTAAGCTCAATAAATCCAGACCAAGTGATCGCATAAAAACATATCTTCGAGGTTGCATCAAGACCATCCTCTAAATAGAGAGCTGCACAATTTTATAAAATGATGAGAATTTTGCACCAAAATAAGATATAAAAAAGTAACGTGCAGCCTTCATAATGCATCATCAAGAAACAATGCAATTCATAGATACATGAATTAAAACTTTCAAGCATAACCAGCATCTAAAAAACATGTGCAAGAACATTTAATTGTTAAATCGACAAAAAATAAACAAATGCTTACCAGGCCCAAGAGCAAGGATCATAAACAAAGACATAAATCGAAAGAGTGGCAAATTAAGCTTTACAATCAAAAAGCAAATTGCAAATTCAAAATGGGACAATCCTCAAAATTAAAAACCTGTTACTTTCCGTTCAAACCAGTTGTGTTAACTAGTGCCAATATGAGTCATGACAAATAATAACCAATATGAATACATTACAAGGCTCCAAACAAAAGCATGTGTTATTAGTAAATATTTTCCAGGAACCCTGATTTACATAATCTAAGCAATAAGCACAACTCTATTCCAAACATTCTTGCCAAAAGATGGATAATATAAGGCTTAAGCAATAAGCACAACTCTATTCCAGACATTCTTGGCAAAAGGTGGATAATATGGCTTAGGCAATAAGCACAACTCTATTTCAGACATTCTTAGCTAAAGGAGGATACACACTAACAGACAAATGATATTGTTAGTGGCATGGGAAACTACAATCAAATACTGCTCTCCATTAAATCACTACAAAATACCCAACTCAAGAAACAATCCTATCCTGTTGAGCAAACAAAGTACCTATTGACCGGCATGAAATTGATGCAGCCTTTGAGACGTACATGTGGGTATGTGCATAATATCAATTCCCATTAATACTATTCCACCAATCTCATATCCCAAAATTGAGAACATGTCATTGAATCTAATGGAGATTGACCTATGGTTACAGTTTTGTAAGATTAGAAAAAAGATAATTGCCAAAACCTAGGAATCAATGAATATAGATTACACTGGAAGAAGGCTGCAAATGTCAATAGTAAGGATAACACCATAATTTTAATGCGAAAATTGCATAACCTGCAATGAGCATATCCTACCAAAATGCATATAAAATAAAGCACGCAAAGAGAAGAGAGCACATACCTAACGTTGCATATATGATGGAAATCCTCCTAGGGAACCACCTCCGGCCTGTGATATTCTAGGCAATCCAGACTGGCTCAGCTGTTGATTTTCATATGAATTTAGCCCTTGCATAGCTGCCGATTGTGAACCGTAGACGCCAAACACACCTGGATCAACACCCCCAACAAGACCTCTGTGTTGAGAGCCATAACCCCCCAAACTTGGATACATTCCATATGAGCCGATTGAGCCCATAGAATCTTGCACAGAAGGCGAAAAGGATTGCGATGGATTCAATGAAGAAGCCAAAGAAGGATTCATAGAGGCCATAATTGACGGATTCATGTTCATGTTCATACCAGCAGAGTTCTGATTTTGGCTTGCCAAAATTGCATTGAAGGCCGAGCTAAACCCAGGTGCCGCTCCCTGATTAAATGGCAATACACGGTGCGCAGGCCCCAAAATAGAACCCTTACCATAGGTAAGTGCCGGGTCATTGGGGTCCAGAGGGCCAGTGAGGCTAGATTGATTTGATGTATTATTCTTCTGCTTTTGATTCTCCGTTGCTCTTTTACAATGCATGTAATGACCATCAATATTCTTGTTAGGATCCTCCAGAGCTGTTTTAGCTCCTTCAGCGGTCTTGTATATAAAAAGAGCAAACCCTCTGGATTTTCCCGACTGTTTATCAAACCCTAACGGCCCTTCTTCTAAATCACCGTATTTCGAAAAAAAACTAAGCAATTTCTGAGCAGACATGTCGGCAGGGACGTTACTTACATAAATCTTGCGCCCAGTAAGTTCGGTAAGAGGCTGCTGCGGCATGGGACCTATGCAGGCCATCTGGCAGGTGGTCATTCGGCTGTCGATTTTCTTGCTGGGCTCCTTCAAAGCTCTCTGCGCGGCGTCCATGTGCTTGAAGGTCACAAAGCCGTAGCCTTTAGATTTTCCGGTGGCCTTGTCCGTGATGACTATGCATTCTTCAAGCTCGCCGTATTTGGAAAAAACGGATTTTACGGTTTCGGAGGTGGCGTCCCAGCCGAGGCCGTGGACGAAGACTTTTCTGTGGGCAGGGTCTTTGTCGGCGAGTTTTCGTATGTCGGAAAAAACATCTGTGTCCTTGGTGACGATGTCGCAGAGAATGCCAACGAGCTGCTCTTTACTGAAAGGCTCCAGCATATTTTTTATGTCTTCTTCTGAAACTTCGTCTTCGTCTTCTTCTCCTTCAATGTTGTCGTCGCCGTCAGTGTTTCCATTTGCAATTTGTTCTTCTTCGTCATCGTTGTCTTCAGTTTCCACGGGTTGAGACTCGAGCTCTAGAACGACCTCTACTACCGCTTGCTCCATGACCTTTCTCTTTTTCGCCATAGCCGCGCTCTGTTTCTGCAATTTGTTACGAACTAAAACGCCAAACAACCTTGAAACCCTAACAAATATTGAAAAACATACAAGGCTAAAGGCCCTGCAGAACAACTTTGTTTTTTACGATGAGCTCAACTGCCCCGGGTTTAATTCAAAAAATGTGGAACCTGATTGTTTTGTACGTGGTCTCAACTATGGCTTTACAGGGGCGCAATTTTATCTCTCGCCGGATTCCCGGAGTGGTCCTCCTTTTCGTTAGAGATGCGTCTCGTGTTGCACCCCAAGTCGGTTCTCTTCGTTAGACTTGTGTCTTGCCCCTCGCTCCTACACACTAAAATAAAAGTGCGCTTTTTTCTTTCGTTTTTTCCAACTTTTTCTTTCTTCTTTAATGATAAAATAGAACTTATATTATTAATAAAATTTATATCAATATTTATAAAACTATTCACAAAAAAGATTAGTAGAAAGAGAGCATACCACAATGAGATTATAAATTTTATCTAAAAAATACAATTAAAATAAAAAATTAAGAAATAAAAATAAATTAGGCCATGTTTAGGAAAATTTTAGAACATCAAAAAAAGAGACACTTAAGTAGTAGTAGCAAAGAGACTAGTCGAGGAGGGATCGTGATCACGAGGATCACCTCATCTAGAGCCTTAAAGAGCTTTTCCTTCAACAATGAGGTCCCATCTAGAATCGGAGGCGTGTTGGTCATTGTCTTTTTGCACCTTGGTATCTTGCATAGTGTGACAGGGAGAGATAGCCAAAGCAAGCCTGGGGCTACATGACCCCTAATTGAATTAGCCTTCTGCCTATAGGAAGCCCTTGATGAAGCAAACTCTAGGGAAAGTGAACCAGTTTAGGCTCAATACACACAACCCACATAGTCTGAAAAACATCTCCCCCAAACTGTGAGGGGGATTGAATATTCCATTGGCCATTATGTTTGTCAACCATAAGCAAATGCAACAAGAGCCATTCATAACCTTTCCAAGCAATGTGATTCTCGAAAGGGGTGTCGACATACTATTTCTAGTCTTTCCACCAAGGGCGGGAAAAGTTAACAGTGATATTATAAAGCAGTTCTACTAGAATGGCTTCCACAATCTCTTCATAAAATTATGTTTGCAGCCAAAAGATTATACTTGCCTTTAAATTCATCCTCGAGAAGCTAAAAGTGAGTGTTTTTTTCAAAATAAATCTTACACTGTCTCAATTCCCCTTTGGAAGAATTTAAGGGAGTGGATCCAAGGCACCTCTATAAGAGGAACTACATGATAGTTAATGATAGGTGACCACCATAGGGAGAGTTGATTGATAGAGAGGCCATCTCTAAACCCATAGTCGTTCCATAAAAGCCAAGGTTTGACTTTTTCCCAAGCTTTTTAGATACTTTTTATCACAAAAGATCTCACAACTTTCACAAGCACAACAAGAGTAAGGAGGTTAGCAAAACTAATACCTTTCCATGTTGCACATCCGTAAGGGGAGCCTTGAGCAACATAATTGTGGATGAACACCTTCCATGCTTTATTTTCTTCAATGCCATAGACAATCCATTTGACACAAAGAGCCAAACCTAGGCAAGAGACATCTATCAATCTCATACCACCTGCCTCCCATGAAAGGGAGCAATATTCCTAGGCCACCCTATGAAAACCTTTGCCAGTGGAAGGGTTAGCCCAAATGAAGTCTTTGATCAGTTTTTTCAATTTTTGGACCGATTACTTGGAAGGCCCCTGACATGATGAATAATATACATGGGTGGCCATGAGCACTTTAGAACAAAATTAGAATTTTCTAGCCAATGATAATGGTTTGGTGATCCAATACAATAACTTATTTTCCACCCTATCCACCATGTATTACAAAAAGCATACAAACTAATAGCAAGAAGGTAGGGCCAAATCTCAAAGCTTGCAATATAGCCAAGATGAATGGTCATTCTATACAGTCATACTTTTTTGAAGTCATTTTTACTAAACACGGCCTTCTGATTGGGGTGACGAACCTAACCTATGCCTTCCCACATAACAACATCATTATCAAAGATATATTTACCTTGAATGAACCATATCTACTCGGTTTGAATAACTAAAATCAGAAGGTGGCAAACTTATAGAGCTAACACTTTAGTGATAATCTTGTAGGAGACATTAGTCATAGTGATAGGTCTCCAATTGCAAATTAATTCAGGGTTACCAGCTTTTGGGATGAACTTGATGTGCCCTTTATTGTTATTGTAGCCCAAGGACTATCTATGGAAGGATTCAAGATAGACTTGATAGAGATAAGGTCCAATAATATCCCACATTATTTTTTAAAATTCACACAGAAAGCCATCACACCCAAGAATTGTTTCATTACCCATATGCATAATAGCCTCATATAAATGTTGCAGTCATATAAAATGCAAAAATTGGTAACTTGAGCATGACTAATGACACCCAACCCTTAGGTCCCTCTTGTTTGCTCTCATGACCCTCATAGGCATCTTTTCATTGATTCCTAGTCATTCATAGCCTTCCAGACTTGATCCCAGTTGGATCAGACTCATCTTTTCATGACAAATCAATCCCTCCAAGTCTTATTTGCCCAAGATAATAGCGCCACACTAGGACTATAGTGTCAGTGCCACTCATGTCTACTTTTGGCGCTCTTATCTAAGTCCATTTCTAACCCCAATGGTCAATTTCTTCTAGTTCCCCATCCTTATCTTTGTCGACCTAATGTGAGTACATTCAACCCATGACCAATAGATCCTTATAAAAGCTTATGCAAAGATCATTTAGAAAGGGTTGGCAATTATCACTAAGCAAGCAAGAATACAAACAAGACTACTCAAGCAATCTTCCCTATTCTCTGCATACATTTAGCCAACACACTTACAAGCTTATTCAAATCCTTACACTAGTCCCTACCCACCTCAAGCACATTTAGTTTAGCATTCTACATCTTCATACATACAAATTGTACAAAGCACATCAAGTGGGAAAACTAGATATGGCTTGATCCCTCTTCAGAGTATTAGTATGTACGTAGCATGCCCACACAAGGGGTGTGGATCCACATTTAGTGAATTTTACACACACTAACCCCCCCCCCCCCGCTCTTTCTTGAAATTGGTCAAAGCATAATGAAACATAAGGTTTGAAGTGAAAACCTACTCTAAGAGCTCTACAGACTTCCAATTATCAAAACTTCACAGACAGGATCACACAAACATAGCAAACAAAACCCAAAAAGCTCAGATCCTCAGGATAACAACAATAGAGGTGGACTATAGCATTGGTGCCACTCCTGTCCAATTTTGCCACTCATGTCCAATCATAAAATGAAGTTTAGATCTTAGTTTGTGACAGTGTCTCAATCCTGCACAGTGAATTTTAGCCTCTATCTTAGTTGGATCAATTAATTTTCAGCTAAGTCTTATTTTCTTCCCCTTATTACTATTTTTAGAAAAGTTTGAATTGTAATCAAATATCACAAATCAGTAGCTTAATAATTACATATTTATTTATTGATTTTACTACTCAGAGCCTTTAATTAGTTAAGGATTAATACACCAATATTTCTAAAATTATTAAATCATTTGGTGAACCTGACTTACTTCATTTGTGCATAAAAACCATAGAAACCCTAGGGTAAATTTCTTACTAATTTTTCTTCTATTTTTTTGTTTTTTTACCTACATAATAAAATAAAAAATTAGCATTAAATTTTAAAATTTTGTAGTAATTTTAAAATAATTTCCTTTCAAACCCTAGTTGCCCATACTAGGTCCCAATATTTTCCCAGTAATTTTCCAATAGTTTTTTGATTTTTTCTTAGCATATTAAAATAAAAAAATCCATTCAAATTTCAAAATTCAATAGTAATTTTCAAAAACATTTATTTTTTTAAAACCCTAGTTGCATACACTAGGACCTGTTAAAGCACAAATTTTCCAATAATTTTTTTATTTTTTACTTGCATATATAACTTAGAAATTCACTTTCAATTTCAAATTTTCATAGTAATTTTTCCAAAATAATCATCTGTCAAACCCTAGTTGCATATACTAGGTCATATTGCTTCTTGAGGTATCACCTTACATGTTTGTGTGTTTTGTATCCTTTTTATGCAATTTTCGTTAACTATTTTTAAGACTTTGCATTTCCTATATTTAGTACTTTCATTTTCTAACACTTTGTCTATTACAATTTATTGAAAAAACTTCAATCACATCTCAATTGTTTTCCTACTTTAACAATGGCCCAATATATCGATTTTGATGAAACTGATAAAAAGAAACTTCAAGAACTCTTAACTAAACACCCTGACATGCAAGATGACATGCTTAAAATACTACAAGAAGAACAACAAAGAGTGAACAATGGTGAATCTTCTCAAATCATAGAGCAACTAGTTGTAAATGACACTAGGTGGGCAATTATGTCTCAACAACCCCCTATAGTAGCCCAACCTACCTCTATGCCACCAGCTAAAACTAGTACATCTTTGTCTCTTGATGTGGCAACCCTTGTGAAAGAGATACAATCTCTTCAATCCAAGGTGATACATCTTGAGCAAGGTACTTCTAGACCTACATAGGATTTGGATTCTTTTGCTTTACTATATACATCATTAGCACACCACATTGCTTCTACACCCTTGCCACAAGGTTTTGTTCAACCCAAGCTTACTCTATATGATGGCAAGGGTGATCTAGAGACACATTTGAGAGACTTTCATGCAACATGCTTGGACTATGTACCCAATGACTGACTCCTTATCAATTTATTTCTACGAAGCCTAAAGGATTATGTTTTGCAATGGTTCTACAGTCTACCAAATCAGTCGATCAATGAATTCAATCCTTTAGCTGACATGTTCCTAGCTCATTTCAGCATTAACATTGGTGATAAGGTTTCATATGCCCAAGTTTCACAATAGAAACAAAGGTGAAATGAACATCTCACAATTTATGTTCTCTGATATAAGACTATTTTGGCTAAGATGACTAGCCCCATGGCTAATCAAGAGTTACAAGATCTCTTCAAATAGAGTCTTCTACTAGCTTTGCATGAATCAATCATGTTCAAAAGATTCTCTTCCTTTACTGAATTGTGTCACACACTAAAGGAAAGAGAAATCAAACTAATTTCAATGGGCAAACTCAAGTACACAAGTATCTCAAAAACAACAAATAAGGGTAACAACAAAGTCCCATACAAAGTCAAGGTCAATGATAGTAAGAGTCAAAATCAACCTACAGTTAATGTGGCTTCTGAGCCACCTCAAAGAGTGGTTTTATCAGCACCTCCTCGATGAACCTTCACCAATCTACTAGTTTCTCTAGCCAAAGTTTTATAGTAGCTATTGAAATGTAACATCATATCTCTCCCTCCTATTTGGGAAGTTGACCTAATAAAGCCTCTTCCACAGGGTATGATTAGCATGCATTTCATGAGTTTCATAGGGCACCAGACCATACAACAAATAGATGCATCAGTTTGAGACACAAGATACATGATTTGATAGATAGTAATCATATTGATCTTGACACTTTAGTTGAGCCTCCTCAAGCAAAGAAAAGATAGGATAAAACTCTGAAAATCATTTCAAATCCCTTTTCACAACATTCTAAACAAGAGACATGAGACACATCAGGGGTTCACCATGCATATCATGCACATCCACCACCAAATACATATAGGGCACCTTTAGTTGAGACACATCCTTTGAGTAACATGATTGGTGTATATTGTTCCAGAGTTCCAACTAGACCTTTCATCTCCTTCTCAGAGTAGGAGATCATCAAGGATAATTCAGATTATCATGCACTCTTTATCAGAGCTTACATTCATAATCATCCTATTCATAGTCTTCTCATAGATAATGGTTCTAGTGTAAACATGTGCACTATGACATTATTGTAGCATTTGGGATATTCAGAGCATGATATTACCCCAATAGACACAATTATTAGCATATTCAGTGGGCACATACAGAGTTCATTAGGTGAGATTGTACTTCTTCTACAGGGTGGTCCAACACACATGGCCAAACCATTCACTATTATTCCCAGTGCAGGATTCTTTGATATGTTACTTAGTTGACCATAGATCCAGAAACTTTGAGTAGTACCTTCTATAGTTTACAGATGCATAAAATTCATTCACACTAATCAGGTTGTTACAGTTGTTGGAGTTCCATATGAGTTACCACTCCCCACTTCAGAGCCATCTTCTACTCTACAGTCACCAATTTTAGTTTTGCCACCAGTTATAATTCCTCCTCCAATTTTGATTTAGGCATAGTTGAGGCATCCATCGCTAGCACAAAGATTTCAGACACCTCCACAACTTTAGGATTTTAGACAGCTTCTAGCTATAGTGTTCACACCCAGGGCAGTATCATTGAGATCTCATGCATATACTTATAGATCACATGTTTAAAGAATTTTTTCTCTTACCAGATGGGTCCCTAAGATCCCTACAATATAATTCACTTCTCAAAGTTACAAGGGGACCCCACACTCGATTTCCACTTTAGAGACTTCAGAGCATTTACAACATATACAACTTTCAGAGCCATAGTCTCAACATTTCCATTGTGCTTCATGATCATGCATGATTCCTCTCCTTGATACATGACACCATGATAGGGAGTCTCCCATGAGACTCATTGGTTAGTATAATTCTTTCCCAACTTACCTATACATAGTTTTTTCTTGCTTATTTTACATAGTCCTTTTCAATTATTGAACATAGTCTTCATGTGATTGATTGCACATAATTCATAACATATTCAAAATACCAAAAATAATACAATATTCAAAAATCCAAAAACATTCATATATTTCAAAATATAAAAACATGTAAATAATTCAAAAACATCAAAAATATTTTGATTGTATGCATTATCCATACTTTACATTTATAATACAGAGCTAGACTTACATTTGTTGTTCTATGCTATTGTTTGTTGATTACCATGCTTCACTTGATCTTATTTGAGTGTGTGCAGTGACATCTAGCTCTTTGATTGCTTCACTCTACCCATTGAGGGGGCATCCTACTTCTATATTGAGACATACATCGATATACATACCCACTGGGGGCATCTTCTATATGACTACACCATCCAAATTATGTCATTCCTATACCACACACTCTAGTTATCATGTTTATGTATATTACTAACTAGCTTACACATATTACTCTATCGGCACTCACTAGTATATAACACTTGTGTATTTCTTAGCATATACCTGGTCTTGTACTAACATGTCTTGCATGCTTTCCCCCTTACTTTGATTAGTTAGATGTGATTGTATTTCTAGTTATTACATGCTTTCTTTTCTTACTTAGTGTAGCTTGATGTGATTGCATTTCTTAGTTCCTATTTGTATACTGCATGTGCCTTAAGACATTTGTCAATGTCCTTTGTTTCTATGTCTTGTGTGTGCCTTAGGATATATGTCAATGTCTTTTTCTTGTATTCTTCTATGTGATTATGGCTTCCACACTAGCTTTGCTTTTTTCAATTATAAGTGTATGTGGCATTTGAACATGCCTTGTATGCTTGCCTTCCAATATGAGCGATATGTACCCATGTCCCTTATTTGTGTGGTCCCTTGGCCACCCTTGTATGTTTCTTGTTTCTTGCCTTGTGTGTTTGTTGTTTGTTTGCTTCTCATTGTTGTAATGCTATGATCCACATCATGCATTTATCTTGCTTTTTTGGATGCCATGATGGACATCATGCTCCATCCCTCCAACTAACAACTAACAACTAACCAAACTTTCATTTCCATTTTAGTACATTGCACATGTAATTACATTGTTATATCCATCTAGGCATACCCATGTTAATCTAACAATCTCTCAATACAAATCATGTTATATTTTGAAATATCTTGTCAATTATCATTGCTATATCATGTATCTTTATAGCATAACACACTTGTAGGGCTCTTTCTTCTAAGGGTAGTTATTGCAGGGTCTTCATTCATACCCTCAAAAGAAGGGGCAAAAAACATGGGTTTTGTCATAGAGATCAGAGCTTTTATCAGTCAAAAAATCAACATTTAGCACATCCAAAACAACAAATAGACATTAAAATAGTTATAACATACTAGACAGATAGTGAGAATATCAGAATAGTTACTAGATTTGGCCTAGGATAAAAGTGCCCAACTTGGACTACAACACCGGTGCCACTAGTGTCCACCTTCAGTGCTCCTATCCAAACAATAGAAAAACTAGAATTTTTAGAAGTAGGTAGAAAAGTAGTTTCAATTATAATTTTGCACAGTCAGACCAGTTCAAAATCAATAGTTTTTAGTACACTTTTACTCAAAGAATCTAGATATAGATGGTATCATACACGACATAGTGGATCTAACTTTTTATTTTAGACATGACAATTGATATGACTTCTAGATCAAAATCCATGTTCTAAACACCAGTGATTGGTGTCAGGATCTTGCTCCTCAATTAGAGCACATATGATTACTTCTTGTATTAGCAACTAAACACAGAATTATACCAGAATCAATAAGTAACTAGAAATATGAAACAACACAGGATTTGAGAGACAATACACAATTGTATTAAATACTTAGAAGAAAATACAATAAAGAAGATGCCACTTCTTCTTCCACCTCAAAGGCTCGCCACACCTCAAGACCTTCTTCCCTCTCTCTCTCGGTCCCAACAATCAACTCAAATATAGAATTGATGTTCACCTCTCCAACCAGTCAGTAACACCCTGCCAGTACACCAAGTACACAACCGTACTCCAAGTAGATCTCCTACTCTCTGCTGCTACCTGAAAATCACTAGACCTTACTAATGTAGATCTCTAATAGAAGCCATGCTCACCTGCTGACTAAGATCATACAAACATGAAGAACCCCTCTGATTCTCCAAACCAGTACCCACTCTTGGTACTGTGGCACTAGGAGGAACACACCATTGCTCACCTCTCTCAGAAGGAGCTTATATGCTCTCTTACTTTCTAGCTACAAGTTTACAATACAGCCCATGAGTCTATTATATAGATCTCATGCTTACAATAATTAGACTATCTTAATTACAATAATTAGATGGGCAACTCAAGACTACAGCTAGCCTTTAACATGCAAACTAAAAGTCCAAAAATAGACTCTCCAGAATCAACATGCAAACTGCATGTTCACGTATAGGCTGCCGACGTCGGCTCCTCCATGACCGATGTCGGCCGACTGGTAACCGACGCCGGTTGCTTCTTCACTGCAATCTGACTGACGTCGGTTGATCAGACCGACGTCGGTTGCCCTGTAACTCATTCTGCAACTCTCTGTAACCTCTGTAACTTCTCCTGTTTACATCCTGGTGAAGCTTTTAGCTCCACAACCTAACAAACTCCCACTTGGAGATAAATAGCTACACTTGTACCTGTCTCTGTACACCATCTAAATTATTCCCTGGCTTGTATCCCTCTTCAAGATCAATCCTGAAGACTAACCACGACACATCTTGTGATGCTACACCTATCATCCAAGTAACCTGCCACATCCGAACCTACAACTCCATGTAGTGAAGACCTTGACCCTGCATAACATGTTAACCTGCTGCTGGTCCCTCTCAGATACCTAAGAATCTACCTTCCTCAAATTGGCTCCAAACTCTCTGACAGCTCCCACTGATTGGGAAAACTCAGGTCTACACTAGACCTCATGTGATTTTGAACCCTGTTCTAAGCTCTGCTTGAACTGTCCAGCCCTTAGTGTGCTTACTGATTCTACATCATGAACCTCGCCAACACCTGATTCACATCAGCTCCCACTGGAGACAAAATCTCCATGTCTCTCATGCCAAAGAATTTTGCTGCTCCAAATTCTCCCTGACATACCTCTAAACTAACCTTACCCTTAGCTCAGCAAAACCCTGTATGTACAAATCTGCTAGCAAACCATCCACATACAGTAACAGGATAATGTCATGACTCATCATCCACCTGGTAAGAACAAACACAATAGTTACACTGACATTGATTGAAGCCCTGCTTTGTCATCCACCTGTCAAACCTATACCACTGTCCTGCAGCTTCCTCAAGACCATATACCTTGGCCTTCTGTCTCACGTATCCATCCACTCTCTTCTTTAACTATGGGAATCCATCCGTTCCTCAGTGCTTTCTTCCAACTGATAACTCTACCAACAAAACCCTATTTGGTTCTTCTCCAAGGACTCACACTCCTCATCCATGCCAAGCTCCCATTGTATCTGGATTTTACCTGCATTGCCTCTTCACATCTTTTTGGTTCTCGACCATCAATAAGCAATATAAAGAAGGTGAACAATGAATATGAGGTTAACTTACCCTTTCTGACCTCCACATGAGCGTTTGAGACTTGTTGACAGCTTGATGTCCGCCCACTATCCATTCCAGTGACCGATCTCGGCCATCTCCCAATATGTTCCCGATCGACGTCAGTTCTCTGCGACTGACCCTATCTACCGACGTCGGTCCCATTACCGACGCCGGTGTACCTGTTGCCGATGTCGATCACTGTATGATCGATGTCAGTTCCTGCTTCCCGACACCATCGACTCTGCTGATCTACACGTGACCGACGTCGGTGCCTGTTTGTTCGACGTCGATTCCTTCTGACCGACGCCAGTATCTGTGTTCGCCTGTGAATGATGACTTTTTATCTGCGAGATCTCCATGGATCAAAACCCTACTCAAATCAACACAGCCCTACTCAGAATAATTCATTCCACTCAGCTGATCTCTGTTCGTCATCTCCTCCATGAACACCAAGGCTTTCCAGTTCTTTAGCTTGTCAAAAACATCTGTCTTCCGCTTCAAAACATGCATTCCCCTTTTACATATGTAACCAAGCCTACAAAGCCACATCTCTGTAACAAAAGGCGAATCAGTAATATAAGTAGATAGATAAAGGATACCTACTTTCTTACCACCATCTAATTCAAGTACATCCACTGTGAGAGTTACTGTGCATCTCCCATCACCTAAATTTTCTGAAGAAATTAGACTCATCTCCAAGACTGGTACCTGCATAACCTCATTAAACACCTGTGTGTTATTCATCTGCAATTTCAGCTTCACTTCCCCTTTGCCAATCATTTGACAAGGCTCTCCAGCTCCTAAATAAATCTCTCCAAAGTCTCCAAAGACATACCCATGAAAAGATGCTCTATTTTGAACTGCATGGAAAGAGGCAAAAGAATCTGTAAACCAAGATTCTACTTTATCTAGAACATCTTGTGCAACATCCCCTGCAACATCTGCACCTCCCTGCTGATCTGCTACCAACCAACAATCTTTATTTTCCTGCTCTTTCTTTCCATCAATCAGACCATTCATGCTATTTAGTTTCTCCATTCGTAACTTACTTCCTTCTGCCATTGCTATATGCCCACTCAATCAGAAACCCCTGTGAGTAACCTATAATCAACAAACACTACTAGATCTGAAACCACCTGTTAGTAACCCAACCAAAAGCTCTGATACCAACTGTTAAGATTGGTATCAACCTGGTCCACCTGCTCAACCTGCTCTGATACCAACTTGTCAGGATCTTGCTCCTCAATTAGAGCACATATGATTACTTCTTGTATTAGCAACTAAACACAGAATTATACCAAAATCAATAAGTAACTAGAAATATGAAACAACACAGGATTTCAGAGACAATACACAATTGTATTAAATACTTAAAAGAAAATACAATAAAGAAGATGCCACTTCTTCTTCCACCTCAAAGGCTCGCCACACCTCAAGACCTTCTTCCCTCTCTCTCTCGGTCCCAACAATTAACTCAAATATAGAATTGATGTTCACCTCTCTAACCAGTCAGTAACACGCTGCCAGTACACTAAGTACACAACCGTACTCCAAGTATATCTCCTGCTCTCTACTGCTACCTGCAAATCACTAGACCTTACTCACCAATGTAGATCTCCAATAGAAGCCATGCTCACCTGGTGACTAAGATCATACAAACATGAAGAACCCCTTTGATTCTCCAAACCATTACCCACTCTTGGTACTATGGCACTAGGCACACCATTGCTCACCTCTCTCAGAAAGAGCTTATATGCTCTCTTATGCTCTAGCTACAAGTTTACAATACAGCCCATGAGTCTATTATATAGATCTCATGCTTACAATAATTAGACTATCTTAATTACAATAATTAGATGGGCAACTCAAGACTACAGCTAGCCTTTAACATGCAAACTAACAGTCCAAAAATAGACTCTCCAAAATCAACATGTAAACTGCATGTTCACTTATAGGCTACCGACGTCGGCTCCTCCATGACCAATGTCGGCCGACTGGTAACTGACACCGATTGCTTCCTCAATGCTATCTGATCGACGTCAGTTGATCAGACCGATGTCAGTTGCCCTGCAACTCATTCTACAACTCTTCGCCACCTCCGTAACCTTCGTAACTTCTCCTGTTTGCATCCTGGTGAAGCTTTTAGCTCCACAACCTAACAATCTCCCACTTGGAGATAAACACCTGCACCTGTACCTATCTTTGTACACCATTTAAATTATTCCCTAGCTTGTATCCCTCTTCAAGATCAATCCTAAAGACTAACCACGACACATCCTGTGATGCTACACCTGTCATCCAAGTAACCTACCACATCCGAACCTAAAACTCCATGTAGTGAAGACCTTGACCCTGCATAACATGTTAACCTACTACTGGTCCCTCTCAGATACCTAAGAATCTACCTTCCCCGAATTGGCTCTAATCTCTCTGACATCTCCCACTGATTGGGAAAACTCAGGTCTACACTAGACCTCATGTGATTTTGAACCCTGTTCTAAGCTCTGCTTGAACTATCCAGCCCTTGGTGTGCTTACTGATTCTGCATCCTGAACCTCGCCAACACCTGATTCACATCAGCTCCCACTGGAGACAAAATATCCATGTCTCTCATGCCAAAGAATTTCACTGCTCCAAATTCTCCCTGACATACCTCTGAACTAACCTTACCCTTAGCTCAACAAAGCCCTGTATGTACAAATCTACTAGCAAACCATCCACATACAGTAACAGGATAATGTCATGACTCATCATCCACCTGGTAAGAACAAACACAATAGTTACACTGACATTGACTAAAGCCCTGCTTTGTCATCCACCTGTCAAACCTATACCACTGTCCTGCAGCTTCCTCAAGACCATATACCTTGGCCTTCTGTCTCACGTATCCATCCACTCTCTTCTTTAACTATGGGAATCCATTCATTCCTCAGTGCTTTCTTCCAGCTGACAACTCTACCAACAAAACCCTGTTTGGTTCTTCTCCAAGGACTCACACTCCTCATCCATGCCAAGCTCCCACTGTATTTGGATTCTACCTGCATTGCCTCTTCACATCTTCCTGGTTCTCGACCATCAGTAAGCAATATAAAGAAGGTGAACAACGAATATGAGGTTCACTTACCCTTTCTGACCTCCACATGAGCGTTTGAGACTTGTTGACAACTTGCTGTCTGCCCACTATCCGTTCCAGTTACCGATCTTGGCCATCTCCCAATCTGCTCCCGACCGACGTCAATTTTTTGCGACTGACCTTGTCTGCCGATGTTGGTCCCATTACCGATGCTAATGTACCTGTTGTCGATGTCGATCACTATATGACCGATGTCGGTTCCTGCTTCCTGACACCATCGACTCTGCTGATTTGCACATGATCGACGTCGGTGCTTGTCTGTTCGACGTCGGTTCCTTCTGACCGACGTCGATATCTGTGTTCACCTGTGAATGATGACTTTTTACTTGTGAGCTCTCCATGGATCAAAACCCTACTCAAATCAACACAGCCCTGCTCAGAATAATTTAGTCCACTCAGTTGATCTCTGTCCATCATCTCCTCCATGAACACCAAGGCTTTCCAGTTCTTTACCTTGTCAAAAACATCTGTCTTCCACTTCAGAACATGCATTCCCTTCCTACATATGTAACCAAGCCTACAAAGCCACATCTCTGTAACAGAAGGTGAATCAGTAATATAAGTAGATAGATAAAGGATACCTACTTTTTTACCACCGTCTAATTCAAGTACATCCACTGTGAGAGTTACTGTGCATCTCCCATCACCTAACTTTCTTGAAGAAATTAGACTCATCTCCAAGACTGATACCTGCATAACCTCATTCAACACTTGTGTGTTATCCGTCTGCAATTTCAGCTTCACTTCCCCTTTGCCGATCATTTGACAAGGCTCTCCAACTCCTAAATAAATCTCTCCAAAGCCTCCAAAGACATACCCATGAAAAGATGCTCTATTTCAAAATGCATGGAAAGAGGCAAAATAATCTGTAAACCAAGATTCTACTTTATCCAAAACATCTTATGCAACATCCCCTGCAACATCTGCTCCTCCCTGCTGATCTGCTACCAACCAACAATCTTTATTTCCCTACTCTTTCTTTCCATCAATCAGACCATTCGTGCTGTTTAGTTTCTCCATTCATAGCTTACTTCTTTCTGCCATTGCTATACGCCCACTCAATCATAAACCTCTGTGAGTAACCTGTAATCAATAAACACTACCAGATCTGAAACCACCTGTTAGTAACCCAACCAAACGCTCTGATACCAACTGTTATGATTGGTATCAACTTGGTCCACCTGCTCAACCTACTCTGATACCAACTTGTCAGGATCTTGCTCCTCAATTAGAGCACATATGATTACTTCTTGTATTCGCAACTAAACACGGAATTATACCAGAATTAATAAGTAACTAGAAATATGAAACAACACAGGATTTGAGAGACAATACACAATTATATTAAATACTTAGAAGAAAATACAATAAAGAAGATGCCACTTCTTCTTCCACCCCAAAGGCTCGCCACACCTCAAGACCTTCTTCCCTCTCTCTCTCGGTTCCAACAATCAACTCAAATATAGAATTGATGTTCACCTCTCCAACTAGTCAGTAACACGCTGCCAGTACACCAAGTACACAACCGTACTCCAAGTAGATTTCTTGCTCTCTGCTGCTACCTGCAAATCACTAGACCTTACTCACCAATGTAGATCTCCAATAGAAGCCATGCTCACCTGGTGACTAAGATCATACAAACATGAAGAACCCCTCTGATTCTCCAAACTAGTACCCACTCTTGGTACTGTGGCACTAGGAGGAACACACCATTGCTCACCTCTCTCAGAAGGAGCTTATATGCTCTCTTACTCTCTAGCTACAAGTTTACAATACAACCCATGAGTCTATTATAAATATCTCATGCTTACAATAATTATACTATCTTAATTACAATAATTAGATGGGCAACTCAAGACTACAGCTAGCCTTTAACATGCAAACTAACAGTCCAAAAATAGACTCTGTGAAATCAACATGTAAACTGCATGTTCACGTACAGGCTGTCGACGTCGGCTCCTCCATGATGATGTCGATCGACTGGTAACCGATGCCGATTGCTTCCTCACTGCTATCTAACTGACGTCGGTTGATCAGACCGACGTCAGTTGCCCTGCAACTCATTTTACAACTCTCTGCAACCTCTGTAACCTCCGTAACTTCTCCTATTTACATTCTAGTGAAGCTTTTAGCTCTACAACCTAACAATCTCTCACTTGGAGATAAACAACTGCACCTGTACCTGTCTCTGTACACTGTCTAAATTATTCCCTGACTTGTATCCCTCTTCAAGATCAATCCTGAAGACTAACCACGACACATCCTGTGATGCTACACCTGTCATCCAAGTAACCTGCCACATTCGAACCTATAACTCCATGTAGTGAAGACCTTGACCCTGCATAACATGTTAACCTACTACTGGTCCCTCTCAAATACCTAAGAATCTACCTTCCCCGAATTGGCTCCAAACTCTCTGATAGTTCCCACTGATTGGGAAAACTCAGGTCTACACTAGACCTCATGTGATTTCGAACCCTGTTCTAAGCTTTGCTTAAACTGTTCAGCCCTTGGTGTGCTTACTGATTCTGCATCCTGAACCTCGCCAACACCTGATTCACATCAGCTCCCACTGGAGACAAAATCTCCATGTCTCTCATGCCAAAGAATTTTGCTGCTCCAAATTCTCCCTGACATACCTCTGAACTAACCTTACCCTTAGCTCAACAAAACCCTGTATGTACAAATCTGCTAGCAAACCATCCACATACAGTAACAGGATAATGTCATGACTCATCATCCACCTGGTAAGAACAAACACAATAGTTACACTGACATTGACTGAAGCCCTGCTTTGTCATCCACCTGTCAAACCTGTACCACTGCCCTGCAGCTTCCTCAAGACCATATACCTTGGCCTTCTATCTCACGTATCCATCCACTCTCTTCTTTAACTATGGGAATCCATTCGTTCCTCAGTGCTTTCTTCCAGCTGACAACTCTACCAACAAAACCCTGTTTGGTTCTTCTCCAAGGACTCACACTCATCATCCATGCCAAGCTCCCATTGTATCTGGATTTTACCTGCATTGCCTCTTCACATCTTTTTGGTTCTCAACCATCAATAAGCAATATAAAGAAGGTGAACAATGAATATGAGGTTAACTTACCCTTTCTAACCTCCACATGAGCGTTTGAGACTTGTTGACAGCTTGCTGTCTGTCCACTATCCGTTCTAGTGACTGATCTTGGCCATCTCCCAATCTGCTCCCGACTGACATTGATTCTCTGCAACTGACCCTGTCTACCGACGTCGGTCCCATTACCGATGCCAGTGTACCTGTTGCTGATGTCGGTCACTGTATGACCAACGTTGATTCTTGCTTCCCGACACCACTGACTCTGTTGATCTACACATTACCGACATTGATGCCTGTCTGTTCGACGTCAATTCCTTCTGATCGATGCCGATATCTGTGTTCGCCTATGAATGATGACTTTTTACCTGTGAGCTCTCCATGGATCAAAACCCTGCTCAAATCAACATAGCCCTGCTCAGAATAATTTAGTCTACTCAGCTGATCTCTGTCCGTCATCTCTTCCATGAACACCAAGCCTTTCCAGTTCTTTAGCTTGTTAAAAACATCTGTCTTCCGCTTCAGAACATGCATTCCCCTCCTACATATGTAACTAAGCCTACAAAGCCACATATCTGTAACAGAAGGTGAATCAATAATATAAGTAGATAGATAAAGGATACCTACTTTCTTACCACCGTCTAATTCAAGTACATCCACTGTGAGAGTTACTGTGCATCTCCCATCACCTAACTTTCCTGAAGAAATTAGACTCATCTCCAAGACTGGTACCTGCATAACCTCATTCAACACCTGTGTGTTATCCATCTGCAATTTCAGCTTCACTTCCCGTTTGCCAATCATTTGACAAGGCTCTCCAGCTCCTAAATAAATCTCTCCAAAGTCTCCAAGGACATACCCATGAAAAGATGCTCTATTTCAAACTGCATGGAAAGAGGCAAAAGAATCTGTAAACCAAGATTCTACTTTATCCAGAACATCCTGTGCAACATCCCCTACAACATCTGCTCCTCCCTGCTGATCTGCTACCAACCAACAATCTTTATTTCCCTACTCTTTCTTTCCATCAATCAGACCATTCGTGCTATTTAGTTTCTCTATTCATAGCTTACTTCCTTCTGCCATTGCTATACGCCCACTCAATCAGAAACCCCTATGAGTAACCTGTAATCAACAAACACTACCAGATCTGAAACCACCTGTTAGTAACCCAACCAAAAGCTCTGATACCAACTGTTAAGATTGGTATCAACCTGGTCCACCTACTCAACTTGCTCTGATACCAACTTGTCAGGATCTTGCTCCTCAATTAGAGCACATATGATTACTTCTTGTATTAGCAACTAAACACGGAATTATACTAGAATCAATAAGTAACTAGAAATATGAAACAACACAGGATTTCAGAGACAATACACAATTGTATTAAATACTTAGAAGAAAATACAATAAAGAAGATGCCACTTCTTCTTCCACCTCAAAGGCTCGCCACACCTCAAGACCTTCCCTCTCTCTCTTTGTCCCAACAATCAACTCAAATATAGAATTGATGTTCACCTCTCCAACCAGTCAGTAACACGCTGTCAGTACACCAAGTACACAACCGTACTCCAAGTAGATCTCCTGTTCTCTACTGCTACCTGTAAATCACTAGACCTTACTCACCAATGTAGATCTCCAATAGAAGCCATGCTCACCTGGTGACTAAGATCATACAAACATGAAGAACCCCTCTGATTCTCCAAACTAGTACCCACTCTTGGTACTGTGGCACTAGGAGGAACACACCATTGCTCACCTCTCTCAGAAGGAGCTTATATGCTCTCTTACTCTCTAGCTACAAGTTTACAATACAACCCATGAGTCTATTATATAAATCTCATGCTTACAATAATTAGACTATCTTAATTACAATAATTAGATGGGCAACTCAAGACTACAACTAGCCTTTAACATGCAAACTAACAGTCTAAAAATAGACTCTCCAGAATCAACATGCAAACTGCATGTTCACATACAGGCTGCCGACGTCGGCTGACTGGTAACCAATGCCGGTTGCTTCCTCACTACTATCTGACCGACGTCGGCTCCTCCATGACCAATGTCGGCTGACTGGTAACCAATGCCGGTTGCTTCCTCACTGCTATCTGACCGACGTTAGTTGATCAGACCGATGTCGATTACCCTGCAACTCATTCTGTAACTCTCCGCAACCTCTGTAACCTCCGTAACTTCTCTTATTTGCATCCTGGTGAAGCTTTTAGCTCCATAACCTAACAATTGGGGGCAATGTGCATGGCATATTTATTTCTTTTCTTTCTGAGTTCAACATTACCCAGGCATTTTTAGTAGTTGCATGACTTATTCCATCTATAGGTGGTTAACATCATTTTGGAATGGATTTCATACAAGCCTAACTTCCACATTCCCAAGTTCTCAAGTTCTTGAGTGGCTTTCATATAATTCTAGTGCACTAGTTTTGGATTGGCTTTCATACAAGCCTAAAATCCATATTTTGGAGTGGCCAAGAGTGGCCTAGTTTCTAGCATACATTTGGCTATCCACACCAACATTATTAGATCATAGTACATTCATGGATTTCAAGATCCATATCATATGACAAACATTTCATATCGATATCTGTTCATAGCTTCACTTCATGGGGCAATGATGGAGCCAAAGGACTAGCTAGCCTCTGCATTCTTGAGACACCTATTTAGAAATATTGGACACATAGTCCAAACATCGATCAACACACGCATGATCACCTAGCTTCACTTAGTTGGCGATGATGGATCCAAAGGGATAGCCTTTGTATTCTTGAGCCACTTTTGGGGAATTGATCACTCAGCTCCATTCATGATATTACTCTTGGTATAACATCATCCAACATTACTAAACATCACTCAGTATCACAACAAATTTTATATTGGTCCATGCACCTGATGAGGTGTATTCATTCCTTTCTCTTCCTCTTTCTCTTACCTAGTCTTGTACATTCTTATTTTAGATATAGTGTATCTAGTAAGAACTGATCTACTCTTTGTTTCTCTTACAGATTTACACTTCATAGCATGCTCTCTCTACGTACACCCAACATCACATAGCTTCATGAGCTTCACCCTTTGTAGGTAAGTTCATGTACGCTTTCTATCTTTCCTTTATCTTAGTATTTTGCTTTGTTGCATCACTAGAATAAAGGGGGGGGAAAGTGTGGCTAATGACACCCAACCTTTAGGTCTCTCTTGCTCTCATGACCCTCATAAACATATTTTCACTAATTCCCAATCATCTGTAGCCTTCTAAACTTGATCCCAACTAAGCTAGAGTCCTCTTTCCATGATAGATCAATCCCCCTAGGTCCCATTTGCCTAGAACAATAGCACCACACTAGGATTATAGCGCTGGTGTCACTCCTATTCACTTTCGATGCTCTTGTCCAAGTCCATTTCTATCCCTAATGATCAATTTCTTCTGGTTCCCCATCCTTTTCCTTGTCGATCTAATGTGAGTACATTCAACCCATGACCAATAAATCCTTATAAAATCCCATCTAAAGATTATTTGGAAAGGGTTGGCAATTATCACTAAGCAAGCAAGACTACTCAAGCAATCTTCCCTATTCTCTGTATACAGCCAACCAACACACTTACAAGCTTATTCAAATCCTTACAGCAGTCCCTAGCTACCTTAAGCACATCTAATTTATCATTTTAAATCTTCATACACACAAATTGAATAAAACATATCAAGTGGGAGAACTACATATGGCTTGATCCGTCTTCGAAGTATTGGTATGTAGGCAATGTGCCCACACAAAGGATGTGGATCCACATCTAGTGAATCCTACACATACTAACCCCCCATATTTCTCAAAATTGGTCAAAGCACAATGGAACATAGGGTTTAAAATGAAAACCTACTCTATAAATAGCTCTACAGACTTCTAACTATCAAAACTCTATAGACAGGGTCACATAAACATAACGAACAAAACCCAAAAAGCTCAAATCCCCAGAAAAACATTGGTAGAGGTGGACTACAACCCCAGTGCCACTCCTATCTAGTTTTATCACTCTTGTCTAATCACAAAATGAAGCTCAGATCTTAGTTTTTAATAATGTCCTTGTCCTACATAGTGAATTTTAGCCTCTATCTCAATCAGATCAATCAGTTTCTAGCTAAGTCTTGTTTTCTTCCTCTTATTACTATTTTTAGAAAAGTTTGAATTACAGTCAAATTTTGAAAATTTGTAGCTTAATAATTACATATTTATTTACTGATTTACTATTTAGACCTTTTAACTAATTTAGGAATAATACATTAATATTCCCAAAATTCTTAAATCAAATGCTCAATAGAGATTTGTTTATCATAGGTAACCCTTTCTAGGAAGGAGTGACTTTGCTCAGAACAATCAAGAGACATTGGTTGAGGGCTCAATATCACTCTAGGTAAGGAGTATGAGTTATGAAACCCTATTGGTAATGTTTAACAAAGACTCTGGCCATATCAGGCATTTCAGTGATGCATCAACCATCCTGTTAGATGGCTTAGATCTGCTAGGAGGGAGTTTCGGCTTTGAACATTTCAAAAAATCTTTGGAAACTCTATCCCTCACTTTGATCTAGTGTAGATGTGCTTGAATTTGAGCTCACTGAGCATTGTAAATCTCTGTAACAAAACATAAGAATTTAAAGATACTGATAAAAATCAGTTGGCTTGGAAAGTACAAATGTGTCTAGTGATTTATTTTAATGTTTACTTAACAAAGTTTGCATAAATAAATAATGAAAAATTATGTTTACAAAGTTTTTAATTATTATAGTTTTATTTATAACTACGACTTGGATAATCACATGGCATGGAAGGACCCACTCTCCCCCTGCATCAAATATGAAGTCTACTTTTTTGACGATAGTCATTGTTATAAATAAACTGACACCACTTTTTCTAGTGTCCATATATTTTTCTAATATTGTATAAAAATTAATAATTTAAAGGTCCATAATTTTTGAATTTCTTCAAAAAATTTGTCAAATCACTTGAGTCCAACCAATAGAAAAATAATAAATTAATTTATTTTGTATTTTTTGTGATATATATATCAAAGTTAATGTCAAAAATTAAAAACATGAAAAATTACTTTGTTTTTTAATTTGATGAGGTAAATTCTTTTGAAACTAGAGCTATGAATTGGGTAAGTGAAGGTTTTGATAACTGGACCCACATCTAGGTATTACAAATAGGGTTAAGAAGGATCCCTCAAGTAACCAAGTACAACAAAAAAGGTTTGAAGGCTCTCCCAACCTTGAACACACACAAAAAGAGAAAAAAGGTTCCCAAGACCTTGGTGAAGCATTAGGGTTTTAAGGATCCCACAACTTAGAGAAACATAATAAGAAACAAACAGAGGGTTTGGAGGCTCCCACAACCTTGTGAATCATGAAGGTTTTAAGGGTTCCCATAACTAGGGGTTTTAAGGGTCCCATAAACTACAATACAGAAAGATATTATGAAATGGTGAATGTTGAAGGGTTGTCTCCTTTTGTTCTGCCTTCTTTGAAAGTACTACAAAATAGAGGAACAATCAGAGAAGGAAGTCTTCTACCACCAGGGTATTTTGCACAACCTTCACATAATTGATTTACAGTGACTCAACTTATCTTCCCACTACGATTCACATCCTTTACAAAGCATAACAAGGGGGTTTTGAGGCTCTTGAAACCATAAGATGTGCATTTTAAAGGATCCTACAACATTAGATACTCAAGGATATTACAGAATAATGAAACTGTTAAATATCCTTTGGTAGGAATTTTCAGAGGCTAACTCTATAGAACAAGAAACTACTAAGAATAGAAGATCTTTTACCACCTCAATCTTTTGCACAACTTCTATGCAACTAAAAAACAACAAGTAGGCAATTCCTCCTAATAGGACTAGCAAGGTGGATTCCTCTATCATCCACTTTAAAAGAGCAATATTTGGTTAGAAATACTCTATCTATCCCAAACCAAACTAATTTAATCTGAGTAGGCTCTTCTCCATATTTGAACTTCTGCATAGATTTGGCCCTTCCACCACATTCCCTGCATACTTTAGGAGTATAAGCATGCCTAAGTAAAACCACATCCCCTAAGGGGGATTCATTCATATCAGATCCCATAACTTGAAGAAACCAAGAGTGGGATCCTCTATCATCCACTCTTAAACAACAAAATAAGGTTGCATTAGAGTAGGGTCCTTTTAAACCCAAAAACTGGCCTTCCACAAAAATAACACTTTAAAATAGACCAAAATACTTACAGTGCTAGGATGAGATAAATGGATTATACCATTGTCCAAGTGATCAGGTGAGGTTGAAGCATGGACTCCTCTAACAATCATGTCAGTTAATGAACTAGGGGAGTGGGTTCCTTTAACACCCATCTGGCCTTGAAAAAGAAAACTAGGTGGGATCCTTCATCATCCATCCCATAGAAGGACCACAAAAGAGCAGTCATGCCATAAATAACTGAACTACAAGGGGAAGGCCTATGGCCTCCCCTATTTTATTTGTTCTCAGGCCCATACAAGCCACCAAACCTATTCTAATTGGAAAACTTGTCACTAACACCACACCATCTGTAAAATCCTAGGTCAGTGAACTAAAGCAGGTCCTAACCCAGTCTAGAAGACCATAGACTACGTAGGTATACACCAAATATCCTCCAGATCACAAGGTTCTTTCCATAATCTATGTAAACTTTTTAGGGCATACTGGTCAACCAAATACTCATGGCATTACTAATATTTGTCTTGTCAGGCCATCGACCAACTTTCACCAACACTTGGTTAGGATTCATCCAAGGAAGGGTTAAAAAGATGTCACAGTCCTTCCTTGAGCCATAGTTATCACCTTTGACATAAGAAGACCTACATTTAGAAACCTACCATACCTTCAACTGGGTACCAGTACCTTTAACCATGTCCTCCCCCTAGCCTGATTCAGGTGTCTTTTGAGTCATCACCAAATATTCATTCTGACACTGTTGATCCATCTCTAGACCCCTACTGCACTAGTCATCCTCCTCCTCATCATTTCCACCTCCTCCCTCCTCTCTTATGGCTTCTTACCCACTCCTTGATTCAATTTTTTTACCCATTCTAGATGCCATAAAATATAATTTTTTTAGTAGAAGCTCATTTTTTAATAGAAATTAATACTCTTGAATGATTATAATACTACCTATGCAACTTGTACTAATAACTTTACTTATTTCATTTTTTTATTAATTGAAAAGTGCACTTTTGGATATTTAGTGGTGATGGGGAGAAAAAATGCTCTATTAGGGTTTTGGTTATGCACATCATCATTATCATTTCTTACTAGCTTCTAAATCACATTATGGTCCTTATTGGTACTTGCAAGATAATAAAAATTATTAACATTTAGGAGCTTCACCTTAGGGTGAGCTCAGGCTATAAAATGACCTAATTACCTTCCCATCCAACTATTGAATTCATGATGTATGAGGGAGGAGTTTAGAGCCATGACACCACCTCTCAAGCAACTGAAAAAAATTATCCTCAAAGTGTACCATAAAGTAATGTTTCTCAACCTGATGTTATTTTGCTATGCCTAAATTTAATTTTGCCTGTCAATGGTTGAAGAAAAATTTCTTAATAGACTATTTTTTGGGTCATGTACCCTCTGAAAGCATGCTTAAGACTTAGGTTCAATCTGCTTGGACAACTCATGACATTAGGTTAGAGAGCATCCAAAACATGATAAAGGGTTTTTTTTTACTATGTTTTGTAGACCCTACCCATAAGGGTGTGATATTGAAAAATTTTTACACCTGATACATTTGTACCTCCCTATTGGTGTTCTCTCCCTAGACCCATTACTTTATTATCTTAGAGCATGTTACTCTGAAAGTCCCCATCTAGATGGAATTTCCTAGATTGTCTCTTCCTTGTTGGCATTTTATTAATGAAAGGATGACTTCCATTAGCTGTATGGTCTACCATGAGCCTAAAATATTCTATGCTACCTACCCCCAAAAATAAGTATACATAAAAATAGATTTATCAAGGGATCTTGAAGAGTTTATGCAGATTCAAGTTGGCGAGTCTCGACACTCATAATGAGTCCTTTATATTGACTTAATCAACACATGTTTCTATTATCAAGCCACTAATCACAAGATCAAAGCTTATTTGTTGTATTTATGTCACAACATGCTAGCTCCCAAACCCACCTCTAATATCCCCAAGGGTACTCATGAGGATGGGTGGAAAATTATTGGGGGATGAAAAAATAACCATAATAAGGGGCCCGCTCATTGAACTCTGATGAGAAATAACAAACCATATTCTGTTGGAATAAAAATGACTAGGGGGTGAATCATCTTCAAAAAATTTCTTATAAATTACACTTAAACAATCATAGACCATTCAAACAAACATATAGAATCTAGTATGCATAAACACCTATCCACATGATCATGAAACACATGAACACATCACATATGTGGGAAACCATCAAGAGGAAGAAAACCCACTAATATTTTAAAATGGAGTGTAAACCTATAATAAAAACACCAAATTTAGTGAAGCATCAACTCCACATGGAGCACTAACCCCAACTAACTAAGCACCAACTCAACTAAGCTTTAGTAAACACCAAATTACAAGGAGGCACCAACCCCCTAGGTGACTCAGAACTAACTCAGTCACCCAAAAACTTTGATCACCTTTAGAACCCCTTATTTCTCATACAATAGATGATGATCTCCTTCTTCATCTCTTCACACACTTATATCTCTCTCAAACTGGTCTCTAGCCTTCTTCGCTCAGTTAACCCTCTTCTTGACTTGATTAGGTCATATGAACTTGATCCTCATATCCAAAAATTTTATCAAATCTTCATCATAGATATACTACACTCCTATTATGGTCTACAAGGCCTCCTTCTACTCTTCAATTTTATTTTATTTTGCTTACACTATTCATTCCTAAATAGGGCCTTGTTCATACCCTTCTTGGTCAGACAAACAACATTACCTTATTAGGTCAGGTATGGAATATATCCTAGGACATATTATTACAAACATAAATAAAATGTTATTTGAGTCCCTTTAGGTTTGACATACCTCAATTAGGCCTCATTTCATCTTTAGATCTCATGAAGACCTAATCTCATTAGGTCTACTTTAGGACACATTATACTTTACCTTCTTTGGAATACATTCAAACACCTCACACAATAGGATCATATCATATTCAACTCAAATATACCTCTATTAATATAATATAGGCTCCATAACACATTTTATCTCCAACCACTACTTGAAGCACACCATTAACACTGTTCACAATGGGGCGTGTGCATACACATAAAGTCTGTCTTGAGCAACTAAAGCATAAACACAATTTTACCAAATAACCATGAAAAAAATCATATATAAATAAGATAAATTATCTTAGGGTAATCACCATATGCTTTATACTTCTCAACTCAATGTATACAGGCTCAAACTCTTCTCTACAAGATGCTCACTCTGAACTGCCAACTAGCCTCAAAACACAGTTATGGAAAATTAAACTTTTGACACATAAAAGAACATGATTAATCAATTTAAATGCATGAAAATGATCCTAAAACATCATTGGAACAAATTCCAACAAAAAAATGATAATCTCTATTGAAAATTATTAGTCTTGTAGACCAATTTATTGTCTTTAGTACTCACAGTCAAACCTGAACCAATCAACCCCTTTTGGCTTCAACATTTCAATCAATTTTATTGACTTTAAAACCTTATAAAAAGCATATATAGAACATAAATGTCCCAAAAAATAACATATTGTGCATTATAAACTTCAACTTAGGGCATAAAACCTCAAATTCATCATTGCAACTTGCTTAACTAGAACTATCAGTTTACCTTGAAGCAAAGTCATGGTGATAATGACCTTCAACACCTATATGACCATTTACAGAGAATCCGAATGCATGTAGATGATTATATGAGATAAGTATACCATTATTATATTAATAAATAATATGGTCAAATGACAATATTTGTCTTGTAAACCAATCTCATAACCTCACTGTACACAAACTTGACTGGGATAGACCAGTCAATTTGTGAGCAACTTTTAGCTTTATAAAATGATTTCCAAAAAAATTATCCAACATGAACATGTATTAAAAGTTTTAAAAAATTAATCCATTCACTTTTAATCAACCATATTCCATGATATCACATCTTAATCACCTTCTCACTTTTTCCTGGGTTTCTCACTGTTTACACCATTAGGCATGTTAGCGACTGGTCAACTTGGACGACTAATTTAGCACACCTGAGGGATAAAAACTATCTATAAACCATCATGGACATCAAATAAAAGACTCAAACTTATCCATATAATTATTCTTATACTTTGACTTGGTCAAATCTGACTACTATAACAAATTTCTAAGAAACAAGGCCTTTATTGTAGGATCCATTCACTCACCTGACAAACTAATCACACCCAAAGATGCATACAAGAGTTGAATACATGATATAATAGTTTTCATAGTCATTTTATACCATTTTTGTATATTTTGAATAATATCTTTCACATCGGGTCATTGTTAGGGTTTTAGAGAGGGTTAACACTATTTCTAGTATTAACTATTACTCATAAAGGATTGCCCCTCATTTCCAAAATTAATGCCTAGATATATTATCTAAGACCCTTCCCCATCTACCATGAATATATTATATTCCCATTCAGAGGTTACACATGCCAATAAACACCTAAAAGTCCTTTTCAGGTTAAGAACCCTTCATTTTGTGCACATGAGAGACCTCAAAACCACTTTTCATGATTTATCTGCAAACCATGATCTAAAACCTTATGAACATACTTAAAAATTATATCATACCTATTTATATTCTCACATACTCACACTTGCCTTGGAAATTGAACCTTATACCTCATTAGAACATACTCTCTCTTTGTTTGCTTAGACCTTGACTTGCAAACCACATTAGGTCTTGAAACTAACCTTTATGCCTCTTTTTATGTGCTCTCCAACTCATTATCAAACTAAAAAACCTCTCAAATGATCAAAAACTACTTTATATCCTTCATAAGCCTTGACAATACCTCATGATACCTCATTAGGTCAAGCAGGGTCTAGAAGTGGTCTAGTTGCATACTAGGTCTAAAAGTCTTACCCCTGTAGGCTCGCCTTGAAACTCTATCGAGTACTCCAATGCCTTATATTCACAATAAATAAAACTTATAAAACCTCTTATGCCCTTATGCATCCATCTTACCAAGTCACCATGCTCAAACTTTCTTACAAGTTTCCTTCATGCTATGACTAGTGTCATGACTAGGCTTCTCAAGCACTTGAGACTTGACAACTAACCTTGAAACACTTCTTGATGTTCTTGTACCCAAGACACATTATACTCAAGGACTAAAACTCAAACATTCTTTTAATCACTAGATAACACTTTCACACTAGTGCAACAATCTCTTTCTGATCAACATGCTCTCATGACCTTATGAAGACCTAGAGACTCATATCCATGCTTCATTGCTTACTTGATCATCAAACCTATTTGTGACCTAAATCATGACATTGAACTTGACACAAACCAATAAAGGAATCATTAGGTTGCCTAAAAAATATATCTCAAAGATCACTCACCACACATCTTCACCAGATACATCTTGACATCAAATGACATCAACCTTGACATCAATGCCAACACTTCTCAACAAACTTGCCTTTTGTCATTGATGGTAAATCATTATTCTAATAGCTCTCATCTCCCCGAATCTCGTCAAAATCCCTTCTTGAACTTTCTCCCCCTTTGACATTAATGACAAAAGGTCTTCCATAAACTACCATATGGAATCACACCTTATAACAAAGGCTTAACACACAGAATGTGAAGTATTATAGAAACATTCTTCATACATACCTACTTCAAATAAACTCATAACTCAAGACCATTCACCTTGTTCTTATAATGACTAATATGATACAAATATTGATCACCCACTAGGCCATCATATTCTTATCATCAATTGTACTTGAAGCTTATGAACAACCTGAATAGATCCCCCTCAAACCAAGCATTCATCATGCTTCTACTAATTGAATAGTGTCTCCATGAAGCCTAATGTAGTCACCTCTTTCCATAAAGCACTTAAAACATCACAAGTTCAGGAGATTCCTAGATCTCTATGCTCTCACAAGACTGAATATCCTTCAGTATCTTTTTAGGCTTGATTGGCATTATAGGCTTGACCTCTTCATCAATCATTTGATCGTCAATATGAGATGACAATAGACATTTTTGACTTGATTTCTCATCTAAAGTATGCTCTACTATAACAAACACATTCTATTTGAGCTTCTAGACTAATCATGACTAACCTTTACTATCTTTGGTTTCCACACATTCATTTGCCTTCTTTTTTGCATTCTATGGGCTTCAAACCTCTTGTTTTGACTTGATGACCTTCTAACTCTGTTAAGACAAAATATTTCAATGTGTCCTACATTATGACAACTATATCAAACCACCTTATACATACCATTTGATTGATGTGAATTGTGACTCCTTCCATAGTTCCATGAGTACTCATTCTTGGAGGGTCTTTTACACTCTCTTACTCTATGACCAAATTGATTGCATAAAAAACAATAACCATTGAATGAAATATCATACATAATAGTATTAGGCTATTTTATAGGTCTCTTCATGTTAACCTTATTGTCTTCAATAGCCTTCTCCTTGACTGAGCTACCTCCTTTTGGTCTTCTTTGAAACCAAGACATGTCTTATCACTTGCAAACTTTTGACTACTCAAGAGATCATCTAGATCTTCAGTGCTCTTTTCAAACTTCAAAAAGGTCTTCACCAAGCTAGATGATTGATCTAACTCAGCTTTCAAGGATTCCACTTTAGTTTCATATACGATGCATTATTCCTCTTTAGCCTTTAGGTTTTTATTAACTATCTCTATATGTTCTTCTATTTGATTGATGATCTCATCATACTCCTTTGAAGTGTTACTCAATCTCTCCTAAAAAAAAGCAATATGCTCTTCATATTCCTTAACTAATGATCTTAGTTTGTGATTCTTTCTTCTTTAGAATTTCAACTCCTCTAGGGCACTTACCAATTCTGCCTCAAGAATTATTTCAACTTCTTCTTCATATGATTCTACATCAACCATAATGCCTTTCCCATTTGATCAACCCTCATTGTTTGATTTTGTGGCCATGAACAAGGTTTCATTATTGTCATGTTCAAGTTCAAAACTTCCATCATCACTATCATATGTGCTTGTATCACTTACATCAGATGAGTTGTCTTATTTGGTATAGAAACTTTTCTTGTTTTTGAATGACCCTTTTCTACTTTCATTCTTCCTAAAATCTTTTTTGTTATTGTCATGATTATAAACCTTGCTATCATATCCATGATGTTCATCATGTTCTTCATTATGCTCAATCTTATCCTTATTAGGACACTTGGATGCAAAGTGACCAATCTTACCATAGTTGAAACATTTGAAGGGCAACTTACCCTTGTACTTACCATATCTAAACCTCAACTTCCTAGCAAACATATCTATGAGTTCATCATCATCAACATCCAAACATACCTCATCCTTAACCTTATTAGATTTTGAATTATTCTCAAATTTAAAATTTGTTTCCTTCTTGGGAGGTCTTCCTTCATTTTTTCTCATCTCATAGGTAATCAAGATGCCATAAAGCCCATCCATCTCTAGCTTTTCCAAAGCTTGCATCTCTTCTAGTGCAGATACCTTAGAATCAAGTTAAGAGTTAGTGATCTCAATACATTTTTAACAAATTTAGACTCTTTCACTTCTCCTAATCCTCTGATGACATTGACAACTTCATCAACCTTCAACATATAGGATTCAATGGTTTCATCTTCATTCATATTTAGACTTTCAAACTGTCTTCGATGGGTTTACAACTTTGCCATCTTCACCTTGGTTTCTCCTTTATAAATAGTCTTAAATTTGTCCCATAGCTCTTTTTATGATACATAGTGCATAACCTTCACAAGATTTACCTCTGATAGGCCACAAAGAATGGCATTCATTGCCTTAGAGTTATTTTCACTAGCCTTTTTACCTATTGCATCAGGTGGTGGAATAAGAGGAACACTATAGCCATCCATAACTAACTACCAAATATCATGACATTGAGATATCAAATATATCTTCATCCTGATGTTTCAAAAGGCATAGTTAGATCTATTAAATAATAGAGCCTTATTGGTAGATAAACCACCTTGAGCTTGTTGACTAGCCATCCTTGCTTCTAGTATCTCCTTTAGGCTTTTAGACTTGATTCAAAGGACTAGGATATGATACCAAATGTTGGAGGAAAAATTATTGAGATGGGGGGGTTGAATCAATCTTCAAAAATATTCTTATAAATTAAACTTTAGCAATCATAGACCGTTCAAACAAGTATATAGATCTAGTATGCAGAAACACCTATCCACATAAGCATGAAACACAAGAACACAACACATATGTGGGATCAAAGGGAAGAAAACCCAATGATATCTAAAAATGGACTACATTAATATAAGACAAACACAAAATTTATTGAAACACCAATTCCACATGGAACACTAACCTCAACTAGCTAAGTACTAATTCAACTAGGCTTTAATAAGCACCAACTTGTAAGGAGACACCAACCCCCTAGATGACTCAACACCAACTCAGTCACATAAAACATTTGATAAAATTTATAAATCCTTGTTTTTCATATAATATATGATGATCTCCTTCTTCAACTCTTCACACACTTTATTGGCCTCTAGCATTCTTTGCTCAACTAACCCTCTTCTTAACTTGATTAGGATATATGACCTTGATCCTCATATCTAGAACTTCTATCAAATATTCATCATAGATCCAATACACTCCTATTATTTTATAAAATGCTTCCTTATGCTCTCTAATATTATTATTTTTTGCTTACACTCTTCATTCCTAAAGAGGCCTAAAATTACCTTGTATGTATACAAGTCTCTTATTCATACCCTTTTTGGTTGGCCAAACACCCTTAACTTCTTAGGTTAGCCATGGAATAGATTTTAGGACATATTAAAAACATAAATAAAATGTGATTTGAGTCCCTTTAGGTCTGACATACCTCCAATTAGGCCTCATTTTATCTTTAGGTCTCATGGAGACCTAATCCCATTAGGTCTACTTTAGGATATGTTATACTTTGCCTTCTTTGGAACACATTTAAATACATCATATGGTAGGATAATATCATATTCCACTCAAATATACTTTTTATAATCTTATATAGGCTCCATAACACATTATATCTCCAACCACTACTTGAAGCACACCATTAGCACTGTTCACAGTTAGGCTTGTGCATACATAGAAAGTCTGTCTTGAACAACTGAAGCATAAACACAATTTTTACAAACAAACATGGAAAAAAATAATATATATAGAATATTAATGACCACAATGCCATCAAAATATGCCTTATACTTCTCAAATCATGGTATACAGGCTCAAACTCTTCTTATCAAGATGCTCACTTTGAACTGCCAACTAGCCTCAAAACACAATCATGAAAAATTGAACTTATGACACCTAAAAGAACATGATTAATGAATTAAAATTCATGAACATGACATTAAGACATAATTTTAAAAACTTTAAATAAAATATCATAATATCTATTCATAATTATTGGTCTTGCAGACTAATTTATCGTCTTCCGTACACAGTTAAACCTGAACCATTCAACCCCTTTTGGATTCAACATCTTTTGGATTCAACATTTCAATCACTTTTAATAAATATAAAAATTTATACATAGAATGGATAGAACATAAATGTCCAAAAAAATAAAATAATGTGCATTATAAACTTCAACTCAGGGCATAGAGCTTCAAACTCATCATTGGAACTTGCTTACCCAGAACTATCAATTTACCTTGAAGCATCATCATGGTGATAATGACCTTCAACACCTGTATGACCATTTATAGAGATTAATAATGCATGTGGATGATCATATGAGATCATTAACCATTATCATATGGATAAATAATATTTTTAAATAGAAATATTGGTCTTGCATACTAATCTCATAACCTCATTATACACAAACCTCACTAAGATAGACCAGTTAATTTGTGAGCAACTTTTTGCTATATAGAATGATATCCAAAATTTTTATTCAAAATTAAAATGTATTAATTTTTTTTAAATTTTTTTCATGCACTTGGAATCATCCATATTTCATGATAGCACATCTTAATCACCTTCTCACTTCTGCCTAGGTTTCTCACTGTTTACACCATAAGGCCTATTAGTGACCGATCAACTTGGATGATCAGTTTAGAACACCTAAGGGGTAGAAAATATATATAAACAATAATTAAAATAAAATAAAAGTCTCAACCTTATCTATCAAATTATTTTCATACTTTGACTTGGTCAATTCTGAATACTACAATAAATCTTTAAAAAATAAGGCCTTTCCTATAGGATCCCTTCACTCACCTAAAAAACCAATCACACCTAGAGATGATTGGAATAGTTAAATACATTATATAATAGTTTTTATAGTCATTTGAGACCATTTTGGGCTGTTTTGAACAATATCTTTCACATTAGGTCATTATTAGGGTTTTAGAGAGGGTTAACATTATTTTTAGTGTTAACGATTATTCATAAAGGACTACCCCTCATTTTTAAAACTAATGCCTAGATATCTTATCAAAGTCCCTTACTCATCTACCATGAATATATTAGGTTCCAATGTAGAGGTTACACATGCCAATGAACACCTGAAGGTCCTTCTCAGGTTAAGAACACTTTATTCTATGCACATAAGAGACCTCAAAACCACTTTTCATGCTTTATTTACAAACCATGACCTCAAACCTTGTGAACATACTTGAAAAATTATATCATACCTCTAACCATGCTCACATACTCATAATTTCCTTGGAAACTAAACCTCATACCTCATTAGACCATACTCTCTCTCTTTGCTTGTTTAGACCTTGACCTACAAACCACATTAAGTCTTGAAACTGACCTTCATGCCTCTTTCCTGTCAGGTACCCCTAGAACAACAAACATGCTCTGGTACCAATTGTTAGGATCTTGCTCCTCAGAAAGAGCACAATATGATTACCAAACTTAAGCAATTAAACATGTGGAAATATACCAGAAATACAAGTAACTAGAATTCACCAATAGCACATAATATGAGAGATAATATACACTCTTATATATTAATACTTGTACAAAAAAGAATACAATAAAGAGCCGCCGCACTCTTCCACCTTACAGAGGCTTCCCACACCTCAAGTGTACAATAATTCTTCTTCAAAACACTCTCCTACCAAAAAATGGTCCCAACAACCAACTCACACACAGAATTGGTGTTCACCTCTCCAACCAGTCAGTAATAACCCTGCTAGTACACCAAGCACTCTATAGTACTTCAAGTTGATCTCCCATGAACCTGCAACCTACAATTCAACATACCATACTCACAATGGAAGGATCTTCCTTGCCTTCCTTTCTAGCTAGGAGGAACACACTCTTTGTTCTCTTCACTAGCACACTTTACAATACATGCCAATGGGTCTATGAATAGATCCCAGACTTAAACAATAACTTATAATTCTATTTTACTAATAATAGACACGCAAATCAAGACTCGAATAGCCTTTAACATGCAAACAACCCATTCACTAAACTAACTGTTCATGCAACGAATAGTTCTGGAACACACAGGCGACCGACACCGGTCCCTGCTTGCTTGGTGCTGCCGACATCGGTCGATTTTTTGCCATCGCCAGTTTCCTTCTGCACTGGTCATGACCGACATCGATCATGCTGCCGATGCCAGTTCTTTTGGGTCTTTAGCAACCTCCTTTTCTATGTCTGCAACAAGTTGAAGCTTTTAGCTCCATAACCTAACAATCTCCTACTTGGAGATACTTAGCTACAACTGTACCTGTACCTATACACCGTCTAGTTTGTTCCCTTGGCTCTATATCCCTCTTCAAAATCACCCCTGAAGACTACCCACCATAAAACTTATAGTGCAAAACCTGTCATCCAAATTACCTGCCACATCCGCATCTACAAACCATGTAGAAAATAACTTGACCCTGCATAGCATGTGCACCTGCTGCTAGTCCCTCTAAGAATACACTGAACTTCCCTCCAATGCTTCTTTCTCAGATTGGCTCCAACTTTCTGACAACTCCCACTGCTTGGAAAAACTTAGGTTTAGTACATACCATGCACTCAACCTCATTATGTGAATTAAGACACATGTTCTGTGAACTGTCCAACCATCGGTGTGCTAACTGGTCTCACACAATCATCCTGAAATAAAGTCAACATATGACCTTCCATGTCCTTAGAACACACTCATGCCAAAGAATCTTGCTGCTCCCAGATTCTCCATGACACAGCCCTGAACTAGCATTACCTTTAGTTCAACAATACCTGTATATGTAACC
This sequence comes from Torreya grandis, assembly GCA_037957365.1. Taxonomy (NCBI): domain Eukaryota; kingdom Viridiplantae; phylum Streptophyta; class Pinopsida; order Cupressales; family Taxaceae; genus Torreya; species Torreya grandis. The sequence goes on from JARHVA010002340.1 coordinate 968,020, forward strand.
CTGCAACAAGCACATCATACAGTAATAAGATAATGTAGCTAATATTATCCAACTTGGTAAAGAGAAACACAATGATCAAACCTCCATTGCCCTGCAACTTACTCAAGACCATATACCCTTATCTTCCGTCTCACGTATCTATTTCCGCTCTTCTTTATCCTGAACATCCATTCGTCTCTTAGTGCTTCCTTCCAGCTAGCAACTCTACCAACAAATCCCTGTTTGGTTCTTCTCTAAGGAATCACATCCTCATCCATGCCAAGCTCCCACTATTTCATGGATCTACCTATTCTGCTTCTTCAATAACTTCTTGGTTCTATACCATTAGTGAGCAACAAGTAGTGTAAAGAAGGGAAATGATGAATTTGAGGCTTACCTACCCTTTAAGTCCTTCATATGGGCACTTGAGACTCCTTGACAGCTGGCTGTCCACCCAAAATTTATCTTAGTGATCGATGCCGGTCACATTTCAGTCTGCTCTCAACCGATGTCAGTTCCTTGTGACTGCCTCATCGTCAACGTCAGTTCTTCCCTGACCGACACCGGTGTTTATCTGCCCTGAGTCACCGACGTCGGTATGCACATAGCCGATGTCGGTCCCTGTCTGGATGCCAACGCTGGTTTTTCTGTCGATGTTGGTCTCTGTGTTTTGCTTATGAGAACTGAATTTTTCCCTCGAGCTCCTTTTGGATCAAACCCTTATCCAAATCACCCTTGCTCTGCTCAGAATTCCTTAGCCCTTGTGACTAATACCTGTCTGTCATCTTCTCCTTGAAAAACAAGGCTTTCCTGCTCTTGTCACGAACATCAGATTTCTCAAGAAACGTTACCTTTTTCTTTTGCATATAGAAATCTCGATCTATACCCTTTGACTCAAGAACATGCATCTCCTTCTTACTCATGTGACCAAGCCTACAAAGCCACGTCTTCGCAACAGAAGAAGAATCAGTAATATAAACAAGTAGATAAAGAGTACCTGCTTTCTTACCACCCGTTAATTCAAGTGCATCCACTGTGAGAGTTCTTGTGCATCTCTCATCACCCAACTTTCCTGAAGCAATTAGCCGCATCTCCAAGACTGGGACCTGCATGACCTCCTTTAGCACCCATGTGTTACCTGTCTGCAATCTCAGCTTCACTTTCCCTTTGCCAATCATCTGACAAGGCTTTCCATCCCCTAAACAAATTTCTCCAAAGTCTCCTTGGACATACTCATGAAAAAATACCCTATTTTGGGATGCATGAAAAGAGGCACCAGAATCTAAAACCCTAGATTCTACTTTATCCAAAGAACATACCAGAGCATCCTGTGCAATGAACTCTCCAACATCTGCTTCTTCTTCATGTCCTTCATGCTGATCTGCTACCAACCAACAATCTTCTTTTCTCTGCTCTTTCTTTTCACATTTCCAGCAGGTTATTCTGCCATACCTGAACTTGGACCTCCTGATATTATACTTCTCCATTCGTAGTCTACTATCTTCTGCCATTGCTCTACTCCCACTCAAATAGAAACCCCTGTGAGTAACCTGTAATCAAAACACACTAACCAGATCTAATCCAACCTGTTAGTATCCCAACCAAAAGCTCTGATACCACTTGTTGGTATCAAGATCTGAACCTACAACCAAGGCTCTGATACCACTTGTCAGGTACCCCTAGAACAACAAACATGCTCTGGTACCAATTGTTAGGATCTTGCTCCTCAGAAAGAGCACAATATGATTACCAAACTTAAGCAATTAAACATGCGAAAATATACCAAAAATACAAGTAACTAGAATTCACCAATAGCACAGAATATGAGAGACAATATACACTCTTATATATTAATACTTGTATAGAAAAGAATACAATAAAGAGCCGCCACACTCTTCCACCTTACAGAGGCTTCCCACACCTCAAGTGTACAGTAATTCTTCTTCAAAACACTCTCCTACCAAAAAATGGTCCCAACAACCAACTCACACACAAAATTGGTGTTCACCTCTCCAACCAATCAGTAATAACCCTACTAGTACACCAAGCACTCTATATTACTTCAAGTTGATCTCCCATGAACCTGCAACCTGCAATTCAATAGACCATACTCACAATGGAAGGATCTTCTTTGCTTTCCTTTCTAGCTAGGAGGAACACACTCTTTGTTCTCTTCACTAGCACACTTTATAATACATGGCAATGGGTCTATAAATAGATCCCAGACTTAAACAATAACTTAGACTTCTATTTTACTAATAATAGACACGCTGCTCAAGACTCGAATAGCCTTTAACATGTAAACAACTCATTCACTAAACTAACTGTTTGTGCAACGAATAGTTCTAGAACACATAGGCGATTGACGCCGGTCCTTGCTTGCCTGGTGCTATCGACGTCAGCCAATTTTCTACCATCACTGGTTTCCTTCTGCACTGGTCATGACTGATGTCGATCATGCTACTGACACCGGTTCTTCTGGGTCTTCAGCAACCTCCTTTTCTATGTCTGTAACAAGTTGAAGCTTTTAGCTCCACAACCTAACAATATCCCACTTAGAGATAAATAGCTACAACTGTACCTGTACCTATACACCGTCTAGTTTGTTCCCTTGGCTCTATATCCCTCTTCAAGATCACCCCTGAAGACTACCCACCACAAACCTGTAGTGCAAAACCTGTCATCCAAATTACCTGCCACATTCACATCTACAAACCATGTAGAAAATAACTTGACCCTGCATAACATGTGCACCTGCTGCTGGTCCCTCTAAGAATCCACTGAATTGCCCTCCAATGCTTCTTTCTCAGATTGGCTCTAACTTTCTGACAACTCCCATTGCTTGGGAAAACTCAGGTTTAGTACATACCATGCACTCAACCTCATTATGTGAATCAAGACACCTGTTCTGTGAACTGTCCAACCATCGGCGTGCTAACCGGTCTCACACAATCATCCTGAAACAAAGTCAACATATGACCTTCCATGTCTCTAGAACACACTCATGCCAAAGAATCTTGCTGCTCCTAGATTCTCCATGACACACCCCTGAACTAGCTTTACCTTTAGTTCATCAATACCTGTATATGTAACCCTACAACAAGCACATCATACAGTAATAGGATAATGTAGCTAATATTATCCAACTTGGTAAAGAGAAACACAATGATCAAACTTCCATTGCCCTGCAGCTTACTCAAGACCATATACCCTGATCTTCCATCTCACGTATCCATTTCCACTCTTTTTTATCTTGAACATCCATTCGTCTCTCAGTGCTTCCTTCCAGCTAGCAACTCTACCAGCAAATCCCTGTTTGGTTCTTCTCCAAGGAATCACATCCTCATCCATGCCAAGCTCCCACTATTTCCTGGATCTACCTGTTCTGCTTCTTCAATAACTTCCTGGTTCTATACCATCAGTGAGCAACAAGTAGTGTAAAGAAGGGAAATGACGAATTTGAGGCTTACCTACCCTTTAAGTCCTTCATATGGGCACTTGAGACTCCTTAACAGCTGGCTGTCTACCCAAAATTTTTCTCAGTGACCGATGCTGGTCACATTCCAGTCTACTCCCGACCGATGTCAGTTCCCTACGACTGCCTCATCATCGACGTCAATTCTTCCCTGACCGACGCTGGTGTTTATCTGCCCTGAGTCACTGATGTCGGTCTGCACATAGCCGATGTCGGTCCCTGTCTGGGCGCCAACGCCAATTTTCTTGCCGACGTCGGTCTCTGTGTTTTGCTTGTGAGAATTGACTTTTTCCCATGAGCTCCTTTTGGATCAAACCCTTGTCTAAATCACCCTTGCTCTACTCAAAATTCCTCAGCCCTTGTGACTGATACCTATCCGTCATCTTCTCCTTGAAAAACAAGGCTTCTTGCTCTTGTCACGAACATTGGATTCCTCAAGAAACATTACCTTCTTCTTCTGCATACAAAAATCTCCATCTATACCCTTTGACTCAAGAACATGCATCTCCTTCTTACTCATGTGACCAAGCCTATAAAGCCACGTCTTCGCAATAGATCAAGAATCAGTAATATAAACAAGTAGATAAAGAGTACCTGCTTTCTTACCACCTGCTAATTCAAGTGCATCCACTGTGAGAGTTCTTGTGCATCTCTCATCACCCAACTTTCCTGAAGCAATTAACCACATCTCCAAGACTGGGACCTGCATGACCTCCTTTAGCACCCATGTGTTACCTGTCTGCAATCTCAGCTTCACTTTCGCTTTGCCAATCATCTGAGAAGGCTTTCCATCCCCTAAACAAATTTCTCCAAAGTCTTCTTGGACATACTCATGAAAAAATACCCTATTTGGGGATGCATGAAAAGAGGCACCAGAATCTAAATCCCTAGATTCTACTTTATCCAAAGAACATACCAGAGCATCTTGTGCAACGAACTCTGCAACATCTGCTTCTTCTTCATGTCCTTCATGCTGATCTGCTACCAACCAACAATCTTCTTTTCTCTGTTCTTTCTTTTCACATTTCCAGCAAGTTATTTTGCCATACATGAACTTGGACCTCCTGCTATTGAACTTCTCCATTTGTAGTCTACTATCTTCTGCCATTGCTGTACTCCCACTCAAACAGAAACCCCTGCGAGTAACCTGTAATCAAAACACACTAACCAGATCTAATCCAACTTGTTAGTATCCCAACCAAAAGCTCTGATACCACTTGTTAGTATTAAGCTCTGAACCTACAACCAAGGCTCTGATACCACTTGTCAGGTACCCCTAGAACAACAAACATGCTCTGGTACCAATTGTTAGGATCTTGCTCCTCAGAAAGAGCACAATATGATTACCAAACTTAAGCAATTAAACATGCGAAAATATACCAAAAATACAAGTAACTAGAATTCACCAATAGCACAGAATATGAGAGACAATATACACTCTTATATATTAATACTTGTATAGAAAAGAATACAATAAAGAGCCGCCACACTCTTCCACCTTACAGAGGCTTCCCACACCTCAAGTGTACAGTAATTCTTCTTCAAAACACTCTCCTACCAAAAAATGGTCCCAACAACCAACTCACACACAGAATTGGTGTTCACCTCTCCAACCAGTCAGTAATAACCTTACTAGTACACCAAACACTCTATAGTATTTCAAGTTGATCTCCCATGAACCTGCAACTTGCAATTCAACAAACCATACTCACAATGGAAGGATCTTCCTTGCCTTCCTTTCTAGCTAGGAGGAACACACTCTTTGTTCTCTTCACTAGCACACTTTACAATACATGCCAATGGGTCTATAAATAGATCCCAGACTTAAAAAATAACTTAGACTTCTATTTTACTAATAATAGACACGCAGCTCAAGACTCGAATAACCTTTAACATGCAAACAACCCATTCACTAAACTAACTGTTTGTGCAACAAATAGTTCTGAAACACACAGGCAATCGACGCTGATCCCTGCTTGCCTGGTGCTGCCGATGTCAGTTGATTTTTTGCCGTCACCGGTTTCCTTCTACACTGGTCATGACCGACGTCAGTCATGCTACCAACGCCGGTTCGTCTGGGTCTTCAACAACCTCCTTTTCTATGTTTGCAACAAGTTGAAGCTTTTAGCTCCACAACCTAACATTTCCATGTGATCTCCACATCATTATCAAAATAAATAAACATTTTTATTCTTAAACACTACTTTGTATCCTTCATAAGCCTTGATAATACCTCATGGCACCTCATTAGGTTAAGCAGGGTCTAGAAGTGGTCTAGTTGCATACTAGGTCTGAAAGTCTTACCCCTATAAGATCACCTTGAAACTCTCCCAAGTGATAAAATACCTCATATGCATGCTCATAAACCTTATAAAACCTCTTATTCCTATGTGCATCCATCTCACCAAGCCACCATGCTCAAACTTTCTCACAAGGTTCCTTCATACTATGACTATTGCCATGACTAGGCTTCTCAAGCACTTGAGACTTGACAACTGACCTTGAAACACTTTTTGATGTTATTATACCCAAGAAACCTTGTAATCAAGGAATAAAACTCAAACATGTTTACCTTTTACTCACCATACATCACTCTCACACCACTACAATAATCTCTTTCTGATCAACATGCTCTCATGACCATATGCAGACCTAGAGCATCATAGCCATGCTTCACTACTTACTTGATCATCAAACCTCTTTGTGACTTGAATCATGACATTTAACTTGACATCAACCAATAGAGGAATCATTAGGTTTCCTTCAAATTCTCTCTCAAAGACCACTCACCATATATCTTCACCAGATGCATCTTGACATCAACCTTGACATCAATGACAACACTTCTAAACATCTTTTAGTTCTACATCTTAAATGCATTTGCCTATGACTCAACTTGCTAGGGAGTTACTTAATATCACTCAACCTACCAAGGAAGATTCCAATTATAAGGTGGAACTACTAAAACTCTATTTTTACACTATGCCCATGGCCATAAATGTTTAGGTGAGTTCTGAAGTTTCTTTAGAATTTTCTCTCAAAAACTTTACTCTTCTACCATATCTTTTCTCCTATTCAAGTGAAAATAAGTTCTCACACAGTGCCTCTCAGGATTCCCCATCTTGTTCTGATATTCCCTCTTATATATATATATATATATATATATATATATATATTGAAGAAGGATTACTAATATATGCATCATATATGTCAAAAATATACATAGTATTTAGTAAAATAAAAAGCAGTTGTGGAGCATCCCCCACCAAAAGTTATAGTAATCAATGGATCAATATAAAAAAGGCTCCAACCTAGCAACCCAAAAAAAAGAAAAGATCAATATCAATAGAAACAATGCCAAATAGGCAAATGAAAAAAGAACACTAATAATATCAACAAAAACAACACCAAATAAGCAATCGATGGAAAAACAACAATAGTAGCATCAGTTTAATAGAACTAAACACTAGACAATAAATAATGGCCACCCCATAGGTGGTAGGATCAAAGATATAGGTTCAACGCCCTGTTGGAAGTAACACTTTCTCCATCATAACCACCATTTGATCCAGTCGAAGTATGCCCCTCGTAAGATCTTTTATCACTAACATTTTCTAACTAGTTATATCCTAAGCTTAGCTTAGTAGGGTAGTGGTCAAATTTCTCCAAAAGTCCTTTCATATTATTTTACTTCACATAATTAAGGACATATTCAACATCTACCGAGTCACCACCTATGATCAATTTCCCCAGCTTACTAGAGAAGGTGTTTATGTTGTCATCAATCTATTTCAAACTTCTTCTTGCACTCATTGAGTAGCTACATCTAGAAAAATACCCTAAGAAGAGGGACCTGCTAATACATTATCATCCATAGTTTTCAAAAAAATATTCAAGTTAAAAGGAGTGAAAGCTTCCTTGGCCTCCCTGATAATATAATTTCCATGCTCTTCATTAAAAAAATCTTGTAGGCCACTCTCATTTACAGCCACCCATTCATCAATTCCATTATTGTTAGACTTAGATGGGGTGATCCATTCCTTCACTAGATTATTGGCCTGGTCAAAATAAGCATCTTTGATGTAATCTCATTCAAACTCAAAAATATTGACCTCAACTGCCATCAGGTGGGACACAACCTAGTCTAGATGTGGGCTAAATCTAGGGTAACCTCCTAAATCTAATAAGTAGTCTAATGCAATCTTGAGTAAATCTGTCCTTCAAAATTTCTCGAGCTGGTTCTATGGAATTTTCAGCTAGAGGAAAATTTGTAAGGACAAAAAATGAAGGATGATTTTAATTGTGAAGTCAATAAGCACTCTAACCTTACCTTGAAACACCTCCAAATTCCTTTGCTTCCATAAAAACCAAAGAATTTCAGTAGAAAAAATAAGCCAAAATTTATGAAAAAATGGACTTTAAGCTTAGGACAAGCATATCCAAAAACAATGTTTAACCATCCAATCTCAGACCCGAATATAGTATTCTAAGGCTAAAGACATCTTTGTCAAAGTTTAGTAGCATACATATAGTAATATAATACATGCTCAATAGATTCAACTTCACTATAAAAGAATCAAAGAGGATTAACAAGTCCATAGTTATCCTAAACAACACCAACAACCAACTTTTTAAACATTAGTAACCAATGCAAACAAGACTCCTTGGGTTCAAGAAAAGAGGACCAAATCATAACAAACATGAAGGACCAAGCATGCAAAGGATTAAACATAGACCAAATATGATTGAGGGTGAGGTAGGGGGCATTGGAAAAGGAAAGTTTCTTGTAGATCATCTGAGTTGAATACTTAAGCAGAGTTGGGCCTTTTTTCCACTTCACACTGGCGCAAAACTCATCCTCATCTTCCATAAACACCACATTATTTTTTCCTTTGAGAGTTATTTGGAATAAGGTGAATGTTCTTCATTGAGAATATGGGAACTAAAATCTATCTTTGAGATCTAACCACAAATCCTAACCCCCATGGGCGTATAGATCCTTAAAGCTCCTCAATCCTTTAGTGTACCAATCAAAGGCAAAATATCCCCTGGTGAGGGACAATAGAGCCCTGTTGACACTCAAATTCTACCATATAACTCTATAACCTTGAAATTAAGTTCCAAATCAATTGAAGATCTATTTTTTTGCAATGAAAGGCTTGACTGAATCCTAGGTATACCAAATGGATGCAAATATAAGAGAGCCAACAACTTTGACAGTGAAAGGACCCAAGAGCAAATCTATAATATTTAATCCTTTCCAATTTGGCTTCCCTTTTAGAAATCCTCTTAAAATATTATATCTAACAAGAATTTTCTAGGGCTCATTCCTAATGGAGGCTCTAACAATCCATTTAATTGCCAAAGTTATTCCCTACAGTTGAAGGTCCTTTAATCCTAGTCCACCAATGATTTAGGGTTTTTAGAAAAAATGCCATGAGACTACATGCCTTTTTGTTTCCCCCTTTCCCATTTGACCACATGAAGTATCTTATAATTCTATGGATCATATTGACTTATGTTTTACCAAATAGCCAATAGGAGGCATAATATATATTATATGAAGAAAGATCTTTTTGGCATACTTGGATCCTACCTAGTAAAGATAGCAGTTGGCCCTGCCATTTGCCAAATTTCTTATTTATTTTATCAAAGACCCATTCCCACATACTCTTGAAGGATGGGGTTATGGAAAATATAATCCCCAAGTATCTAACCATCTCATCTGGTCCTTTCCATTTCCATCCCAAAGTTTCCAACCAATTAGATGGGTGATCATTCCACCCCCAAATGTGTGATTTATGCATTTCAATTTTAGAACCAGAGACAGAGCAATAGATATCAATCCTTTTTGCAACATGATCCAAATTAGTTTACTCCAAGGTGATAAATATTGATGTATCATCGATAAATATGACATTAATTAGAGATTCATTATTTGGGAGCAAGATGCCATTAACCAGAGGCCCAATGTTTGAGAACCTAAGAAGGTAATGCAGTGCATCTACTACCAAAATAAAGAGTGATGGGGTAAGCAGACATCTTTTCCTTATGGAACGTTTAAGTACAAAGGAGTCTATCAGTTCACCATTGACTTCAATGACAACTGAAGCATCCTTGAAGAGTACATTTACCATTCTATAAAATCTATCTTGAAACCCAAAGGCACACAACATTATTTTAATGAAGGGCCACTCAATTCTATCATAAGCTTTTTTAAAATCAAGCAATATCATTGTAACATCTTGGTTTAAATCTCTTGCCTAGTACATACCCTACTAGTTGGTGATTAGATTATCCAAAATGTATCTCCCTTCAATAAAGCTAGTCTGAGTCTCTAAGATAATAGAGGGTAAAAGTGAATAAAGTCTCCTCACAAAGATTTTTTCCAGAATCTTTTAGGAAACATTAAGGAGGGTAATTAGTCTCTAATTATTAACTGATGATAGGTTACCATCCTTCAGGTTAATCTTGATCACCCCTCTATTAATGTTTAAGCCAAGTGTGCCAAAAGCAATGGCCTCATTGAATATCTCCAAACAATCTTTGGCAATCCATTCCTTATTGACTTTATAGAATTCTATAGGGAATCCATCCAACCCAGGTGATTTATCATCTTTTAATGAATCAATAATATTTTTGACTTCATTGAGTGAGATGATAACTTCTAGAAAAGAGGTCTAAATCTGTGAAAGCTTCTTAGGAATGCATGCCTCACATAAGGATTTTGTCTATTTAATACATTCACTGGACCCATCAAAACAAAAATGTTAGAATATAACTAAAAAAGGCTCCTTTTATACTAGCAACATCCTGCACAGTTTGCCCATTGACTTCAATTTATTTAATCTTGATTTAGTATGTTTAATTTTCAAAAATTTGAAGAAAAATTTGGACCCTCTATCTCCAGGCTTAAGCCAAGTTAGCCTGGACTAGATCTGCACCCATATAAAAATGTAATGTTGTGTCTAGTGAGCTTGGTGCTTTAATAGGTTAAGCTCTTCAAGATGAGCCCCATTGGTCGGGTCAAGATGCAACAAGCCTTTCACTCAGATGAGATTCTCTTAAGTATCCCTTGCATTATTTCTACATTTTCTAACTTTGATATGTCCATAGGTCCTTGCAAAGTTTTTGGTAATCTTCATACTAAAATTCTAATGGTCAACTTTAGAGCTGGAGTTGTAAATAGATTTACCAATATTCCAAGAAGCTTTCAAACCTTCCAATCATACCCTGTTAGTCAGATGTGAGACATTGAATTTATATATCCCTTTAAATTCTGATGAATTTTTCTTCTCCTCTCTGACCAGTGAGAATGCCATTTCAATAGGGTGGTGGTCAGACATAGTAAAGGGTAACACAATCACCACATTACCATTCATGACCATATCAACCACCAATGATTTTATTCTCAAATAAAATTTGTCCAACCTTGAATACTATCTTTTGTTACTACTCTGATTATTACATCAAGTATACCAAATTCCTCTACAAAGGATCTTACCCTTCAAGAGAGGATCTTCAATTCTATGAATTCTTTTGAACTTAGACTAGAAAAAGATCTCATTACTTTTCCATGCATGGTGATCACCTCCAATTTTGTCCTTTTTATCATCTACCATGTTGAAATCCCTTTCAAATATCTAAGGAACATTTTTAAGATTGATGGATAACCAATTCCATAAGTCAACTCTCTCCCGATAATCATTAGGGGTGTATATGTTACACAAGCCAAAAGTCTAGTTTTGAGATTCAATCAAAACCTAGACCATTCTATTGTAGGGAGATACACCATGGTCAATAATGCAATATTTCTATCTAGGGATAATCAATATAGAGGCCGCCCTTTACCTCTATGATGATTAGTGTAAAATTGGGAAGCATTAGGCCAGATAAAGTTTAAGATCAAGGATAATTGAGTACCGATAGACTTCACTTCTTACAAGAAGAGAAAATCAAGATTGTCTCTCAAGAGTTTGAACTACCTTACCACTAGTTTTCTATCTGAGGATTCCAGCCCTCTCACATTCTAATTAAAAATCTACATAAATTACCATGGGGAGTGATTAGGGGTCAATTAGATTGATCATAGGGCTTATCCTCACTATTGTACAACCTGGTAAAATACTTCAAAACTTTATTTTCCTTGCTATTATTTTATGATAGTGGTTATTACACATTGTGATGCATCTCTTTAACACACTTTTTTTTCTCCTTGGGCATGGTGCATTCAACTCGGACTAAGATTGAGTCTGTTTTAAGTCTTTTACCTCCCCCTTTGGACATATAATTCTCCACCCCTAAATATTTCCCATTCGCTAAAGGATATCCATCTAAAAGCTCCATCTCACTCATGGGAGGACCAAAATCCTCTTTCTTCAGAGAGATAGCCATTAGTATAACATCACTAGAAAGCCTATCTAGCATGTTTCTAGGTAGTTCAATAAGTGAAGCATTTTTTTAATAGGGTCCTCAACAAGGATAACCATATATTCCTTTGAGGAATGTTCCTCAAAGGATTTTTTCTCTAGAAAAGCATCATCTAGGCTATCAGGGAGGCAGTCAACTAGGTATGGCAAGGGATTATCACCATAAAATTATGGTGGGGTATGCACTTGAGAGTTAGGGGGGCCTCCAAGCCATGTTCACCTTGAGTTTTAGGTCCATGTGTGTCAACAACCTTAATAGTAGAGGCACTATCTTTCAATGGTACACTTGTGAACAAAGTATTTTCATGCACCTGTAAATTATCCAACATAGTCTCATCGTTTGTGGTGTTATTCTCTTGTTGTCTATTAGGAATATTAATTTTATTAACCAATAGTGGACAATTTTTCCTAATATGACCATCCTTTTTACAAAATAAGTAGACATTCAATCCACCCAAACCTCTGAGAGCATAGGTGTGAGATTTCCCTTTAATTTTAAAGTTGAGTGCTTCAAAGAAAAAAACTAGGGGCTCTAAAGAAATTAAAACCCTAGAATTCATATGTGTAAGGGATGTTTTGGTATCCTCAATTTTCAAAACTTCATTGAGGGGTTTCAATGCCTACAAAAGAAAATTCCATAGCTGAATCAACACTTCCTCAGTATCAACCCATCTCGGGGATGTTTTGAAAACAAGGTTATTGTAGTCCATTTCTGGGTTCCAAGGGACAACTTTTAAAATTGATTGGCCGACATTCCACAAGGGCTTACTAATATCCCTATATTGCATATTAGAGTTTTTAAATAAAGTCATGAAAACCCCTATTTGCAACATCCTACAAAAACTAATATACAAACCTAGTCTTTTGCCCCAAACAAAATTTAGCTAATTATCAAAGAAATTCCTAGAAGGGAGTGCATTTTTGTTTAAGAAAATAAATAAAATCCCTACATTTTTTATTTTGGTTTCCTCTTGCTTGAAGTCAAATTCCATGGATATATTTAGAGTGATGGTCAAGGTTATAATTATGGAGCTTACTGATTTGGCCTTCCCTGTATTGCTACTTACTATACTCCTCCCTAATCACCATAAATTCTACTCTTTCTAAGTGCCTTTCCACTTCCTCCTACCACAAGATTTTGTTGAATAGTCATTTTGGAGGTCCAGCCACTTCAACTTCCACCTGAGCTAAGATAGAGCCACTACTCTTATTATTACAACCCTTATCACCCCGCATAACATCAATTGATTCCTTAAAATCACCATGATTCCCCTTATCTACATGTTTAAACCCATCAAATCTAAGGGTTTCTATAAACATTCAATTAATACATGCCCCTTTTCAAACCCAAAAGCCACAAGTGTAATGGCCAGGGAAGGATGCATGTGGTAACTATGTATTATAGCTCAAATAGTAGATATACCCTTGAAGATAACACAAACACAATGCAAACCAAACACAACATAAACAAAATGAAAACGCAAAAATTAAAGACCACATCTAACACAGAAAAATAGAAGCAATAGGAACCAAGGAGGCAAAGGTGACCAAGGCAAGTGGCAAAGAAAAAGCTTGAAGTACCATTAATGGAGGTTGACTCTTCGTCTCCCCATTTTAGAGCTCCATACTTCTCCTTTTTCGGATCTATAACCTCATTGTCCCTCTTTTTGGGAATCTACATAAAATGTAGAGTATGTAGTCAAATTAATGGCCAACCAGGTTACTCAACATTATGGATTCTTACTCTCTAATAATGAGTAATTCCTAAAGAATATATATGAAGCCCTAGAAGCCCTTGATTCCAAAGATGTTTCTCAATACCTATAATCTAAGAATTTTTATTCATGGAATATTCAGAGTCCTAAAAATTTAGCTCATAAGTACATGGTGAGAGATTTCTAGAAAAAGTTTATAGATATGGACTTTCTTTGCCTATATAAAATTAAGGTGATGGGTTTCCTTCTTTGCATTGTCAACAAAGTAATATGGCCTGATAGTTTAGTGATGATAAGCAATGATGGCTTGGGTCATGGTAGCCTTATGACATTTATTTCTCTAAAGTGGTAGCCAAATTTTATGGATTTTGGATGTGACCCTACACATCGTGTCATTTGGGCCCTTTTCAATACTAAGAATTACTCTTTTGGCATCATTAATGTTTGTGCCTCAAATGATGTGCATGAAAGGATGAATTTATAGGGGGTGGATTGATAACTCATTACCTAATGCCCATTGGTCAATCTATGATGACTTAAATATGGTGGAATGACCTATTGACAAGATTAACCTTCTATCAATGAGATGGTTCACCGGTGAAAGAGAGGTATGGCTTTTCATGCAAAATAAATTTAGGTTTTAAAACCCCAACACATGTCATCATTCCATGTCTAAAGTTTGGTACACTTGGACTAACCTTCGAAGTGGTTATGATAACATGCTAAATGGATTGATCAGGCCATATTCTCCACTTAGTCGTACTTCTCCTTTAATGATACATTTTTTTTATTAGTGGAAGTCTTGCCAAAATTTATCCTTTCTGACCATTTACCTATCCACTTCTACTTTATTTGGTAGTTCAAAAAGCCAAACATTTAAAAAACATAGTTTTTAAAATATGATTCTATTGGCCCATGGTCCCACCATGGCCCACATTAAGTGGATTTAGAACTTGGTCCCCTAGCCTACTCAGTAGTTAGGTTGGATTCAATGGTGGGTAGATGTACTCAATCAGATAGCCAAATTTCTTTGAATCTATGGTTGTCAGCTAGCCAAGATACGATGACATTCTTACTCAGGCACCTCCTCAGAGCTAAGCCATGTAGTGGCAAAGCTCAATCAAAACCCCTTCAGTGAGCTTCTACAATTGTATGTGGTTAGATTAAGATAAAAGGTCAAAATTATAGACATGTACATGATCCTTCGATCTAAAATTAACAAGTATATCAAATATTAAATTAAGAAAATAAGGAATCTCTTTCAAACTTGGAAATAATGTTATACATAGTAGATATATTAAATCAATTCTATATAAATTTCAAGAACAAATTGAACTAAGTAATGTACAAAATCATTTATCATATATCGATAGAGATCCAAAAAACATAAAATCTACTGCTTACTCATATGACCACCTATTGGAGAAGCTCAATTATTGATGATCACTTGTCCATTACCTACTACCTTCCACAACTCAAGTTTAAAAAAAAAAAAAAAATAAAAAATAAAAAAACAAACTGACCATTACACAAACAATGTTATTGGGTTAAGAATAATGAATCAATTGTATTTTTACCATTTTTTATATTGGCCCCTTTGTTTTGTAAACCAAAATCATACAAATAATGCAAAAAATTCTAAAACCAAAAAGTAGGAAAGTAGATATTATTTGGATAAAATAATATGGGTCAATGTAGCCTTAACAAAAGCTTAAACATACCCATACCCATAGCCAATGCATAATATATATCCTAGAGTGCTTTGTCTATCCATACAATTTATCATAGTTAATATGAATATCATGGATCTAAAATATCATGAGTGACTCAGGAGTGGAGAAGAGTTGCATTTTATGAAAAACATAACTCGTTAAGTCAAAAACAAAGTAATCTACTCCATCCACGTGACATATTTACATGGTCTCACATTCACAAAATTCACCAAAGAATTAACACCATATTCAAATAAAATTCATACGAACACTAGTTGAACATTCTCTACAAAGTGAAAAAACAAAAAACTAAACTTATTTCTTAGTGGATTTGTGCTTATTGACTATGGGATTATGCCAAGTCACACAATCTTGGCCTTGCAATTCATACAGACTAGTTTGTGCGAACTGTTTCATACCTAGTCTAAACTATTGAGCTAGTGACACTTGTTACTATCATAGCTCTATAGGATCATAAACTCCACGTAGTCATTTTAACTATGTCCATGCTAGCTCATGAGATCTATTACTCTTTATGACTACAATCAAACTCTTAACCCTGATAAACTCTTAATATCCCTCTTAGCAACAGGTACTAAAGCCACACCATGACACTTATTTTTTCATAGATAAATTTAAAACAATGTTTTAATATTATCCAACATTAATTATAATAGCTTCACACAATGAGTGTATTTTTTGATCCACTAATTTTTTTTGAGTGGTTACATTATAATATTGAAATAAAATTAAATAATTTTTATTACATCCACATGACCCAATTGTCAATGGGACCACATTTTGTTATCTTTGTTTCTACCACTTGTTAAAGCATAACTTTAGGGATGAGTTTTTATTTAATAAGGTTATTCCTTCTCCTATTGATTTGATTTACCAGCTCTCTTGACTCTTTTATTATCATCTCTTCAAATATCTCATGTACAACATATAATTTTGATATTTATGTATACTTGACTCATATGTCATTGTAGGTTGGGTACTTTAAGGTGAAGATTTTTTTTCTCTATTGCTCATGTGGTATAAAATAAATAAATCCTTTACTCTCAATCTTCCTTAGGGGTCACCCATCTACTTCTCTCACATTTAAGCCTATGGGAATGAGTTCTTATATGAGATACAACTATTTTCTCCCTCTATTTGATTTTAGCCCCTATACATGCTTTCTTATGATGTTCACATGTTGATTTTAATTATCTAAGATAGTGTTGTCATTTTCTGCTTACTTTATTTCTCCATGTGACTATTTAAACTTCTCATTTACATTTATTTTAACTTATTTTTTAAGGTTTGGACATTATTTTATGTCAATATCCCATATAGTCATCCATTTGTGGTTTTGATTCATCCATGTGCTCTTTGTAGGCTATGTAACTCTTCTTCCCTTGATGCTTTAGGCCACATGTCATTTCCCATGTTTTTATTTTTTTCAAGCAACATAATAATTTGATCATAATTATTGCTTCTAAATGGAAAGTGCATGTTTTTGTTAGGGATATTTCATAATGAATTGAGGCCTTGATTTTAAATTTGTTTGTGATTAAGCAATTTTGAATCTTTTCTATTTGCCTATATTTCAAACCTGAAGAGTCATCACCCCATATCTCACACCATATAATAAGATCACTAGGGTGACAAGTAACCCAAATAAGACCTTGGTGGTCTTATAATATCATAACGATTCATTCATGCACCTATTTTGTAATGTGTATGGAGCTTTCCATCCACCTTGTATTATTTTTAGTTTATGTGTGTCCTAGTTGAGTTTGTTGTGAAAGTATAGCCATGATATCACTTCAAGTAGGTCTCCCTCAAATTTGAATTTGAATTATTTTTGTTTTATTTTTAGAGAGAAGACCAATATCTTGGTTTGTGTTAACCTACATCCCTACCTATTTACACAAATGCTCTATAACTTTTAGTGGCCTTACAATCCTTGGATTGTTTCAATAATTATAATTAGATCATCAACATATAATAAGGAGTTTAAATAAATATTTGGATGAATGAACTCCTCCACCCATCTACTTGTCTATCCATTATTCTAGCTTATTGATATATAACCCAAACAAAATGGGATATAAAGAACAACTTTATTTGACTCTTATATCATTCCCAAAGCATCTAGACAACCCTTCATGTGTTTTGATTTTGGCCTTGATTTATTCATATAACTTGTAGACTATTACTTTGTATTGCATTGAGTTATTTAGTTATTCCATTCTACTTTATAATTTTCTCCTTGGTACTATATCAAATATTTTATTGATAACTAATAAATAATAACATACTTTGTATTTTTTGTTCCAAACCTTCTTAATTAAGCGTCTTAACATGGCATAGTGGTTTATTGTTGAATGCTTTGGTCTAAAACCTACTTGACCTTTTGCTCTCTTTCCTTTTTATTCAACCCACCATCTGATTTTAATATCTATCATGCTCCACAAAAAATTGTAAATAAGGGATTGACCATAATGGCTTGGTAATTTGAGGGGTTATTAATGTCATTGCTCTTGAATATAGGTATGGCTAGATTATTCGTTCATTTTGTCAGAAATCCATTTTAAATAACCTTGTTAAATATTTATTTGATGTGTGGTGATAAGATATCTGTTCTCCATCTTAGATATTCTACATGTAAACCATCTATGCCCCAAGCCTTACCTGTAGCTAATTTCTTACTCCTTTATTGGATGTCTATAGTC
The DNA here is from genome assembly GCA_037957365.1 of Torreya grandis. Classification (NCBI taxonomy): domain Eukaryota; kingdom Viridiplantae; phylum Streptophyta; class Pinopsida; order Cupressales; family Taxaceae; genus Torreya; species Torreya grandis. The sequence continues at coordinate 986,053 of JARHVA010002340.1, forward strand.
GTGAAAATTTCTTTTTTTACATTGATTATAGGGGGTGTGTCTTTTTTCCTTTTGACATTCATACAATTATTTTGAATATTCTAGCCATTGACTTGATGTAATGTTATTTTTAGTTTGTGTTCTTTCTTCTGGTAGTTCCTTTTAAAATAATTTTGAATTAAGTTTCACTAGGCATAAAACTTTCATCCTTGTTTTCACATACTCTTATTTATTTATCCTCACCATTTGTTCATTAATTTTCCTATTTCCCTTTGTCACAACAATGGATCCCTTAATGTTCTTATTTTTGCCTTGCATTCTTTATTGTACCATGGATCTGTTGAAATGTTATTTTTATCCTTATTTTTAGATTTAGATATTTTACATGTGCTCAAGGCTCCTTAAATTATGTGCATTAACCTCTCACTTTTAATAATATATGTGTATATTTTTAATGCCCATCTGTCTTCTACCTCTTGAAGCTTGTTTCTTAATGCAACCCTAAAGGTATGTTAATTTTATTGCATTAAAAGGACATTCCTTTTAGCTGGTGGTTTTTCATGATTTATGCAAATGTGTTCTTATTGTTTAATTTATTAGATTGGAAACTTTATAAATATTGGGTTGTGGTTTGACTTAATCTTTGTGAGGAAATCCTCTACTTCCATATATATGATTCTAGGTGTACATTTTTGTGAACAAATAACATAATCAATAACACGCTATCCATTATGAGTTTTACATGTATAGTTCCCTAATTTAATTCATTTATTGATACCATTGCAAATAATCAAACTATATATACTACACAATCTTAGACATTATTCCGTAAAGTGTGTGATTGTTCATGTTCATTTTCTAAGAGTCTAGTCCATTATTGATTTTCCTTTTCTTCTAGCCAAAGAGGATTATTATCTATGTGTTCATTGTTTCTTATAACATTGGCATATTTATTTTTTGTCTTAACATTGAAATCCCCTATTAAATTTTATTTTATAGTCTATTGTAAGTTGAAATGTCCCTCTTTAGTGATGAATATGGGTCTTCATGATTCAAATCAAGCCTTTTATAGGAGTTGGAATCTTTGGGGGGAAACTAACAAGTAATTATGTTCATTGTTATATCATTTTCTATGATTTTAACCCAAATACATTATTTATTTACATCATGCTTCTCTAATATTATAATTATGCCCTAGTTTTATTTAGATATAACTATTACTCCCCCATGCCTTTTTCATTTTGTATTACCTTATTCCATATTGCTACTTTCTAGTATCCTTCAAAATCTAGAGTCTTGCACCCCTTGTGCTTATGTGTTTTGATAAGTATGATTATGTATTTATATATTATTGTGGGCCCTAACATCGGTCCTCTTATCCAAGGGTAGCCTCTACAGTTCCAACATACCAATTTAAGATTCTTTTAGGGGGTTCTACTCCCTATTTTTTTTGAGTTAGTTGGTTGGTTATATGGGATTTCCAAGTGTCTAGGGAAGCCCATTCTCCTTTGTTCCTTGTTTCCTTTACTTTTGTCCATTATTTTCTTCATTTTTCTTGGTAAAAAAGGGTTAGGACTTCATCTAGTTAGAATCGTGAGCCTCTTAAAAAACTTCTATTTATTACTACTAGTGTTTTTTATTTAAGGTTCATCATTGTGACACGAATATGTTTATCTCTTCCTCCTTCCCTTAATTTTTAATTCTACTTACTTGTCAGATCTAACCTTTCTATTGTAGTTGGTCTTTTAGAAAGTCCCTTGCTAAGTAGTTTGTGTCCTACCTTTCTTAGTGAGTTTTTATTCATTTTATGATTAAGTTTATTGGTCCATGTCATATTGTTATTTTTCTTCTATCATTTATCTCTGACTTATTTTTGTATCAACTCTTTTTATTTATCTTGTAGTTCTTTCACTACATGTGCCCATGTCTTAGTTTATTTAATCAATTTCTTAGGTATTTATTTTTTGTTTCCATGCTTTATAGTGTCCTTTAAAATCATGTTATTTTTTTTTATGTTCACTCCTTATGTCCCTTCAATGGATTTTAGTTGTGAGTGGATGGTTGTTTTAGGGCATGCCATTCATATTGTTTGATATCCATGAGTCTATGTAGTATTGTTAAACTTATGTCTTGATCTTGTTTTAAATTCCTATAATTTTTGATTGGTTTTCATCATCTCTTCCAATTTGAGGCCCTTCACTTTTTCTCTTACTTCTACACTTTCTAACATCTCTTCAAGGCTCATTAACTCTTGCACATACAACTTTGTCAACCATATTAGCAGAGTTTTTATGGGGTTTTATGTCTCATCACCATATTGAATCTTCTTTACAAGACCATCAACATCAAGTATATACATTTTATCAATTCTATATATAGGGTTATATGATTGCATGCTTTTGTCCTCACGTTTTGTGTTGCTTCTAATCTAACTTGTACTTATTTTTCTCATATCTTTAATTGATTGGGTTTGTTTTGATGTTTGGTTCTATTTTGGATAAAAACATTGTTGATTTTCACCTTGAATTTGCATTTTCTTGGGTGCTTGCATCTTTTTTGTTTTCAATCTCTAATTATGCTTCTTCACAACATCTATCTTAGCCTGAGCTTGTCAACATCTTATAATTCCCTAATACTTTTTGGTGTTGACAAACATTGTTTTTATATCTACCTCTAAGGGAGCTACATTTGACTAAGGTATGGTATTGTTATGTGTAAGATATATCACTCATGGGTACATATACATATGTGTTACACATGCCCTATAACACCCCACCCATCCCCATAGGTATGGGGTTTGAATATGCACAAGAAGGAGCCATTTTTTGTCCTATCAGAGTTATCATTGGTATATGTATGTTTGATTGATTTAATGTACTAAATAAAGGTACATGTTAATCATTGATATCTTATTATTTTAATTGTTCTATTGATAGGTTCTATTTTTAATGGCAAGTTTTTTTCCATTGGTTAATGTCTACTTTAGATTATCTTTTTATGTCTTGAAACCCTTCATTTTTAATTTGAGATTAAAGAGATGAGATTTGAGAGAAAACTTGTATATACAACATATTTAAATCAAGGTTTAAATTTTATAATCAACCTTTCTTGTCAAGTAAAAATTTTATGATGGCCATCCATTCAAAATTACCCTTCAAAAGCTAGAATGGATCATTTTTAAAGAAGTAAACATTAAAATACTAAATATATATTTACTATAAACTAAACATATACACCTATAATCTTTCAAAATTTTTGAAGGGTCACCAAAATATTCCCTTATCATCCAATACAGTATTTGAAAAAATCCAATTGTATTATAAAATTAAAAATATAAAAAAAATTCACATGATCATCAAATTTAATCCTTATTTTCCACATAGTCTCTTTTATTTTTTCTATAGATTTTAAAAATGTGTACCAATTTAAAAATCTATAGAAAAAATAAAACAGACTATGTCTTCCTCCATACACTATATGGTGTGAGATTTTTAGGTTTTGAAACATGAATAAAATATAGTTATTAGTTATTATTAAACCTTTGTTAACATGTTAGCCAAAGTTTGACCTAGTTGTGTCAAAGAAGTGGGGTGCACTTCTCTACATTATATACACCACAATCGATGTCCCAAATAGTAGTTGCAATAACGTACATTGTGTCACAAACACCATCAACTATTCCATGTGTGACATTCAATAATGGGCATCTACATATACCTAAATCTAGTCACAAGTAATTAATAATGTTAATTCTTGACACATCATAAACCAATCAACTTGTGCCTAAATATTTGACTCTTATTCACTATTCCTCTAAGCCATTTATCTATATGCTAGCTTCACCCTTTGTTTATTATCATTACTACACAAAACTTTCTAAATTAATGCTCAAACCTCCATTACATCACTCTTATATTGCCTCCAACTCAAGATAATTATCCCTGATTCTCTGGGATAGGTCTGATTTAGGCAAATGAGTTTGTTGATATAGACCTACCCACCTAGTGTGGCATTGTCCCGCGCTAATTAACAAAGAGTTTGAAAATTTTGAAATATTCATTTGGGTCTTCTTTCACATTTTAAAGGTCAACTAAAATAAAATTTCAAAAGGTTTCACTATGAATACAAATCAATGGTCCTTCAATATTCTTAGATTAAAAATATCTATTGAACACTTATACACTATTGCACAATGAGCAAATTTGTCTTATTATTCTTAAATTCAAGATCATTCACAAGGAGAAGTGATAAGCCAAGTATGAAAAATTTAAAATCAAGTCAAGAGCTATCATTATCAAGTACCAAATCCAAAATTTGTAGTTGCATACATATAGTCAGAGAACACAATTAAAAATTCACTATAGGTGGGAGAATTGTGTATGGATTGATTCCCTCTTCAAAGTTTCCAAATACATAGGTAATGATAAATCATCAGTGGGTAATTGAGGTTAGTTCATCCCATTACACTCATATTTTTTTACATGTTTATGTAGATGATATTTATGGATTATATATCACCTCAATCTTGTACACTTGGCAAACTCATACCTTGGTTGTTCCTCTTAATTCTAGACCTTTATCACTTCTATAAGTCTTATATCTACTTTATCTTATGCCATTTGTCCTATCTCTTAGTTTGAATAGTCTTATGTTGATAACCTAAGCCTTATATCTTTCCCAAAATACTTAAAATGTACATATCTTCCATTTTTGCAAGTTTTAAGCCTATACCTTTTTTCTTGCTCCTTGGACACTAACATCTGGGATAAACACTATCATCAACATTAGTGTCCTAACTTGATGTAAGTGTCTAGTACCCTCAAGTCATCTAATTTACAAATTAAACCTATCCCAATGGTAGGCCTAAGTGTTTTAATACAAGTTACTTATCTAAAGGGATTGACATAAATACAAGATCAACCCTCATTCATTCTTGGCTAATAAGACCTAACAACATGGGAACAATACTAATTATCTTAACAAAAAGGATTTAAAAAGAACTCAATTGAATAAATATTCCATATTTACATACCAATAATAGGTACAACACATATACAGATCTAAAGTACTAAAGGAGTAACCCAAAACCCTGATTTTCCAAGTTACAAGCTAGGTCACTATTGTACTTGCTTTACACAATATTATATGATTTACACATAGGCCAACACTTAGGTAAGAACTATATCAGTCTGAGGCCTTATTTAGAGTATTAAATATGTAGGAAACAATCATTGATAGAGGGGTCTTTGGGGTCATCTTGACATCATATGCCCACTAACCTATTTTTCTCCAAGGTCATTATAAAGATGAAGAATTAAGGTTTTGACATTTCATGAGGAGAAATAGTCCATGACCTAGATTTGAATGCACCAAAGTGAAGGTGAATTAAAACCCATAAGTATCTAAGTGGTCACATCCATTTTTAGTAGGTATTTTATATAGGATAATTGTGTTAAACCCAGATAATAGTGTTGACATAATAGTCCCAGGTTGACATTAGTGTCCTTAGCTCTATAAGCATCTGATATAGAATCTGATGATTGTTTTAGAATCATCTTCCAAACTTATTTCTACCTATCCCATATCTAGTACTATTTTAGCATTAGAACTAGATAAGTATATTACTTCTTTGTCATTTCTATACATAACTTAATTTTACTTTTTATATTTATTCTGTACTCAACATAATAATTTTAGTGTATATTTATATATGAGTTTAACATTTAATTAGCCTACTATAGTTTTCATTATCACCATCATGTATTTTCATTTCTATATTCTTAACCTATTATAATATTAAGGTAGGATAACCTTCATGTCTAATTTAAGGTTAAACATTTGGTGAACCTGATCTTTGAACATCAAACCCTATGTTAATTAGGGTTTTTTGATTTTTTATGTTGCCGATCCCTGATTTCTATAATATTATAATCATGTTTACCATGGACATCTCTATAAATTATTTCATGGTCCAATACCTAATAGTTGTGATGGTTTGCTACATTAGTTGCCTAGTTCAAACCATCCGATCCATAAGGGATTCAAAACCTATGTTCATACATGCTCCTTGTTCTGATGTTTACAATAAGAGGGGTTTAAAGAGAAAATAACAATTGATTTCTCTTAAAAATTCCTTTTGCAATGTCACAAATCCAATATGTAGATGCCAATGTGCATGATCTCAACCATTCATTCTGCGTAAGTATTATTCAGATGATAGCTACCATCTTGCACCCATTATTCACCCATGACTTATATTGGATTCAATAGTCCATGTTGTTACCACTCAAAAAGGTAGGATTGCTCAACCTATTCTTCCACCTATTAATATATAATAGGTGCCTCTTAAACCTAAGATTGTAATAAAATATAAGGGATATGACATTATTGACCAATTGAGCAATACACATGAAAAAAATTCAATCCATGAGCTCCTAAAGTAATCTAATGTCTACAAGGATATCCTATACAAGGCATTACATGAGACACAAGTTACAAGTGATATTGAACGTACTTATTTTATGGATATTATGAAATATATTAAAAATAATAACAAACTCATCACCTTTGATCCAACAAATTTACCATCCAAAGATATTATTGACCAAAATTTGCCTTTGTCCATATAAGTGACAATGCAAAGTAAAGGTATCAAAAGAGTGCTCATTGATAATGTATTGGGCCTAAACATTTGTAGCATACAATTCCTAACCACCATGGGTATTAACACAAACCTTATTCAAAACAAAATTATGCACATAAAAGGGTTTGAAAATTCACATAGCCCTCTGGTTGGTCAAATTACATTGGATGTGACCTTAGGACCAAAAATGTTTTCATCTACCTTTTAGGTCATGTCTTAATCCTTAATTTATAATTTAATTTTGGGTAGACCTTGGATACATTTAATGAAATTCGTCCCATCTACACTTCATCGATGTGTAAAATTAATACACGAGAGGACCTTATTATCCATATTTGTTGATGATGAATTTTTCAAATTTAAAAAAATTTACAAAACTAAAGGCATCCATACATTGATACCACCTAAAAAATCCATCCCTCTTGAGCATATCCATACATATGAACTAGGTGAGTCAAGTAAAATGGCTACTTTATCTCCAAATGTAAATAAGGAACTAAAATTTCAAGTGTACATAGATATACATAAGGAGAAAGAACCATTACCAAAAGAGCTAAAAAGCTAAAAAAACTACAAACATTTGAGCTTCTTTTAATAATCAATATTGATAAAAAAGATGGCTATGTTTCAGATTACTATGATAGTGATGATGATACAACCTATAGAAGAGACAATATGAAACTTAAAATTTGATCCACTTGATCCCCTGCGACATAACCTATTCGAACCTATGGGTCTTGGCACATATAAGCTAAACCCACTTATAGAAAGTAGATAAATGAATCCAGATAAGGTAAAAATAAAAATAGTAAATGAGCATGTAAATGCTTGTTACTCTATACACCCATCTTGGCTAAAAACATTGAGCCAACCTTACAAGGGTCAAATGCAAATTCATCATGTGAACAATGTACATTCTTGTCAAAAGGCTTCACAACAATTTTTTTATATCATGACATGATAAGATACTCTAGATACCATGTTATATATGTTACTTGAGCATAAAATGATTTCTTTACCTTATACTAGACAAAGATCATGAAGTAGACTTATACCCACATAAGACACAATACCATACTATGAATATCATCAGATCAATGGATATCATACCAATCTATATGAGATATTGAAGAAACAAATTCAAAAATATAAGAGAAAAGGATGCATACATATTATGTCTAACATGAGGAAAAGGCAAAATCTCTCCTATCTTTCAGAAAAGAACTATCTCTCAAAGCAACCAATGCATGAGGATTTAACCATTACTACTATTATAGATGGGGTATATTACCACCATATATAGTTTGATAATAAGTGGGATACAATTTGTGGTACCACTTTTCTTACATAATTAGGATAGTCTACAAATGAACTAACATACTCTCCATTAATGCTATAATCTCGAGGAGACATATGGTTGCCTATCGCCTATGGCCCACATGTGGAAAGTTTGACTGTATGGATATTAGACCATGGTCCACATTTGAAACTAAAGTTTGGACAAAATTGGCTAGCCAAGTGGAATGCTAATCTAGATAATACAAACATGTGTGTTAATTTTCATAATATAGATACACAAATTTGGATATGACATGATGACCATGAATATTTGCCTGCACCACTAGCTTCAAGTAAACCATTAAATAAGAACATTGAAATGGTGGCAGTGCAGTGGTATAAAAAAAGCTTGATAAAAATTTTAGGTGATCCTACACCTTTCAATGATGAGGACTTCCTTGATTAGACTTTTCAAACATTCTAAAATACCAAAAAAATAAAAAACATTCAAAAACTCAAAAACACTTTCAACACCTACATGTTCTATTAACTCCTTGACATCTATGTGTTAGTTCTATATTTATAGATGACATACTCAGTTACTCCTACATACACACGTGTCACACTTCTACTTGAGTGTAATACAGGCATATATAAATACATGATTTATTCCTATTTCAAATGTTGGACCTTCTCTCTACTCATATCATGTGGACATTGGGGGCATCTACTTCTTTGATATTGATACACACACATTATATGATTTGATGGTCACCTTACACTATCATGTTTGAGCTTGCATATGTACTTACACATGCCTTTATCTATGATTATATCTTTCATAGGGTACTTGATATACTATAAACTTGACATTTTTTTCCATAACATATTTGATCCATGGGCTACTATGACATGTTTACGTTGTTACTTATGCTTTACTTTATGCACTTATTTGAGTGTCTTTCCTTGCTATTGTATTCCTTGTTTGAGTATTTGGATATGCTCTTTTGCTTTCAGCCCTCGTGCCTATGTATGATTCCATTGACATTTATATATATGTCATTGTTTATTGTATGGACATTTAAACATGTCATCCTTGCTTTTGTAGACATTTGACTAAGTCATGTCTCTTTGATTTTGCATCTATTATAGGCTTAATTTGTACCCTTGAAGAGGGTTTTTTAGGCTCTTTCCAACTAAGCTATAATATTAGGATAAGCCCAGGCTGTGGGTAACCTATGGTGGGGTTAAACCTCTAGAGTAGGCTGACTTCCTCTTTGATGCTCACCTAAAACTAAAGTTAAGCCTAATACTTCATGGGAAAAAGGTTATAGGGAGAATAAGGGCTCTTAAGAAAGTTAACCATGCGATGCACCAAACTTAAGAGGGAAACTCCCATAAATTTGAACCCACACTAGATTAATAAAGGATAATACTAACTTACACAACCTTACGATCAATCTCATTTGCATAAGTATTTCATAGAAGAGGTTCAAAATATAATACTAATCTAGACCTAAAAACAACCTTGAAAACTACCTAAACAAAGTCAGAATGAAGAACCATGGCTAAGGAAGATTCTCCTCTACACAATGCCATAATACATAGCTTGCTAAATACAGATTCAAGGCATAAGATAGGTAAAGAAAGTCCTTATTACATTAAGATGTAGTTATTATAAATACTTGATACAGGCAAGCCTAATCAAGCTAAACATATGTTAGCCCCAAAATTTTGACTAAGTATTGTCCTATTTTGGTGTGGAACCAACACAACATGGAAGGACCATGATGTGAGAAGACCATGGCATGTGATTACCAGGGGCAAAAACACCATTGTATAGAACCTATTGGGCACAAGATAAAAATGATGAGAAAGTATAACCATGTAGAAGGGACCAGTGTGAGAGGACCTAGTCAAATAAGAACAAGTCATGGAGAACCCAAAAACATTGGACTTAGAATGAAAGCAGAAGACTAGGGGAGCAAGTGGGAAGCAGGAACAATTAAAGAGTGATTCATATGAGAAACTTTGACCTTATTGATCAAAGGTTTTGCACCATCCCATAAGTAATATAATGCATGGCCACCAGTATTTAACATAGAGCAAGGATTTAGGGGTGTAGGGGCCTCGGTCTTTAGGAAGAACTTATTATAAGTGTCACAACTCTCAGTCTGTTGAGAGTCCATGTACCATTCTCTCATAACATTGATAATTATAACACTTAGTTAGGGCAAAAAAATTATGAATACCCCTATTGTAATCTTTGGTGATGATAATATTTTTGAGAATATATGATGAAGCTTTGTATTTTTTATTCATTAAGCATCTAATACAAGATATCATATTTTGCCGATTTATGTCTTAAATGATGGAATACACTAAGTGCTAGAATTGGATATGATTTATTTCTTAGTCTCATTATTAGTATCCTTTTCTTTTCTAAGTCACTAATGTTAGATAATGATGGTGATTCATGTAGTAATAATAATAGTTGCATCTAGAATTAGAAGGATCATAGTAGTATATTTGTGTTATTAAGTAATCCTTGTTTAGAAATGCATAAAAAGAGATATGAAAAAACATATATTACTATGCTACAAAACCTTTAGGAATTAGTCTTTCACTATAAACTTCAGGTGAGTGCATGAAACCTAACTCTCACGTGATAAGGCCAATGCGTTAGCCCATTGGGATAGACTTTAATGCTAAAGTTGGAATCAACCAAACAACCCAATAACATACTTTGTAGTATCTCAAGAAATGTCCCATCTTTTAGAAAGATAAAAAATTCTAAAATCTGAGAACCCTCACACAGGGAATGAGACCAAGATATATAGAAGAAAAAAGGCAGCCTTGAAGAATGGGTGAGCATGCCATTAAAAAATAACACCTATCCTGAGTCATTAAATAAACTTGAGCCACCATCTTATTGCTCCTTAGCCAATGGAAATATTGCCACCCTTTTGATCAATTTTAATGTTGTATATAGTTTGTTGAGTGAGAAGGTCCCAAAAGGCCTTAAGGACGCATGAAATGTTCCTAGTTATAGTTCCCAATACTAGATCTTTTCTTTGATCTTTCATGCCAACTCTTTCTTGAAGATAAAACCTCATGCTCATAGATTTGATCAGATCATGGATCACTACCTTTTAGGTGGCTACTTGTCGAGACTACAACCATTTTGAAGATTGAAGATCTTTCACATTAATTGTATCTCTACTTTATTTTCATGTTTTGGATCATAGGTCTATCTATAGGTGGAAAACAAATTTAAGGCCTATAGTTCCATATTTATATAGACCTATAGATTATAAAACACTTCTCTATATTGTAATAAGTCTAAAAGACCCATTTTTTCTCTACAAGAACCCTAACCTGTATATTTATACATGGACCCTCCTAAAAAATAGGAAATACTATTATAAAAACAACTCTTCCCAAGCAAAAATATGAACTAGAGGTCCATATTTTAACCTTAATAGTGATTCATACACATTCCTTATATCTCACTACATTACCTAGACCATTCCATGATATTTGAACCAACTTCAATGGTGTCAAAAGACCCTACAAAACTGTATGTTTCATGGTTGAAAATAACTTCCCAACTTTCATCGAGAATCTTGGGCCTATCTTTCATCTAATTGGTTGTCAAAAAATGACTTAGCTCATTGACAGGTTGACTCAAAAGACTCTATCGATTTCAATTTGTACAAAGGCCCATAGATCATCAATCTACTACCAATCAAACATGTCCTTGAAACTTAGCACACATAAATTCAACCTTGAGATTTACTGACTCTTTAACCATCACTCATTGTTAGATCTAAATGTATGATACAATGCGCACTGCCGATCTATTGAGACCCACTATTTGAAAATCAACAGCTAGTTCATCATCTTAAAGTTGACATCTTTAGTCCCATAAAATAATATACATATGAGCATTATTGATAGTTGTGCAACCATCAAATTTAAGTTCAATAAGATTGTCTCATTCTATCCTTAAATTTGACATTAGCGTGAACGTCTCATATTGCAAGTTGATTTTTAAAGTCTTATAACTTGAAGAGCAAAAGTCATGGAGGCCTCAAACTTTTAGGAGATGTTATTCTAGTAAAAAGGCACAAACCCATTTGATTCACTAGTTTTAGGAGTTTTCTAGGTGAATATATTAAATACCCAAGCTAATTAGTCCATATCTATTCCATTACGATGTCTTGATGATGATCGAGCTCTTTTGTCCAAGTATGGGAAACTTAATAAAAATTAACTTAATAAATAACTTTGCACACACATAACCTCATTTATGCTTCAGTGAGGACCAAAGATTTGGCACATATGAACTTGGCACAAAAGTAAATAAACCCTTTTTACCTTTTTTTGAATCCTCCACACATGTGAGACCTGACCTTAGCAAACTGCCTACTTGTACCTTCTACCACTAGATCCAAAATGTAAAGGTGAACTCAATGAATAACTAGATGGGTCCCTTGCATTTACATACTTATCTCAAGCACTTTTGATACCACATAAGGCATCTAAAATAAATTCCATGATTTAAATGTTTAAAACACATTAGAACCTATGTGCTTCATCAAATCATGCTAGAGATTCTTATGTGGGCCAAAAAATGGCCAATATCTTTGGTGACTCACAGGGAAGCATGCCTACTATGATTTGAGAACCAAAAACATTTTATCATCCTATCCATTGGGTATGGAGTCATTAGCTTATGCAACTACACTGAACTTCTCTTTTGAAACAACAAGGATCAAAAGAAATAAAACACAACAAAATGCCTGAGGTAATTTGGAAAAGGAAAAAACATAATAGAAAAGAAAAGTGCACAAGGCACCAAGAGGAAAGAAAAAAGCTATTCTAATATGTACAATATGTTACAATGGATGTAATACTTTTTTAATAATAGGTCTTAAAATTAATGCCATTAACTGGGATGGGTATTACCTCTCCATCCAGTTGGGCAAGCTAAAAATCATTGTGTTCTTTACATCGATGGATCAAATAAAGTCCACTCCACAAGATTTCAAACTTGGTATGGTTTCTTGGTTTGGCTTTATTTGAGTCCCATTTGAGGAATAGGTCCCCTTACTCAAAGCTCCTTGCTGTAACTCTTTTGTTAGAAATCTTCTTGACCTAAGATTGATACGATTCCAAAGTTTTCATAGCAAGGTCCCTGGTCTCTTCCAACTCCATGAGTTCTACCATCCTCACATTCATGGGCTCATCCTCCATTAACTCAAGCTAATGGGATAATTCCAATGTAGATAGTTTGAGGGAGATAGTTAATTTGGATTCCCTCCCATACACAGGAACATATGGAGAATTACCAATAGCAGTTTTAGGAGTCACCCGATCAACCCACAAGGTTGTCTTTAGCTTGGTGTGCCATGTTTTCTAATTTTCTTCCATGGTCCTCCTATGATCCTCAATAAAGTCTTATTTTTGAACTCTACTAGTCCATTTCCTTTAGGATAGTAATTGGAAGAAGTGTTGAGGTGGATGCCCAGTTTGGGAGCCCACTCATTTGTCATCATACCAAAGAATGTCAATCCATTATCAAAAAGTATGGTGGCTAGGACACCAAACCTGGTTATGAGGTTGTCATAGAAATCGAAGACTGTAGCCTCACTATCTTCCTTTAAAGCAATGGGTTCCACCCACCTGGTGAAGTAGTCAGTTGCAGTCAAAACCCATTTATGCCCTGCATTTGATGGTGGATTGATCATCCCTATGAATTCTATTCCCTATTACATGAAGGGTTGCTCCACCTGAATAGGATTAAGTGGAAGGGATGCTAGTTTTTGCTTTCTTGTAAAGAAGGTGCACTTCTGACATTTTCTAACCCATGCATAAGCATCTTTGAAAAGGTTAGGATAATAATAACTATAGATACTTAAATTTGGACACCAATGGCTTCTTATCTAACTTTAGACCAATTCTTACTACCATTGACCATTTAGCCTAATAATTTTTAAATGTCTTAAATTTGGCTTTATAACCATGTAATAAATCAATTTGACCTATTAATCAATTAAATTGAACAAATGCACCATCATTTAATTTAAATCTTGCACAAATGTTTAAAAGCCTAACAAGAGTTAATTAACATCAAATCCTAAGCAAATCCTAATCAAATACTAATTGAATTCATCTATGAGAAATTAAATCAATTATTAAAAAGGAAAATTCAAATATCAAGAGCATCTTAAAAGTTGATCATTACCTTTTGTGAGTTGTCACTTTTGAAAAATATCAAAAGAATATTCTAAAAATATGACAAACACACCTTTCAAACTCAACCAAGGTTAATAAACTCAACCAAGGTTAATAAACTCAACCAAGATTAATAAACTCAACCAATATTCGAATTTAACCCATTCTAAGTGATTTTGAAGCCTATAAAAGCAAGACTAGAGCTCTTCATTTGGAGAGCTTGAAACATAGTAGAGTTATAATGCTGGAGTTGATCCATAAAGCAAATGCATAGTGTTATAATGCCAAAATCAATCCAAGCTGAGCCAATCATGGTGCCAAGAGGAGATGGAGATAGCCAATCCCCATTGATGAAGACTTTTTCAGCACAATCCGAGTAAGCCAATGAAGAAATTATTTGGAGCTCTCAAGGAAGGTCAATATTATTGTTTTTTGCATTTTAGTTGAGTTTTTAATTATTGTTTATTCATTAAGATCTCCCTAATATATAGGATTAGAGATGTTATTATTTTAGTGTGTTGATTTCATGGTTTTATGGACTAACACTTGATCTAACATCCTCTCTTTGTCAAATTCCTTGATCACAAATGGCATGTCTAGTGGGACACAATTTCACAACCCATATATTTGAACAAAAATGGATGTTAAATTAGTTGTTATTTTAAATTCATTAATTTTTTTTTGAATTTTTGACAAGTTGTTCTTACTATTTTTATCCTAATTCTCTCAAAATTTCATTAAAATCTAATTTGTAGTTTAGAATTTATGACTCTTTTAGTGAGTGTCACTTTTTATTTTCTAAGTTTCTGATAAAAATAGCTATTATAGAGCTAATAACTTTTGTTTTGTTGATTTTTTTGACCTAATTTTTTGTAGAGAGGTATGCCTTAGAGTTATTGACAACATATATAGATTTTATGACAAAATGATATATATTTTAAAATTTATGGTTAAAATATTAACTGTAGGGTTTTATGTTTTATGTGTTCAATTTTATTTATTTTAACTTTTTTAACTTGTTTGCATGTTTCATAGGTTTAATATTATTTTTTTATGTGTTTTATTTGTCTAATCCTTGCCTCACAAGTTTTATTGAGATTATTGATAACTATTATCTAACCTAACATGTTTATCTTTTATGGTTTTGACTTCGGGTCGATAAGTCATCCAAACTCAAGAGCATACTTTTCCAAGTTACTTATCTCATTCACAAAAGAACTTCAAAGCTAAACTACACTTTGATAATTTTCTTGCAAGAATTATTTGAAAAGTGATAAAATTAATCTTAATTAAGTCTTTTTAACTTCTTTTTGGGTGCTTAAAAATAATTAAGAACTTTCATTTGATGCGTAAAGAAAAACTTAGATACCTCTTTGAATGGTTTTGTGATTGTTTCTTTAAAAAGTTTTAAAACTTAAGGCCAAGGGGCCAAAGAACACCACCAAATATTTCAACTTTAGTTATTTAAAATTGAACTCACTTCAATTTTTTTTCAATAAGTAGTTTGCTTAGTTAATTTGTTTATACAAAAAGGAATTTGTGTGTGTATGATCTCTCCCATCCCCTTTAGGAACTTGTGGGATCAAAAACATTATCTTCATTGTAAATTGCCTTAGTCCAAAGGCATAAAAGAGATATTGTGAAGGCTCTCCCTAAAACTCGCATGACTTGGGTGATCTAGAAACAACCATAAATTTTTTTTACTTATTTTTTATTTCATTGCATCTTGGCTTGTGAGGGAGACTTCATTACCTCCCATAAATTTTATAGGGAAGCCTTGACCTGGAAATTCATTTTCTGACATTGTATTTAAATCCTCTCTATGGAAGGTATATAAATTGGGATCACCCCACTAGGATGGTGGTTTGAGTAGTTAAACCATTTTTTTATAACTGGAGGCTAAGCCTAGGATGTTTGAGTATGTTGGACATCGTACTACACTGAGTGAGTGATGAATATAGTGGTTGTAAAAAAAGGCAAGACTTTTTAACAAGCCAAATGATGTAGACTCAAATGACATGTATTTATCTTACATTTTGATGTGAAAGTTTTATGTATGGGATCCATCTAGAATGATCTAAAATCAATTATTTTTAGTCAACCCCACATTACCACACCTTTGATAGGATTTAAGGACGTTATGCTTCATTGAATTTGGTCATTTATCTTTTTATTGTTTGGTGTTTTTAAACTAAAACTAATGTGTTTGTTTATAAACCATATTAAAAACCAATTTGTTTATACATCACTCTTTTGTCTAAAGAGGCATTATGCTAATCATTTTACACCACACTTGTGCCTTGTAATTTTTTCTAAACTTGTTTACATGTGTGTCACTTGAATGAAATAGATATCATTATGATGCCTAAATCATTACCAAAGTTTATGCATTTTGAGTCTTTGAAACAAAAACATTGATCACATCATTAGAGCACACATATGCCATTTTGATGCTTGAATTGTTTAAAAACTCATTTGACTTGTACCAAAACCATTATTTAAAACCATGTCACGAATGCCATTTAGACCTTGTTCATACGCTATCATGCCATCCAATCTTGTCTAGCTTGTTTGGTCAATCGAAGCCTAATTTTTAACATTGTGTTTTCAATTAATCTTATCAAAGTTTGAATTCAAACATTGATTGATTCTATTTAAGCCTCACTTTGTAGGAACTAATACACAAATCTTTCTCTTTTAGGTTGCATCACTTTAGTTAATTGATTACCTAAATTTAAAAAATTATTGCTTGTTTATTCAAAGAGCCTTGTTTTCATTGCTTGTTTGTTCACAAAGCCTATCTTTATCATTGTTTACACCTTTGTTTTGGAGAACATAACCTTTCTCCAAAAGCCTTTTGCCTTATGGCTTATGCCAATTGATCATGTTTATGTTTGATTCTATGTACCGAGTCTATGCCAAAGTTATTTCCAACTTAGATTAAATCAAATTACATAAATCTTTTATTTCAAGCCTAGCTTTTGATGTCATTTGGCTAGAAGTCCTAGCACACCCTATTTGATCCTTGATTTTGACTTCATATATAGATAAAAGACATAACGACTCTTTTCCCTTTCTTAGTTTAGATCTTGTTTGAAACACTTTGGCCTAGACTTTGACATACCAATTTTTATTGATTGTTTGACCTTTTGTGTGTATGACATTTGATGTTAAACTATATTATGCTAAGTTTTAGCATAAACCATTTTGGAAATGTAACTCCATTTTCACACCATGTTGGAGACACAACTCCACCTTCAACCAAGTTAGACCAAGTTTGAACCTTTTATCCTTTAGACAATTTTTTTTAGAGTTTGAAAAAATCTAAGCCTTTTTGTTTTTGGAGATTTCATCATTTATGTGGATATGTCTAACTACACTTATGGTGGAGTCACATACAATCTAAGTTATGATAGAATGACCACATAAAATATGACCAAAAACCCCTACAAAGATAGATTTTCTAAGGAGTTTCATTATTCTCCTTATAATAGTCCATATGGGGAATAAAGTCAAGAATTAGTTTACAATCCAACTCAAAACCTCAATTAGAATGATATGGTTTATGAAGAAGACTTGGATGCTTTGGATTATGAAAGTAATCAAGCTCCACCACATTGTACTATTTCTATTCTAGGACCACAAAATCATACCATTTCCATAACATGACCTCATCCTTTGGCTTGTGTGAGAAATCAAGCTCCACAATGCCCCTTCATCATTCTAGGACCTAGTCCTTTGGATTGTGCAAGAAATCAAGCTTCACACTGCCCTATTGTTACCATTTCAAGACTTCATCCTTTATCTTGTGTGAGTAATCCAAAACCCTAACCAATCCAATCAGTACCTACCCAACTGAGTCAACCATTCAAGAATCAAGCTGTGTTCAAAACTAGTATTTTCCAACTCATTAAAAACCAAGGCCAAGAGAACTAACCGATCCAAGATGTTTTTGTTGAACCAACCATTTGTGATAAATCAACCTATGATGAATCACCTTTTAATCCTATACCTGTTATTGAGGAGTCTCACTCTAATGAACCAGTCTTTACTGAGTCACTTCTTAGTGATTATAACTACCTTTAGGTAAATCATTACCTTGACCATTTGCCTATTTTTCAAGAGCCTCCCTCTGACAAGCCAATGTTTGAGGAGTTATTTCTTGATCTTTTTCTCACTATTATGGAGTTTCACTTTGACAAACCAGTCTCTATGGAGCCCTATATGCCATCATAGGCCATTATTTGTCCAATACCAAACATTCCATAAGACATCATTATAACATCGTACCCATCAGATGAAAAATAAAAATTAGAGTTAGGTTCTATTCTTGGACTAATATAAGATTTAGCATCAATATTAAAATTGACATCAGTCTCAACATCAGATTTAGAGTCCCTTGAGTCAAAATTAGATTCAAAAATAGAATACATTCATGACTATTACAATATTGGTTATGCATGCCTAGTAGATCAATACAAATACATTTGTGATCCTTTTATTATTTTTGAGGATGACTACTTCAACATTGATACAAGGTCTCCTAGTACCTTCTATGAGGATTATGTTGCCAACCTCTATTCCATTACCGTTCCACATGCCATTACCACCAACTAACATAGCTATATTATTAACATTCTATCTTGTAAGTGTCAATTGGGACCAATAGAATCACACCTTGTTAAAATGCATCTATGGTGACATAGTAGTTAAAAAAGATAAAAGAGGCCAAGACAATTATCATACAAAAGAACACTCTCCTAGTGAAACCTTTTTAGAGGTGCTAGGAGACAATCAAAGTTCAAACTCAAGTGAAACCTTTTTAAAGACATTATAAGACAATCAAATTCAAAAGTCAACATTCCTTAGTGAAACCTTATTGAAGGATGGGATAATTAAGACAACTTCATTGGTAGAAACCTCTTCGAGGCACTAATAGCTGAGCACAAAATTTATTCAATGCTTAATGAATATATTATAAAAGATAAAATCAAAATAGCTTCTTATCTACAACCTAATCAGATGGCAAATATTTTTAGGTCCAAACAATAGAATAATATGGTGGTCTTATTGAGATAATATTCAAAATTATTCAGCCCCACCACATCCAAAGTTATGTCGAATCCAGAATCAGTAACATTATGTGCGCCTAAAAATCTTGATATTCATTTATTTCCCAACCACTACACATTCCATTAATATCCACCATTGGATCACCAAATACAACCTATCATCCAAAATTTATCTCTATTTACTATCCATAGCTGTACTTCCCTTTACAAAGGATACAAATATACCTTGTCTCAATGTTTGAGGGAAACAGACTCAACAACCAATGAATATCTCAACAACATCATTTGCATCCAAATCTATAGCTAATTATTGATAGAGGAACAATTCATATGAGGTATGGGCTATAAATTAACATCATTGAGTATTCTATTTATATCATTTATTGATTAGGATGTGTATCTCCACATCAATAGAAATAACATAATTAGAATCATATATCATCTACCATACCCAAACCAAACACATCCAACCCAACAACCAACCATCAGACAAAAATAAATGTGTACCATACCATTTCATTTATCATTCCTTTTTCCATTGTCACATACTCATATAATCACCTTATCACTTGGAGGTAATCCTCTTACCATTATATCTAATCTACCAAACCATCGTTATCCTAGAGCAAGACCATTCCATTTTACCATGTCATTCCTATCTAGACCAAAGCCTATTTTTAGTTGTCCTATCTAATCCTATTTTGATCTTGGTTACGTTGGTTCTTCCTACACTTTTGTGAAGTGATTTCAATCAATTTCTAATAATCAATCAAATCTATGTTTATAATGACAATCTATGAAAGTAGCGTGATAGTTGATCTAGCAAGGTATCTTTCATTTTTTGTCTTATATCAAGTTTGTTTATATGAGCTTGATTATATCACCTACTAGAGAAAATTAGTGTTCACTGGTCTTGATACTAATTATAACCACCTATGGGAAAATTAATATCATTGATCTAATCTATTGTATCCTAGTTATAACTGCCTATGGGCAAATCAGGGGAAATATTTGTTTATCATGTATTATCACATCACCTTACCATTGTTGTTTCCATTTGATTGGCCATTTATCTGATTTGAAAACTTATTGGGACCTGGTCAAGTTTCTACTCACCTTTTGTATGGACAAAATTACTATGACTTGAGGTCATCTCGACACTATGTAGGTTGTGTTTAATTCATGTTGAGGTCACCTCAGTCCCTCTTTCCATGCACTCTCACCATTTTGTGAGCAACTTAAGATAATGCTCTCACCATTTTGTGAGTAGGTATCTTATCATTCTCTAATGAGTTGAGATACCTTAAAATTTCAAAAACATTTCAAATATTTTAAAAATTCAAAACATTTATCTTATCTAAGATTAGTCAGTTATCTTTGATTCACCCTACTAGGGTATGGTTATTGTTAGGATGCTTTGCTTTTGTTTTTATGATTTCTATTTATTTGTTTATTTCAAGTTGTTTTTTTATTTTTATACTTTTTGTTTGTTTATTTGTTCACTTTTCTATTTGTTTACTTTCAACATTGTTGCCTCAACTTAGTTTATATGCATTCATTGGGTGATTCTTCGAGTGCATTATTCTTGAATCTATCCATATTCATATATTGACATTATCATCATAGTTTTTATCATTGGTTAATTATTTTCTAGTGTTTATTAGATCAAGAGTCAAACCTTACACATATTTTAGGATAGTCTTCATGGTGTTCTATCATGATGCATACCATCATGTGCTATAGTAAAAATTAGCTTCAAAAGGTCTACAAGCAATGGATCCACATAAGTTTTTCCTTGGTACCTTCGCAAATCCTTCCACCCATCTTGATCAAATCAACCCATTAACCATTCTAGTTGTATTATTATTAATAAGGATGAGAATCTCCTTGTTGGCTGGTACAACTAAATTTTTTCTATTGATCAATCTCATTCTTCTATTTATCTATTTCATCACCTTGCATCCTCATATGTTTGGTTGTTTTTAGCTTATTTAGTCATTATACCATCACATCTATGTTTTTGTCCACTCATATTTAATTTATGCAACAAGTTTTATCTTTGAGTTATGCTTGCCAATCCATTCTAACTGGGGTACCACCATATCAACCATCATATTTTAGCAAATCATTATTTCAACTTTTATTCCTGATTATAACTATCTTTGGGAAAAAATCAACATCCTTTTTAAATTAATGCATGCAAGCATTTTTTCATTTGGATTAAACTCACCCATGGGTTAGTTCCACCTTTTTTATTTCTTCTTTTTGAGGGACCATCCATCACCTAATCTGATGGCCACTCCCTCAAGGGGGCATCATCTTAGGTTTTCCAAACATTGTTGGGATTTTTTTTCCTTCAACCATTATTTTATTTTTGGTATATAGGCCTTTTCTCATTCTTTTAGAAGACATTATTGTGCCTACAGTTTTGCAACATCTTCTCAAAGAGGGGAAAATTGTAGACACCTAAATTTTACCACCAATGGATTCTTATCTAATTTTAGACTAATTATTACCAACCATTGACCATTTAGCCTAACAATTTTTAAATGTCTCAAATTTAGCTTTATAACCATGTAATAAATCAATTTGGCATATTAATCAATTGAATTGAACAAATGCACCATCATTTAATTCAAATCTTGCATAAATGCTCAAAATCTTAACAAGGGTTAATTAACGTCAAATCCTAAGAAATCCTAATCAAAGGCTAATTGAATTCATCCATGAGAAATTAAATCAATATCAAAAAGGAAAATTCAAATATCAAGAGCGTCTTAAACGCTAATCCTTACCTTTTGTGAGTTGTCACTTTTAGAAAATATCAAAAGAATATTTTAGGAATATGTTGAACACACCTTTCAAACTCAATCAAAGTTAATAAACTCAACCAAGGTTCCAATTTAACCCATTCTAAGTTAGTTTGAAGCCTATAAAAGCAAGCCTAAAGCTCTTCATTTAGAGAGCTTGAAACATAGTAGAGTTATAATGATAAAGTTGATCCATAAAGCAAATGCATAGTGTTGTAATGCCAAAATCAAACCAAGATAATGGATAAATAATTTGGAGCTCTCAAGGAAGGTAATAACATAATTTTTATCCAATCTAGGTCCTCTTAATGAACCATAAAGCAAATGCATAGTGTTATAAGTGGAAGGGCTACTAGTTTTTGATTGCCTACAAAGAAGTCACACTTTTAGCATTTTCTAACCCATACATGAGCATCTTTGAAAAGGATGGGATAGTAATAACCAACCTTCATTACTTTTTCTATGGTGGTTTTGAGTGTAAAATGGCCTCCTACAGGTCCATCATAGAACTGCTCCAAGAGTTTGGTCACCTGGTCATCATCTATGCATCTAAGGAACACCCTATTGAGGTCCTTCCTAAAAAGAACACCATCAACTAACACATAAAGTATATATTGAATCCTGCAATACCTTCTTTTAGATCTATCCAAACCTTGGGGGCATTTTCTTGTTGCCAAGAAATGAGCTATATCCTAGAGCTAGCTCTTTTGAAGTGGAAGTGTACCTATCTGTGAGTTGTTTTGGGTCACCAAAATAGCTTCATTATCCTTTTAAAGGTCATTCACCATGTGCTCACACCTGACCAACTTGGTGACCTTGATCTCTATGTCATATTATATGACCTTTATGTTCTATCCTACTCTTTTCTCACTTAAATATTTGTTAAGGAGGAAATCCCTAACTCCAGGATGGGACACCATAAGATGGATCCTAATTTTGGAGAACATGGGCCTAAAATTATTGAGGCTTGTTAAGGATAAAAGAATTTGTTTCTCAATGAAAGTGTACCTCACCTCATATCCTTCGAACCCTTGGCTAAAAAGGTAATTGGTTGCTCCATTACTTCACTATTCTTCTATATCAACATAATTGATATGTTTTCAATGTTATCAAAGGTGTACAAGATGAAGTCTTTAGAGAAATTAGGATTTAAGAGTGAGGGTGCTTGGGCAATGGACTACTTAATGGATTCAAAAGCTACCTTGCCTTCATTATACCAAGTAAACACATGGACATTCTTCAACATGGTGATGATAGGCTTGGCTAGATTTGTAAAACTAGGTATGAACCTCCTCACAAAGTTGATCTTCCCAAGGAAGCTCTAGATCCCCTTTCTATGTTTTGGTAAGGATAAGGATAAAATAACACTTAATTTATCTGGGTCAATGGATAATCCTTATTTTGAAATAATATGACCAAATAATGTATACTCATACATAGAGAACACACATTTTTTTGGGTTTAAAGAGATCTCATACTCTTTGCATCTTTTAAAAACTAGCCTCAGATGGTCTATGTGCTCACTAGCATTCTTGGAAAAGACCCAAATATACTAACACCATTTGATTTATTAGTCCTTGGAAGGCCATGTCCATTGCCATTTAAAATGTTGCCCCACCATTGGATAATCCAAAAGGCATCTTTTGATAAGCAAATGTCCCGCACTTGGTGGTAAATGAAGTCTTATACTGATCCTCTTTTCTCACTAGTACTTGGTTATAACCTGAGTATCCATCTAAGAGAGAGAAACATTATAAACCAACCACTACTTGTAAGAGTTTCTCCATGGATGGTAGAGGGTAATGGTACTTTAAAGAGACCTTGTTAAGATCTCTAAAGTCCATACATAGTCTAATTTCCCCACTCTTCTTTTTGATAGGTACTAGATTAGATACCCATGAGGATTGTTTTATTGGGAAGATGATCCTAGACTCAACAAGCTTGGTCAAATCCTTTCTCATGAGATATTTAATGTTGGGATTTATGGGCCTCTTCTTCTACCTGATAGGCTTAGCATTAGCCTCCAATTCTATTATGTACTAGGCCAGATCAGGATCAACTCCCTTTAAGTCACTATATTTCTAAACAAAAATATCTCCATATTCCTTATAGAGCTCTATGAAAGCATGCATTTCAAATTTAGTACTTACCTTTCCAATCTTGAGGAGCTTGTCTTCAAAGATAAGAACTCTTTCATAGTTCTCTTTGTTAGTTAACATCACTGCTTTATCTTTTCTCATATGGTCCCCTTCATAAAAGAGGCTTTCTAGAGTGATTAGCCCTTTAATAAGCTTATTGGATTTTAATTTCATAATATGCTCCCCATATTGATGTTATAATTTTTCATGATTGATGAAGGAGAATTTTGCTTCTTGTTGCAATAAATATGCAATCTATTTGTCATTTTCAAAGACCTACTAGTGGGATTCATTATCTAGCATTGATGGTCTTATTACCACTTTGACATGTGGTTGAAGTTTGGTTCTTGTCAAATCATCAAGGATGTCAAAATGAGCCCCACAACTGCTAGCCTATCAGCTTGTTGATTTTGGCCTCTTGGCACTGATTGGATGTTGAAGGCCTTAAAGTCCTTAATGAGGTCCCACACTCTATGTTTGTAGGACCTCATTAAAGGGTAGTTAGTGGCATTATGAACTATGACTTGGTACACAACCAATTTTTTGTCCCCATAGACTTGCAATTGCTTGATATTTCTCTTATTGACCCATTGAAGGCCATGGATGAGACCTTCATATTCCACTGCATTACAAGAGCAACTAAATTAGAACCTATATGAAGAGAAATAATTATCATTTGAAGGGGAAATTAGCATGACACATGTACCCACCCCGTTCTTGCTCCTTGAGC
The DNA here is from genome assembly GCA_037957365.1 of Torreya grandis. Classification (NCBI taxonomy): domain Eukaryota; kingdom Viridiplantae; phylum Streptophyta; class Pinopsida; order Cupressales; family Taxaceae; genus Torreya; species Torreya grandis. Next base: position 1,010,943 of record JARHVA010002340.1, read on the forward strand.
CATCAAATAACAACTTCCATAGACCACTAGGATCTTCTTGAGGCCTCATGAGGGATGACATAGGATGGTCTTCCTCATGCAAATAGAAAACACCCAAGTCTCTTTTTTCAACACCTTGTAAAGGGTCTACCAACTAGTTATCAATCCATAGATCATCTAGAAACATGTTTGGTACCTCATCTTGATGAATGTTCAAGTCTTATCCCATTGCAAATTCATCCTCATCAATGATGGTGCAATTGATGTTGACACCATCTGGTACATAGGGTTCTATATGGAATTATGTAATGGGCTCAGTCTTGATTGACACCTTGGTTCCATACCTTATCCTGAATGCCATATAAGACCAGTCTATTACAAGATAGCCCCTTATCTTTGCTATGAATTCTCTAGATAATCATAGTGAAAAGTGAGGAGGCATATCCAAGACCAATACATCTTGGGTCATTAAGATACTAGGACAAGCTTGCAAGGTCATATTGAGGTCCTTGATTATACTAGATGGCTTGGGAGAAGAACCATCAAGTTGTAACACTTCTTTGGATTATGGCTCATATATCGGACCAAGCTATTTAGCTATGGACTTTGGCATCACTGAGGTACTAGTCCCACTATCCACTAAACAATTGTGCACTAGAAAGTTGCTAATGATTACTAAAATATAAAAGGGAGGAGGCTTGAATACTTTACCTAATTTCCCTTCATCTAGCCCTTTGGTTGCATTGGTGAGAATCTCATTCACCTTACTAGGTGGTTTATTTGTAATTATTGTAACATTAATCTTGGACAAACCCTCCTGAAGAATGTCCACTTGACTAGGCATGGAGAGAATATCCCACATGGGCATACTCATATTTGACTTCTTCATTTATTCAACAATGTTGATGGGTGAACCACCAACCTTTGCTTGAGATTTGGGGGTCACCAATATTGTTTGTTGAACTTATGAGCCCTGGGGAACAAAAATATTCCTTTAGCTTTAATTTTTTGGAGGTACTGGAACCTTTGGAGTGACAATAAGTTCCATGGGCCTTGTCAATAGAGTAATGGTGGGAAGATCTTTGAATGCTTCTTGATTACCATCCATATTCATTTTTTAACATCTTATGTTTGCTACCACTGGACTATAGGCCTAGTTGGAACTAGCTTGCTGGCTGGTTGCGTAGCACTATTCTTGTTCATAGTTCATCATTGTAGCATTTGACGAATTGGACCTTGATTGGACCCTTGATCTTGTGGAAGCTCTTCTAGTATGGTCATCATAGGAACCTCTACATTTTGGGCCATGAGGGCTTGGTTGTATCCAAAATTAGTAGCTTAATGCCATTGATAATTGAAGGCTTGGTCAAGGTTAATATTTGGGACAATATGTTGACCAAAGGACTTGTTCCAAGGCATGGTACCCTTTACTTCTTGAGACACATTATTTTGAACTAGGACCAAGGAGTTGGAAGTACTATAAACATTAAGATTGAAGTTATTTTGCCTATTGTAGCCATGCTACCCTATCCTTGGTTCTAAATTTGGCCCTGGTAGTTCCCCTTATATGGAGGTTTGTTTTCTTGAAAATCCTACTGCTAAGGTTGATATGAAATTTGATAAGGCCTGTTGAAATCTTGTTTCCTTTTGACATTTACTAGCTCATTCCCCAAAGACTGAAACATGCTTTTGAGCTCCTGAAAGTTCCTTTGTTCTAGTGAATCATTAGATCCAATAGTAGAAGCTTTCTCTTGTTTTGGTGCAAGGGTTGTAATAATTGTTAGTTTAGGGAGAATGACATCCAATGAAGGAATAATAATAGGAGATGGTCTGATCTTAGGAAATAAGGGCATTGGTGGTCTAGGTGTAAGTTTTCCAGCATGAACCAGATAATTTTCTACCTTAATGGCCACCTCATATATACCTAGAATTAAATTTCCTCCAATAGATTGGACCATCATTGTTATGTCACTATTTAAAGACTTTAAATAATATAAGAAAAAAAATTTAGGGGTTGGTCTAACTGTGACTGGGATTTTGTCCCAGGTTTTTTGGAACCTTGTGTTGAAGTCTTGCATGACTTCATGAGGAGCTCTTCTAATTGTAGTTAGTTGTTCTATAAGTGAAAAATGGTCACTTTTCTCCTCAAATCTTTTACATAAGGCTTCCCATAATTGGTCTTATGTTTTAATGGAATTGGAAGTAAGACCTCTATACCAATCTAGGGCCTTTATTTTGAAATATGTAGCTAGTAGCCTAACAACTATATTATCCTCAGTGCCATTATGTATATTATAAAAGTTGGTTATGTCCATGAGGTGTTTAGAGGGTGTTATATCTTGGTCTTTAGTGTAATAGGGAACACTTTTGAGGGATATAATTGGGATAGGATCATAGTGAGTGAGGGATAGAGGACTTTGGCCATTAAAATCTATAAAATCTCTTGGGATTACCATGGTTATGCAAGGGAGTAATAAGGGTCCTATTGTAGGGATAGGCCTTGGAAATAACCTAGGAGAAAAAGTTCCTTGATATGGATGAGTATTTATAACCTTAGTCTTTTTTCTAAATTTAAAGGTAGTTCAACAAAATCAAAAGGAATACCTCTTGAAGTTGACTTTGTTGTCACCATTGGCATGATATGGATTCTTCCTTTTGGATTTGCTAGATGAAATTATTTGGAGCTTAACTACTATAGATTTGGTCAAATCAACATCAACTTTGATCAATCTTCCTTTTGAAAGAAGTGTGTCCCATTGGGCATGCCAAAAACTATTATAGGATTAATTTTCACCCTTGGAGAGGGTTTTTCAAGCTCTCTCCAACAAAGATATAATATTGGGGCAACCCCAAGATGTGGGTAACCTATGGTGGGGTTGAACCTCTAGAGTAGGTCAGCTTCCTCTTTGATGCTCACCAAAAACTAAAGCTAAGCCTAATGCTTCATAGGAAAAGGGTTAGAGGGAGAATAATGGCTCATAATAAAGTTAACTAGGTGATGCACCAAACTTAAGAGGGAAACTCCCATAAGCTCAAACCCACACTAGATCAATAAAAGATAATAATAACTTACACAACCTTAATATCAAGCTAAATTTCTTAAGTATTTCATAGAAAAAGTTTAGAATAGAACACTAATCTAGACCTACAAACAACACTGGAAACTCCCTAAATAAATTGAAAAAGGACCATAGATGAGGAAGATTCTCCTTCATACAATGCCATAATGCATAGCTTGCCAAACACATTCAAAGTAGAATATAGGTAAAGAAAGTCCTTATTGCATTCAGAGGTAGTTCTTATAAATGCTTTATAGAGTTGAGACTAATCAAGTTGAACATACTTTTTAGTATCTCAAGGAATGACCCAACTCTCAAAAAGATAAAAAAGTCTAAAATCTAAGAACCCTCATAAAGGGAATGAGACCAAGATATATAGAAGAAGAGAGGCAACCCTGAAAAATGGGAAAGCATGCCATAAAAAAGAACACCTATCCTAGGTCATTAAATATACTTTAGGCACCACATTTTTACTCCTTAGCCAATGGAAACATTACCACCCTTTTGATCAATCTAAATGCTGCATATGGCTTGTTGAGTGAGAAGGTCCCAAAAAACATTGAGGATGAATTAAATGTTCCTAGCTTGAGTTCCTAATACTAGATATTTTCTTTGATCCTTCATGCCAACTCATGATTGAAGACAAAACCTCATGCTCATAGATCTGACTGGATCATGGTTCACTACCTTTTAGGTGGCTACTTGTCAAGACTATGACCATGTTGAAGATTGAAGATCTTTCACATTAATTGTATTTCTACTTTATTTTCATGTTTTGGATCATAGGTCGATCTATAAGTGGAAAACCAATTTAAGGAAATTGGTTTTCCTACATTTCCATATCAGTACAGACCTATAGATTATAAAGCACTTCTCTATATTTTAATAGGTTTAAAAGATCCATACTTTCTCTACAGGAACCCAAAATTGTATATACATATGCGAACCCTCCTAAAAAATATAAAACACTATTTTAAAAATAACTCTACCCAATAAAAAATATGAACTAGAGGTCCATATTTTGAACTTAATGGTGATCCATACACGTTCCTTGCATCTCACTGCATTACCTAGATAGTTCCATGATATTTGAACCAGCTCCAACAACATCAGAAGACCCTACAAAACCCTATGTTTCATGGTAAAAAATGGCTTTCCAACCTTCATCAATAATCTTGGGCCTGTATTTTATCTAATTAGTTGTGAAAAATGACTTGTCTCATTGATAGGTTAACTCAACTCATTCCATCAACTTCAATTTGTATGAAGGCCCATGGATCATCGATATCTTACTAGTCATATGCATCCTTGAAACTTTTCATGCATATATTCAACCTTGAGATTCATAACTCTTTGACCATCATTCACTATTAGATCCAAATATATGATGTAATACAAACCATCAATCTATTGAGACCCACTATTTGAAAACCAACAACTAGTTCATGGTCTTAAAGTTGACATCTTTGCTCCCATCAAATAACATTTGTATGACCATCATGGATAGTTTCATAACCATAAAATTTAAGCTCAATAGGATTGTCTCATTCTATCCTTAAATTTGATATTGGATCAAACATCTCATATTGTAGGTCTCTATTTAAAGGCTTATAACTTGAAGAACAAAATTCATGGAAGCCTCAAAATTTTAGGACATCTTCTAGTTAAAAGGCACAAACCCATTCGATTTATTGGTCTCAGGATATTTCCAAGTAAAGATATTGAATTCCCAAGTTGACTGGTCTATATATGTTCCATTGTGATGTCTTAGTGACAGTTAAGCTCTTTTGGCTAAGTATGGGGAAATTAGTGAAAACCAACTGAAGAGCCAAATTTACATATGCATAACTTCATTTGTGCTTTGGTAGAGGACCTAGGATTTGGTGCATATGATCTTGGTACAAAATTAAACAAACCATTTTCTTTGAATCCTCTAGATGTACAAAACTTGGCATCAACAAACTACCTACTTGTACCTTTTGCCACTGGGTCCAAAATGTAAAGGTGAACTTGATGAAGAACTAGATGGATCTTTTGCATTTTCATATTTGTCCTAAGCACTTTTGACACCCCATAGGACCTTTGAAATATACTCCATGATTTAAATGTGTAAAAACACATCAAAACCTCTATGCTTCATCAAATCATGCTAGAGATTCTTATGTGGGCCAAAAAATGGCCAACATCAACATTTGAACATGCCCCTTATTTGTGGTCTCTTTAGACCATTGCCTTTTGACTTGATTTTGAGTGCTTATGTGTGTGTTTGTTTGCATGTTAAGATTTTATTGTTACTATCTAGACATTGCCATGATCTTTATCATGTATATTACACTTATATGTGATCACATTGGTTCTATGTGCTTCAATTCTACATCTACCTAGACATGTTCCTTCCATGTGCTACATGGTTACATTCATAGAGCATATAGTTGTCTTATGCTTTTGAGGTGAGGTAACTACCAGTTCCTATCTTTCCCTCACCTCAAAGTGGGGAATATTAGTGGGGTCATATCATAGAGTCATATTCTCCATACTTAGCATAATTTTAAGATTCAGTGGGGGCATGATTGGGAAGTATGTTCTCCACACTCATTCAATATGTGTTACTTATATAAATTTTTAGATTTAGTAGGGGCTTTTGAAGCATGTTCTCCACACCTATAGTATTCAACATCTATAGATTACAGTAGGGGCATGTTTTGAAAACATGTTCTCCATATTGATACTTATATTGGTTTTCAAATTTCTCCATATACAGTGGGGGCATGATTTGGAAGCATGTTCTCCACACTTACACAATTTTCTGAATTAGCCAAAACATGTAGTTATATGATTCAAACTCATAGTTGTGGTAGAATTCTATACAATGGTACCATTTTTATACATAATTTCAGCATGAGACATATCTAAGGTGAATATGTCATGTAATGTATGCCTAATATTGCAAAATAAAAATTAATTTTATATTTCAAAACTCTTTTATGGACTGTTACCACATCATGAACTTTTTCATATTAATACACTATAGACTTTTACGAGATTTATTAAGCCAATCTACTATATTAGTTAGTTCATTTTTTGTTATGGTTGAGCTGATTAAATAACTCAATCTTACCAAGTTTTTAGGTTGAATTTGATTATATCATCTAACTTCACCAGGTTATGAGTATCATTAGGTTACACAGTTGAGCTAATCTTAACTTCTAAGAGGTAACTCATCTTTGCTCCAAGGTTGGGGCATGGGCCTTCCAATCTCTCTCTCTCTCTCTCTGTCTCTGTCTCTCTCTCTCTCTCTCTCTCTCTCTCTCTCTCTCTCTCTCTCTCTCTCGGATATATGAACTTTCAATATTTTATCTATATTTATTCTAATCTAAATTTAAAGGCCTTATAATGATACATATTTTTCAAAACAACTATGCCTAATATTGCAAAATACAATTTAGTTTTAGATTCCAAAACTCTTTTATGGACTGTTATCACATCATGAACTTTTTCATATTGATACACTACAGACTTTTATGAGCTTTATTGAGCCAATATACTATATTAGTTGGTTCATTTTTTGGTATGGTTGAGCTAATTAAATTAATCAATCTTACCAATTTTTTAGGTTGAATTTGATTGTATCATCTAACCTCACCAGGTTATAAGTATCATTGGGTTACACAGTTGAGCTAATCTTAACTTCTAGGTGGCAACTCATCTTTGCTCCAAGGTTGGGGGCATGGGCCTTCTAATCTCTCTCTCTCTATCTCCTTGGATATATGTAATTTGAATATTTTATCTATATTTTTTCTAATCTCAATTTAAGGCCTTACAATGATACATATTTTTAAAAACAACTTACCAATAGTCAATGCAATTACATTGACACACAAGTGTACTCTTAAAGCTTGCTCTCTCAATTTCATTCAATTTTAAGTACTTTTAATCCCAAATTATATGTACTATAATATGCTCTTATTTATAGGTTAGTCATCAAAAAATTCCTTTCCTTTAAACTAATAATTTCATTACTATTTTAAAGGGGGGATGTATATGATATTTATGGATTATATAACACCTCAATCTTGTACACTTGGTAAACTCTAAACTTAGTTGTTCCTCTTAGTTATAGACCTTTCTCAATTTCACAAGTCTCACATCTACTCTATCTTATGCCCCTTGGCCCATCTCTTAGTTTAAATAGTTTTATGTTGATGACTCAATCCTTCTATCTTGCCCGATATGATTAAAATATACTTATCTTCCATCTCTGCATGTTCTAAACATGTACCCACTTTCTTGCTCCCTATACACTAACATCCAATATAGAGACTCATTAGTGTCTTAACTTGAAACAAGTGTCCATTACCCTAAATTCATCCAATTTATAATTTAAATGTATCCTAATGGTTGACTTAAGTGATTTTTACTTATCCAAAGGGATTGATATAAATACAAGATCAACCCTCATTCATTCCTAAACTACAAGACCTAGCAACATTGGAACAATACTAATTATTCTTACCAAAGATAATTCAATTGAATAAATCTTCCCTATTTCTACACCAGTCATAGGTAAAACACATCTATAGGTCTGAAGTACTAAAGGAGCATCCCAAGAGCCCAATTTGCCAAGTTATAAGCTAGGTTACTATTGTAATTATTTTACACAATATTGTATAATTCACACATAAACCAATATGTAGGGGATAATTGCATTAGTTTGAAGCCCTCTTCAAAGTATTAGCTATGTATGTAGTGCTCATAAATAGAGGGGTCTTTGGGTTCAACTCAAAACTATGTACCCACTAATACATTTTTCTCCAACGTCACTATGAAGATGAAGAACCAGGGTTTTGAAATTTCACGAGGAGTGACTATCCATAACCTAAATTTGAATGCACCAAAGTGAAGGTAAAGTCAAATCCATAAACATCTAGGTGGTTGCATCTTTTTTTTAGCAAGTATTCCATACATGACACTTACATTTATCCTAGACAATAACATTGACATAATCATCCTAGGTTGATGTTAGTGTCCTAAGATTTGAAAGCATCAAATATAGAATTTAATGACTTTTTCATAATCATGTTCCAACCTAATTTCTACTTGTTCTAGATCCAACACTGTGTTAGCATTAGAATTAACTAAGTATATTACTTATTTATCATTTCCATACATAGCATAGTTGTACTTTTTATATTTAGTCTATACTTAGCATAATAAGTTCATTATATGCTTATATCCTAGTTTAGCATTTATTTTGTCTATTATACCACCAAGGTAGGATAGCTTCCCTATCCAATTTAGGGTTAAGTGGTTTCTAACTCTCACAAGACCCCTAGGGTTTCCAAATAAAGGATAAAGAAAACAACAATATTTATGCAACATAAACATAATTGAAACATCTTAGCCTACTCAACAAAAAATGGTGCAGAAGGTGACATAGTTTGTGTTTCATCATAGTCAATGTAGACAAGTCCATGGTCAATGGACATAACTGGCATGCATTGTTATCTAAGGAGCATAGTCCTATTTAAGAATATTCTACCTTTAATCCTAAATAAACATAACCTTGTTTTATGTTGATTTTAATTGTTAAACATAAAAAATAACCAATCAAACATCTATATCTAATCTACGTTATTTTATTTCCAGTGTTTTCCAAACATAACATGTTTTTATATCTAACAAGTTGTAATCAAAATTATCAATAACTGGATATCTTTAACATTATGATCTTTAAAAATTTTATGCCTATTATACAACATTAAAATGTTGAATAAGAAATAGGGTAAAATAACATTACTTATATTTAATTATTCTTCTCACAATTTCTTGGATGTGATTTACCCATATTCCACCCATTTTTTCTCACAAAATAATCTCGCATTTGTCACTTCCATTTTTTATGTTCTATAATGAGATGATACTTCCTTAAAAGGATACATTGGATATTTTTCTCCACTGAAGACCATGTTAGGACATATTGTAATTTCACATGGGAGGACTTACCACAATAGAAACATGTGAATGTTGACTTACAAAGCCATTGATTTGGCCTATAACCTAACATTATACTCAATTCTTTGTGTTTTTACACTACTATCATATCCAAGTGTGGAATGATAAAATCATAATATTTTCCCTCATATTAATATCAATGTGAACTAGTATCAATCCAACAAGCTTACATGATGAGTTTGACTGTAACCCCCAAGAGTATGGTCTCTCAAGAATCATGGCATTGGAAGATGTATGTAGCAATTGTAGATGAGCAACACTTTGGGGTTTCCTTTGCTAAGACATGGCATGGTGAGTAGTAGCTTAGAATATCAAAATTCATAAATGTATATGCATTCATGAATAGTTTTTCATTAGAGTATTGGATACATTAAATTAGTGAACAAAAAATTAAGGGTTGATGATACTATAGAACCTTAACTTGAGCATAGATACAAATATCATTGCCACCCATTCATTGTAAAAACATCTAAAACATTAATGTAAGCTATGATTCATGTTGCTTCATTCACCATAATTATTTTATTTTTATTCCACAATCCCTCTATTCATGTGAGTCCCATACCTGGCTGGAAAGCCCATATATGAGACATGGCTTGTGTTCCTGAAAACAACAAAAAAAACTAACATGCACTAAAGTGGATTATGTGGTGTTGCACTAGGATGTTTTGAATTTGTAATATTTAGTGGTTCAGATCCATTTGATGGTAAAATAACTAATGTATAATGTTTTTCCCTATTGATTTCCCGTTGTTACTATTAGATTGCTTCAAAATTGATTTCCCATTGTTTCTACACCACATGGTGGAGCTTTTTCATTGTAGTGAAAGGCCTATCATTGTAATAAACTAATTTTTTTAAATAATAATTGGAAGAACATGAACATACTCTATATTTGTTATGATCAATCATACATGAACTATTTTGAGGAGGAATAACATTAAAAACAATGGAGAGTGTGGTAGATTCAAAAATATTTTTCAAAATAACTTCATGATGTAAACTGTGATACTTATTTCAATATTTTCATAACTTTAGAAATTTCAATAGGATTTTATCTAGTATATTTTTAATATTCTTTAACTTCATTTTGTGCTTCACTTTTACATTCCATAACATTAGACAAAGATCCTAAAATTTTGATATATATTAATTTCATAATGTTTTTGTCTTAAATTTGTTTCATTTTAATTCCACCATCATTGGTAATCAAAGAAGAAATATTAGTGTCTACATGAAAATATGTATGTTTTTGAGCATTGATTCTATTTTTGACACTTGGCATTGATGTTGTCATTAATGTCAAAGGTTGTTCATGAGGGTTCTTGAGAAGGCTTGTGCATAGGAAACCTAGTCTGGTACAAGGAGCATGGTGGCTTAATGAGATGAATGCACAAAGGCATAAGAGGACGTTTGAAGAAATTTGAGAATGTACATGAAGCATTGAATCACTTAGGGAAGCTTAAAAGTGTGCCTACAAAGGTAAGACCAATAAGACTTATCATGCAATTAGACTAGTCTGAGACTCTGCTTGACCTAACGAGGGGTCATGAGGTGTTGTCAAGACCTATGAAGGATGAAAAGAAGTGTTAGAGCATGTGATAAGTTTATTGAACATGTGAGTGAGGTATAGAGTTCTTGGAAAATAGATATAAGGTCTACTTTAAGGCCTAATGTGACCTAAAGGTCAAAGCCTAAAGAGCAAAGAGAGATATGGTTGCCTATTGGGGTATCAAGATAAGTTTCCAAGGTAAGCATGGAAAAATGAACATTGACAGAGATATGTCATGATATTTTAGGTATGATGACCAATTATAAGGTAAAATTTTGCAATGAAAGGCATGAAATGTCATTTTAAGGTTTTTTGTGTACACAAAATGAAGGGTTCTCAACCTGAGAAGAACTTTCATGTGTTTGTTGGCACATGAAACCTATGAATTAGAACATATGGCATTCATGGTATATGGAAAATGTTTCTATCTCAGATTTATAATAATTGGTTTTTGGATTAAGGGCCTAATATTTATGAATGATTGCTAAAATTGTAAGGTGGTTTAAACCTCTCTAAAACCCTAACTTTGACCTGATATGGAAGATCTTGATGATAATGGATCAGAATGGATTAGATGACCTAGTTTGATGATTGGGTCATGTATAATACTCTCTCAAGTACATCCAAGTGGAATTGGTCTATAAGATAAGTGAGTAGACCCTACAAGATAATCCATATTTCTTAAAAATTTGCTATAGCAGGCAAAGTTGATCGAGTCAAAGTTACTAAGTGGATGAAGGTTGAATATTGAGACTTATATATTATGCCCATTGTGGTTTTTAAGTAGTTTATAGAAATTAGATAGACTAAATTGGTCATGGAAGTTGACCTATCACTAAAAAGGCCTAGTGAAGTAGATAGTGAGAAAAACCAGGTAGAAGTGAGAATGAGATTAGGGATGTGTTGTCAAGGATTAAATATGAATCCAAATGAATTGATTTATTTTTAAATAAATTTATTATAGATTCATGTTTATTATATGATTTGGAGGTTAGTGATATGTTGAGAAGATTATTTGTATGTTGACCTATCTAGTGCAAGTAAGACAATAAATGTGTAAGGGTGTGAGATTAGTATGTAAGAATAATATTATCACTTGACCATGGTATATTTATATCTAAGAGTTACATAATGATATTATAGGATCATCAAAATGCATCAGGGGTATCCAAAAGTGTCTAGACCAGAGTTGAAAGTCATTCTCATCATGACTATTTTCAAAGGTGTTTTGACAAGTATGAGTAAACAATTGGGAGTGATGAGTTGGAGGATTTATACCCTTAGATGAAGCATACAATTTATATATTGTAATTTTTTATGACATTATTACCATATCCATGCTTTTCAAAATCTTAGAAGTTAGTATAATATGATTGGGACATAGAAGCCAAAATGGCTTGTTTGACTGAGTAAGGTCAATAAGAGAGGAGGTTAATAGATTGGTATGTAAGACAAATAAATGTCATGTTTGATTATGATCCTTGTGATGGAATTTTATATAATTATGATATAAGATCATAATAATTCATTGTAATTTGTTAAGAGTGTTATTATAGGTGACAAAGGTTTAAAGTTCCATAACTATGTTTTGGGACTAATTGATAATTCTTAGTGGACTTCTTGCAGAGAAGGATTTGAACATTTTTTCGTAGAGTTGTGAAATGAAATTCACATGATGATGGCTATAAGTTAATGAGGCTTATTTTTACATGTTTTTTCCCATGGTTGTTTAGTAAATTTGTGTTTTTTCTTCAATTATTTTAGACAAACTTTCTGGGTTTATATAGGGCTAATATGAACCATTTTAATGATATGCTCCAAGTAGTGATATGAGATAAAAAGTGTTATATAGACTTGATGGACTTATAATAGGTCTATTGGGATGAAATATGATGTTATTCTTCCATACAAAGTGTTTGAATGTTCTCCAAAAGGATCAAAAGGTAACGTGTGCTAGTTAGGCCTAATAAGATTAGGTTTCCATGAGACCCTGAAAGAGAGATAATGTCTATTTGAGAAAGGTAAGGCATAAAAGGATTAAAATAAAATTTTATACTTACATATGAAGTTTTATAAGATCCATTCCATGTCTTAACTAAAAGGATAACAATGCATGGTTGAATAATAAGGATATGGATAAGAAAAGTCTTATATATATACTAGGCATTTTTAGGCCTATTAGTTAGTGAAGAAAGTGTGTAGAAAAATAGGGTTGTGTGAGATTACATAGGTGGTAAAACCTATCAAATAAATGATATAAATTATTCATAGACATCTATAGGGTTTCATGAGTGCTTTCATGATAGTTTCAAGTCACATAAGGGTTAATTGAGCAAAAAAGGTAAAGGATAGTTTGTGCTTGTGTGAGAAGCAAATTTGAGTGTGATAGAGAAATATAAGACATTAATAAATTATGAGAGGGAAAAATAAGCAAGGTGTACTATTTTAGAGTGTTTATTGAGTGGGTGCTTGATCAACAAGGGGGTTGTATCCTCCTAGCAAGTTGGTGCTTGATAAGTTTAGGGGTTATGCTCAACTATAATTGATTCACGGTATTATAAGAAACATTGTCCAAGCTATGTTTTAGTGGGTTTTATTACCCTCGAGGGTTTCCCACATACATATTATGTTCATGTGTTTTATGCTCTTGTTAATTTATGCTTATGCTTGATAAAATAAACATGCTTGTCTAAATGATTTATGATTACTTAAGTAAGATTATTTAAAGTATTGAAGATTGATTCACCCCCCCCCCATCAATCATTTTGATTACAAAATCTGGTATCATAGACTAGTCCTTTGAAGTAGGTATAAAGGCCTAAAGGAAGATCTTAGAAGCAAGTATGGATATTTAACAAGATCAAGGTCATTTCTATATCAGTAAGGCTCTATTATTTAATGGATCTAACTATGATTTTTAGAGTGTTAGAATGAATATATATTTTATGTCACAAGGACATGATATTTGGCAGTCAGTTATGGATGGTTATACTACTCCTCCTATCCAACCAATAAATGCAACTGATAAAAAAGCTAGTGAGAACAACTCCAAGGAAATGAATGCCATTCTTTGTGGCCTATTAGAGGTAGATCTTGTAAAGGTAATGCATTGTGATTCTGCCAAAGAGATATGGGTAAAATTGAATACCATTTATGAAGGTGACACCAAGGTAAATATGGCCAAGTTGCAAACCCACAGAAGATAGTTTGAAAGCCTAAAAATAAATGAAGATGAAACCATTGTATCCTACCTATTAAAGGTTGATGAAGTTGTCAATATCATTAGAGGATTGGGAGAAGAATTCAAAGAATATACTATTGTTCAAAAGGTGTTGAGATCACTAACTTCTAAGTTTGACTCTAAGGTATATGTAGTATAAGAGATGCATGATTTGGTACAAGCTAGAGATGGATGGGATTCATGGCATCTTGACTGCCTATGAGATGAAAACCAATGAAGGAAGACCTCCCAAGAAAGAAGTAGATTTTAAAGTTGAGAAGTCAAAACCCAAGAAGGTCAAGGATAAGGAATGCTCAGATGTTAATGATGATTAATTGATAACTATGTTTACAAGGAATTTGAGATTTGGATCTAGTAAGTATAAAGGTAATTTGCCATTCAAATGCTTCAATTTTGGTAAGATTGGTCACTTTACATCCAAGTGCCCAAAAAAGGATAAGTATAAGCATGATGAAGAACATGATGAACATAATGAAGATGCCAAGAAGACCTATAAGCCTGATAAAAACAAGAATGAGTTTATAAAGTATAAAGGCAAAAAAAGAACTTTCAATAACAAGAAAATATTTTACACTAAAGAAGATAATCCTTTTGATGTAAGTGACTCAAGTGAACCTAATAGTGATGATGGTATTCATGAACTTGAACATGAGAATAATGAAACTTTGTTTATGGCCATATAATTAGACAATGAGGGTTGTTCAAGTGGGAAAGACATTATGGTTAATGTGGAATCATATGAATAATAAGCTAAAGTAGATCTTAAGGTAAAATTGGTAAGTGAATTAGAGGAATTGAAGTTCCAAATGAAAAATAATCACAAACTAAGAGCACTTGTTAAGGACTATGAGGATTACATTGGCTTGTTTAAGGAAAGGCTGAGTAACACTTCCATGGAGTATGATGAGATCATCAATCAAGTTGAGGCATAGATGGAGGTAGTCAATACAAGCCTAAAGGTTAAAGAGGAAGAGTGCATAAAGTATGGAACTAAAGTGAAATCATTGAAACTTGAGTTTAATCAATCATCAAGTAAGGTGAGGAGATTTGTGAAGTTTGAAAAGAGCACTAAGGCATTGGATGATATATTGAGTTGTCAAAAGTCTGTAAGTGACAAAATAGGTCTTGGTTTTAAATAAGATTAAAAGGAGGCATCTCAAATAAAGGAGAATACTATTAAAGATAAGAAGGTTAATATGAAAAGACCTATCAAATAACCAAATGCAATAAGGTATACGAATTCATTCAATGGGTAATGTTATATGTGTAATCAGTTTGGTCATAAAATTATAGAATATAGAAGACCCTCCAAGAATGAGTATTCATGGGACTATGGAAGGAATAACAGCTCACATAAATCAAAAGGTATGTATAAGGTGGTTTGATAGAGTTGTCATGATGTAGGACATATTTTAAGGTTCTATCCTAATAAGGTTAGAAAGTCATCAAGTCAAAATAGGAGGTTTAAGCCTCTAAAGTGCTAGAGAAAAAGATAAAAAAATGTTTGGAAACCAAAGATAATGAAGATGAGTCATGATTATTATACAAGATCAAGTGGACTAATTAATGTGATAGAACATGATTCAAATGTGAAAACAAGTTAGGAATGCCTATTATTAGCCCATGTTGATGGTCAGATGGATGATGAAGAGATCAAACCTATAATGCAAATCAAGCCTAAAAAGGTATTGAAGGACATTTAGTTAGATGAGAGTATGGAGATATGGTAATCTCATAAATTTTTTATATTTTAGTTCCCTATAAGGTGTGGTGACTCCATTAGGCTTGATGGAGACACCATTTAGGTAGCAGAAGCATGATGAATGCTTGGTTTGAGGGGGAGCTATTTAGGTTTGTGACTAAGTTTGTTCTATGTTGAGAAGTGGTCTTGTTATTAGATTTATTCTAAAAGAGGTATGTTTTTAGTAAGGGGGATAATGTTTTATTAGAGTTTAAAATTTTGTATGTGGAGATAATGTGGTAAGAAGGTATGGCCTCATATGATAGTTATGTAGGAACCTTTGTAATTAATGTCAAAAGGGGAGAAAGTTCAAGTAGAGAGATTGACCAGACTTGGGGAGATGAAAGTGGGTAGATTAAAGAAAGTTTTTCCATCAGTGAAAAATGGGGGGGATTATTGAGCATTGCTTCTATTTTTGAGACTTGGCATTGATGTCAAAGGTTGTTCATGAGGGTTCTTGAGAAGGCTTGTGCATAATAAACCTAGTCTAGTGTAAGAAGGAGCATGGTAGATCAATTAAATGAATGAAAAAAGGCATAAGATGATGTTTTAAGACATTTTAGCATGTAAATTAAGGATTAAAGTACTTAGGAAAGTTTCAAAGTGTGCCTACAGAGGTAAGACCTATAGGACCTATCATGCAACTAGACTAGTCTTAGACTTTGCTTGACCTAATGAGGGGTCATGAGGTGTTTTCAAGAACTATGAAGGATTAAAATAAGTGTTAGATAATGTGAGAAGTTTCTTGAGAATGTGAGTGAGGTAGAGAGTTCTTGGACAATAGTTAGAAGGTCTACTTTAAGGCCTAATATGACCTATAGGTTAAAAGGCTAAAGAACAAAGAGAGATGGTTGCCTATTGGGGTATTAGAATCATTTTTCAAGGTAATCATGGAAAAATGAATATTGAAATATATATTTCATGATATTTTAGGTATGATGACCAAGTATGAGATCAAATTTTGAAAGGAAAGGCATAGAATATGGTTTTAAGGTTTCCTATGTGCACAAAATGAAGGGTTATCAACTCAAGAAGAAATTTCATGTGTTCATTGGCACATGTAACCTCTGAATGTGAACCTAAACCATTCATGGTATATTGGTAAGGTTCCTAGATAAAATTTCCAATAATTGGTTTCTAGATTAAAGGCCTAAGCTTTATGAATGATTGCTAAGATTGTGAGGTGGTTTAAACCTCTTTAAAACCCTAACTTTGACTTGATATGGAAGATATTGATGGGAATGGCTTAGAATGGATTAGATGACCTAGTTATATTATTTTATCATGTATAATACTATAATAAGTACCTAAAAGTGGCATTGGTATGTCAGATGAGTGAGTGGACCCTACAGGAAAAGCCATGTTTCTTAAAAATTTGTTATAGTATGTAGAGTTGACCAAGTCAAAGTTGATAAGTGGATGGAGGTTGAATATTGAGACTTATATATTATTCCCATGATGGTTTATGAGTAGGTTATAGACCTTAGATATACTAAATTATTTATGGAAGTTGACTTATCACTAAAAAGGGCTAGGGAAGTAGACAATGAGAAAAACCAAGCAAAAGTGATAATGAGATTAGGGATGTGTTGTCAAGGATTAGGGATGGATAAAAATACATGTAGTTATTATTTAATACCTGTAGTATACATTCATGTTGATTATATGATTTTTAGGTTTGTGGATATGTTGAGAATATTTCTTGTAAGTTGACCTGTATATTGCAAATAAGACAATGAAGGTGTAAGGTTATGAATTGGTCTACAAGACTAATGTTGTCATTTAAACATGGTATATTTATATCTAAGAGTTACCCAATGATATCATAGGATCATAAAAATTCATCATGTGTCTCCAAAAGTGTCTAGACAAGAGTTGAAAGTCATTCTCATCATGATTGTTTTCAAAGGTGTTTTGACAAGTCTGAGTAAGCAAGTGGGAGTGATGAGTTAGAGGCTCTATAACCATATATAAACCATAAAATTCATATATATATATATATATATATATATATTTTATGAAATTATTTCCCTATACATTCTTTAAGAAATCTTGGAAGTTAGTATAAGAGGATTGGGACATAATAGTCAAAATGGCTTATCTGACTGAGTAAGGTCTGTAAGAGAGGAAATCAAGAGATTGGTCTATAAGATAAATAGATGTCATGTGTGATTATGATAATTGTGATGTAATTTGACATAAGGATAATATAAGATCATAATCATGCATTGGAATACCTTAATAGTGTTCCTACAGGTGATAAAGGTTCAAAGTTCTAATATTGTGTTTTTTGACCAATTGACAATTCTAAGTGGACTTCTTACAAAGAAGGGTTTGAGAATTTTTGCCTAGAGTTGTGAGATAAAATGCACATGATGATGAATCTGAGATCATGAGGCTTATTTTTACATATTTTTTTTCCATAGTTGTTTGGTAATTTTTTTTTTCTATAATTATTTTAGACATATTTTTTGGGTTTACACAAGGCTAATATGAATTATTCTAATAATATGCTCCAAGTAGTGATATGAGATAAAAAGTGTTATAAAGCCTTGATGATCTTATAATAGGTTTATGGTAATGATATATTATGTGATTATTCCATACAAAGTGTTTTAATTTTCTCCAAAAGGATCAAAAGGTAACATGTGTTAGTTAGGCCTAATGAGATTAGGTCTCGATGAGACCTAAAAAAGAGATAAGGTCTATTTGAGAAAGATAAGACATAAAAGGATTAAAATAATGTTTTATAGTTTCCTATGAAGTATTATAAGATCCATTCCATGTCTTACCTAAAATTATAAGAGTACATGGCTGACCAATAAGGATATGGACAAGAAAAGTCTTGTAAATATACTAGGCATTTTTAGGCCTATTAGTGAGTGAAAAAAGTGTGTAGATGAGAAGCAAAGAAGAAAAGGGTTGTGTGAGATTACATAGGTGGTGAAACATATCAAATAAATTATATGAATCAGTTTTAGACATCTACAGGGTTTCATGAGTGCTTTCATGATAGTTTCAAGTCATAGAAGGGTTAATTGAGCAAAGAAGGTTAAAGACAATTTGTGCTTGTGTGAGAAGCAGATTTGAGTGTGATAGAGAAAAACAAGACCATCATCATTTGTGAGAGGGAAACAAGAGCAAGGTAGAATATTTTAGAGTGTTGATTGAGTGGGTGATTGATCATCAAGGGGGGTTTAGCCTCCTAGCAAGTTGGTGTTTAATAAATTCAAGTTGGTGTTTGATAAATTTAGGGGTTGGTGCTCCTTGTTGGGTTGGTGTTCAACTAAACTTGATTCATGGTATTATAGGAAAATTTGTTCAAGCTATGTTTTAGTGGGTTTTATTCCCCTTGAGGGTTTTTCACATATATATTATGTTCATGTGTTTTATACTCTTGTGAATTGAAGTTTATACTTGCTAAGATAAATATGCTTCTCTAAATGATATATGATTGCTTAAGTAAGATTGTTTAAAGTATTGAAGACTTATTAAACCCCCCTCCTCTTAGTCATTTTAATTACAACATTTTATCTAAATCCAAATTATCTCCAATAGTTTGTGTTAGGTTTTTCTCATGTTCTATAAAATGTAATTGATTGAGGTAAAATAATTTGTTTTACACACCCAACTCTATATCCATATTTATTTAGCTTGATTTGTATGAGGTCAACAATTTTTTGCCATTTTACCATAATTTGGATTAATGATTAAGATTAATATTATTAATATAGAACTTTGAAATATAATTCAAATCAAGAGATATGACATTCAAGCATACATCTAAATGTAAAATACTGAGATTTATTCTTCTTATTTTATAAATGGCATATGCTAAATATAGAAATTACTAAAGGGATCATGATACTCAAATTTTATAGTTTATCATTATGACTGTATTTTAGAAGTGAAAATCATGGATAAGCAATATTATGATTAATTTAGTTATAAAATTGATTTGTTGTATACATTGGGTCGATTATGTAGATCAAGTTAATGTTAGTAGTCTATACTAACATGTTTGTCAATGTAGACACTCCACTTTTTTCACTTTTGTGTCAAGTTGAAAAATGGAATGACTTCTTCCAATCACACACAATCTAGTCTAAAATCATTTGTTCATCTAATATAATTGTTTGAATTTACCTCAGAGAATCTCTAGGTGAGTTGATTTCCTATATTAGATTTGTTTAATTATAATTTCTCTAATCAATTACTATGTTATAGTCAACTCAATAATTATTTATTTTTGTGTCAATACTATTGATTCCCCTTCTCTAAATCATTCTTCTAATTATAATTCACTTGCAAATAGAATTATGATTATCTTGCAATTAATTAATTCTTCTTTTTCCCTCCAAGTGGGCATCTTCACATAAAGAAAAGATCTTGAGATCCTATGAAATATTCTTTTGTGATCTAAGTAAATTGATAAATAAATTAATATATAAGATTATTATCCACCCTTCATCTTGGAGACAAGATGAAGGGCCCACAATGAATCTTGTGAGATATTTTGGGGAGTATTCTCAACCCTTCATCTTGGAAACAAGATGAAGGGCCCACATTGGCTATCCATGTGTTTTATTGGGAATGATTCTCCACCTTTTATCTTAGAAATAAGATGAAGGACCCACATTAGTTATCCATGTGCTTTATTGGGAATGATTCTCCACCCTTCATCTTGGAAATAAGATGAAGGGACCATAACGAAATCTCATAAATATCTTAGAAGGAGAATTCTCCACCCTTCATCTTTGAAATAAGATGAAGGGATTATATTAATTCTCATTTGATATTTTAAAATATTGTCTTCCACCCTTCATCTTGATTAAGATGAAGGGCTCACATTAGTGATCCCTGTGCTGATCCATGTGAACATTTGAGGAGTCATTTACAATAATTCATCTTGATTTAAAGATTAAGAGTCCTCACTAATCTGAGTTTGTTATAAATAGACCCATTTGCATTGAAATTCATCATGTTTAAGAGTTATAATGAAGCCTTGGAGTTTTATCAAATTAATTTGTTCATCAACCCTCTTTTTATGATTAATTTAACCTAGTCCATATCTTTAATGGAGATATTATCATATAATTGGCATTGATAAAGACCATCTAAAGCTACATAAAATTCAAATACCAATAAAGATGAGTTCTAATGAAGGGTTGAATTATATTTGTTTGAATATTTAGCATTGTTGCCTTGTTCTTTGTTTGATCACAAGGTCTTAGGTGTAGGTTTTCATATTTATGATTGCTTTGATTGTGTTTTACAAAAAAATTGGTGAAAATATTAAGAATTTTAAATACTAATGATACATTCATTACTAAATTGTGTAGAATTAGGGTAAAATGAATAAACAGTCACTTTTGATTGTCTATGCTTACTCTATGTTTATGATCCCAAACCCTCATGAAGCATGCAACTCTAAAAATTACTTTCCTTTGCTTTAAAACCATAGGTGTGCTTGTCAAGGATAGATACCTAAAAAATAAGGAAAGTATGGGTCAAGATAACCCCAATCACCCTCATTTTAATATTGGAATATTCATATATATCCTATAATAAAAGGATAGAAATTAAGCCACACATAGTTCTCCCACCTAGTGTGATTGTATAATTATCCTCCTTTGCTATATGAATGCAACTAGTGATGTGGCTTTCATACTTGATAATGATTTGATTTAGATTTAGAGTGATTCAAACTTGGATTATAGATGCAATGAGTGATAGGTTTTAAAATTAAGGAGGATAGGGCATATTTGTTCAATGTACAATAGTGTATAGATGTGTATCAATTAAGTGCTCAATCTATTTTTAATGAGATGTTGATTTGTTTATATATAGATCTAATTGAATAATTTATCACACCACCAACATGATATGATGATGGGATGAACCTAAGATGGATTTTATTTTAGAAAATAATTGTCACTATAGTGGGCTTATACCAACCAAATCATGCTAACTGATTGAATTTTGTGGATCTAACCTGTGTGTCAGCAAACTGAATTGATAGTCTAGAAATGTCTATGTAGGATATTAAGTAGGTTTGAAGTAAATAGTATTATTATTTCAAGTGAAAGGATGACTCATAAGATAGCATGAAAATGTGAGAGAATAGTATATTATGACATTTTTTGTGTGTTAAAGTCATATGTGGTAAATATGGGTCAATATTTTCATTATCAAGTATCAAAGAATAAATTAGAGTATCTACAAATGCCCCAATTTTATTAAAGTAATGGAATTGCTTGAGTAAAATGATAAAATATATCCGAGTGTGTAAAACACACTTTATCTTTGGTACAAATTTCTAATTTTATAGGTCACTCAATAGCATAATCTAAAATCATGTGTAATCAATGTCCATAGATTAACTATTTCAATCTAAAACCAGATATTTAAAATTTTGAAAAAACAAGGGTTAGAGTAAACTCATGTATTAGTGAAAACCATGTATCCCTTACAACTTTTTGGATATGATGCTTCCTTATTGAATCATTGAATAACTTGTGCTTCCTTTCTAAAGCACATGGAGAGTTGGGTTGAGCATGCCTCAAACTTGTGTAACTATGCAAGATATTAGGTTGGGAAGGAACCATGCCTCAACCCTCATATGAGGGGAAACATAAGAAATATACTAACAAAAATAACTATGCAAGTAAATGAGAGAACTATTAAGCCAATTTCTCTCAAATAAATAACTATGCAAGTAAATGAGAGGACCATCAGTGCAGGTTTACTTAAAGAAAATCAATCAACTGCTTTAAATGGCTTATAGATTCAATTGTAATGTTTCATTTAAGTTTGTTCCTTTTAAAAAAAAAATGCATGATCAAAAGAGAATGGATAATTTTTGTGCCCTCATCATGAACACATGTTTGACTATGTATTTTTGCTCAAAGGAGAATAGAAAACATGATTAAAAGAGAATAAACCATGTCCATGACCTCATCATAGCTGCATATATAAAAAGTGTGAAATGGAATGAAAACCATTTATCATTAAACTATAATTATGGTATTGTGTATGTTCATGAACCAATATTATTCCCACTAAGTATGTACCCATAGATATAGTATGTTATGCATCTATATGCTAAATTTGAGAACTTGTATATCAAATGTATGTGTATGTGAAAAACATGTAATCATGTTATTGTAAATTGACATGCATTGCCCATGCATATGAACCCAAGTGTATATTAATATGTACTCAAGTTATTATGGAGTGATTGCATATGCATGGCATATAACCCTTAATCTCTATAAATATGCAAATATATGTCATGTATTTGAACTGACCTGATATTTGAACCATTTTTAATCTTTAAAATCTATACTATTATATGATTTTCTACTCATGGAGGCTTGTGTCTCCATGAAAATCCCATTATAATTCCCCCCTTTTGAGATGAGGGATGTATCATATAATTCACTCATATAAAAATAATATTTAATTGTATCATGTCATGTATAAAGACAAAATCATGTAATATTATTTGAACGTGTGGATAATATGTCATCATAGTGGTGTATATATTGATCATGACATATATGCAACATATATAATGTAAGGCATGTAAGTGTCATATATAGATAAATGTGTCACTGAATCATGAAATATAAGTGTAACTAAATAATAATACACTATAATAGTGTATGATATAAATAATGGCACCACTCAATGTTAGCAAGCTCAACAAGCACAAGTGTTAATATCACACATAATGCCAAGGGCCACATACAATGGGACATAATAAATGTCACAAATAAGGGACATCAAGGGTGTCACATAAAGTAAGTCCAAAGGCCACACAAATTAGTCAAACATAATGTATCTTATCATGTAAAAGAGTAATAACATCAATGAACATAGAACAAGAAACTAGTCTACACCATCCATATATATTAATGTCACATTGCATTATAATAAGATATCATATAACACCATGTAGTAAGAGTAACTAACAAGGAATGTGTAAGCAATACAATTATCTCAACATGGTATTAAGGTCATATAATGATATGACTTGTGATAGTGAAACTCATGGAATAAGATGCCCCCAATATCGACATGGCCACTAGGTAGAGGGAAAACCAACATCTATATAGCCATGTGTAATTTGTATGTCTTAAAAATCACTCATAGACTATGAAATAAATGTTTGTATGTAAATAATATGCCATATACCAAACATGAGATAAATAAGATATGTAAATAGTGTAAACTAACAATCATGCCATGTACATGTCTTGATTTTGGATTTTTTGAAGATTTTGAATGTTTTTTTGATATAATAGTAGGTAAGGACAAGTATTGAGGCTTAAAACATATAAGAATGGGAAGGATTAAAATAATCCACACGTATTAATGCATTTTTATCACTAGATGTGATAACATGGCTATGTAGAGGAACTGAGAGGAAGCAATATGCACCCATTATAATTATTTCTTAAATATGTGTAGGGGGCGGAAGTGGATGTGGAGGAATGAATGCACATCCTCATTTAATAATATGTAACTCTATATACATTTATATATGCATAATGTCAGGCATAATTATATTTGTCTTGAGATGATCATGTTCTATACATTGTGTTTTCTATGACATTTATCAAATTTTATGTATATTATGATTCATTGTTTAAAAATGGGAATGAATGTGAAAAATGTTGCAGGTTAATTCCACTAAGTATAAAAAATACTAAAAATTAATTATGACTTAGGTTACTAGAAGTGACTATAAGGGAAAAAGATAACCTATTTTTTTATAGAAATTTTACATGTAGGAGTTGTCACAAAAGACAAAATAATATAGGATCACTATTTTAGATTGTTTAGATCATGTTAAAAATAACCAAGGCAAGAGTCAAGGGAAAACAAAGCCAAGGGATATAATAAAGGTTGGTGCGAATGGGTATGTATAATATAGAAGGATAATTAAGGAGAATCCAACAAGTAATTATGAAGACATTATGTACTATGATACGTGTCATTCTTGACTAAAAGAGCTCATGTGGAGGTGTTGGATCAAATTTTTTTCATGGGGACAAATTGGTGACTTTGAGTCAAAAGTGTGAGAACTAAGACCTTATGTTAATTAGAAACACAAGGACAAAGTCCCTCTACTATTAGCATGCATATCTACCTGTATTGAAAACCAAAAAGAGAAGTAGAGGGAAGCTATTCATAACTATTTACAGCAAAAATATTTTCTATGGGGGTTTCATACTTTTAATTGGAAAGCACATAAAAGATATAGAAAGGAATTGAGGTGAATGAAGGGAATGATGGAAAATAGAGAAAGGAAAGGAAAAAAAGGAGAATGGTATTACTATAACCAGTTAAACATAGAATCTACCATGATAATAATGGGAAAAATGAAGGATTACTCTAAGTGATTAAACACAGAGATTCACTAGAATAGCACAAGGAGAAACATTGTGCTCTTGGAAATATCTTCTCATTCAATGGGTGGTAAAGACATAACTACAACCTTAGGAGTGAAAAACATACACTGAGATGATTCTTTGATATTGATAGTAAACCAATGGAAACCATCCCATATTTACTTGTAAAAAATAATTAAAATATTGCTTGAACCCCACCAAGATTTCATATTTATGGAAATAACAAAAATAGATTCAAAAATAAATTCTACTGTGTAATTTACACATTAAGACTAATTGATAATAGTTATGACAAAGTTTAGAAAGAAAAAAATTGATTAAAAATGAATCATAAACATTATAATAATTCATGAAGAAAATCTAGACACACAATTTTTAAATCTGATCCTTTGTATTGATCTTTGTTGGGTCATAATAAAATCTCACCTTCCAAAAATATGCCTCAAAGTTTTATTTTTTAAAAAGGCCCCTTTTATAATGATCCTAACACTCATTTATAAAACAAGAAGGTGGTTATCATGCATAACCACCTTTTTTCATTTTAGATGGTGCAAAACTAAGTTTATAAAAGTACACCACTTAATTGATGTGAAAGTGTGTTGTTACAATTACACTATGTGCAAAAGTGCAAAAGATAAATTACATGAGTTGAAAAGTTCAGAGGTGTAATTGTGATTTTTTCACCAAGTTCAATTAGGACTCATGACTTACAAAGTTGACACAATGTATTTTCACAAATTACATTTGTGAATTTTCACTTACAAATCTTTCAACTTGAAATTATAAATCAATGCATCTTCTTGCTAAGTAAACATTCCACTAACAATAAAGAGGTCTAGGAAAAGGGACCCTATTGCACCATCAATATTGAGGATCAATTTTTTGATTTGTAAATAGTGTAGGTTTCCACTTGTACAACACAATCCATGTAATTTATAGTTAAGAACTATGTACATGCATATAATTGAAGGAGCTCCACTCTTTTATCATGGTTATCTCCCCTCTTATCCTGTGAGCAATCCTTGGTACACAAATAGTTTTCTTTTTCATCCCTTCTAAAAAATCATAAGGTGATATATATTTATCATATGATTCTTTAAATTATCTTGTAAAATCATTAATAATCCCTCCTATACACACTATAAAATTGCACACTTACAGTTTTTGATGACTAAATGCCTTAGGACCTCCTAAAGATCCCCCTAAACCTTTTTAGCCCTTAGCCAACCCCTCTTAACCTAACCAAATCACTATTCTCATATTCATATAGTACTATTCAAAAATACTATTTAAAAGTACTATTCACTATGGGACCCACTATCACTATTCATGATGACATGGTAAGTGACATAAAAGGTGATTTGGGAGGTGATATGGCAAGTGACATGGCTTATAAGTGAGGTGGCTTGATGTGGAACATAATAACCCACTTGGGACCCTTTCCCAAGGTGCTTAATGACCTCATTAAAGCATCACAAGGGTCCTCCCTTGAAAAATGTAGAATTTCCCCTTAATGAGCCATTATCCAACATATATTTTATCTTCACACATGAAAGTGGCCTTCAAAATTGAATACCCACTTCCTTAGTGCTTTGGAAAAGACAAAGGGCACTATATCTGCCCATTTTTGACTTTTTAACCCAAATGGGAGTCCCATGATCAAGGTGGGAATCCCACCAACCTCATATTTTGACTCATTCATTCACCCACATGGAAAATAGTGCCATATTTTGTGGGTCATCTCTCTAAATGCTTGGATGAAGACAAGAAAGGGTGGTGGAAAGTCTTTTGGCCTCATTTAGACCCATGTGCATGATTCCCATTCAAAATTGGACTTATGTGTAAGGTGGGAGACACACCAACCCAAATGAGAGACCCATGATCAAGGTGGAAATCCCAACACCCCCATATTTTGACTCATTTATGCATTACATGATAAATGGTGCCATACTTCTACTATTCCCTCTTTTGACATGGTTCTTGACAACAAATGCTATAAATACCCCCCTCTTCTTCACACAAGATGAATTTAGAAGTTAGTCTTTCATTATTAACATATTATTATATGTGTTTGAAGGAAGTCATCATTTTGGAGGTCATCCTAATCTTGGAGGAGAAGAATTCAAAGCGTGAAGCTCTGTCGAAATTGCCATGGGATTCCTTCATCACATCATCAACAACATCAACCACATCAATAAGCCTCAAGGTAACCTTTTTTGTTTATTTATTTGTTTATTTTGTTTATTTAATTAAGTCATTCATTTTATTACCTTGAAATTCACCCCTTAATCTACTTTCCATCTTAATCCATTGACCTCCTTTACCACATTTTCCATTGTAATTCCATTTATCTCCTTTGCCCTCTTTGCACCTTTGCCACCTTCACCCTTTTTGCTCCCTCATCCTTTTGCTACCCTAGTTACTTGATATTTTATATTTTTCAACCATTCATCCCTCTCATTTTATTATCTCAATCAACCCCAACCAAACCATTCTTTTAACCCTTATCAAATTACCAAACCCAAAACCACAACCTTGTCTTAACCAATTTTCAACATTAGTATAATCAAATTAGTTGTTTCATTTTAGTTAACTTGGTAAAGCATCTAATTTTTTCAATTAATTTGATATCATTTGCTGTATTTTTTTTCAATTTTATAGCCATTTAAGGAAAATATATTTCTTTTATCATTTCCACTTAAGTGTTTTAAATAAGGTGGATTGACAACCTCCTAGAAAGCTTTCGCTTCTAGGATCTAGCTCATGCTAGGCAATCCACCCAACTACTTATCTATCCAATAAGTTTTATGGTAGTGATTTATTGTTTCAGGTCATTCTTCCTTAGCTAAAGATTAATTATCAAAAATTCTAGATTCAACACACATGCATTCAATAGGTATTCTTCTACACACCCTTCTTAACTAGTTTCTTCTTTTCACACTTTAGAAAAAGTAAAAATTAGATAGAAACATTTTGGCACGCTTGGTGGGACCCTTGAGTTTTCTTAGGTTTTTAGATGTTTTAGGACATTTATAATTACTTTAGTAAAATTTATTTAGTTGAATTCTTAGAAAATTAAGATTCTTTCTTTACAAAAAAGAGAGTTTTAGTTGTATTTTTAGAAAAAAATAAATTTTATTGCATTTTTAAAAAGAAAGAAAAGAACATTCATCCTAGGATTAAGATTACATTTTTATGTTGCATTTAAGTGAATTTTAGTTGTTCTTGTCTTCATTCAAATAAATCAAATTTTTTTTCTTTTGGTTAAAATTGAGTGCATCCATTGACTGCTTGCTTGATTTTAGCTCACCTAGTTTAATTAAAAGCATTATGAATTAATCATAGTTCACAAATGTTACACAAACCAAACCACTTTCACAAAAAAACATGAAAACACACTTGAGATAAGGCCTAACTAGGATCTCATCACCTATTGGATCACCTTACCCTTTCTTGGTTATCTTACTTCGATTTAATCACTAAGGGGATAACCAACTTAGTTCTCTAGTTGAGTATAAACTCTGAAAATTGGTACATATTAGCTAAACACCTGCACTAGCTACGTGATTGTGACATGAGGGGAACAAGCCCCAAGTACCAGGCCATGTACTTAGACCAATACAAACTTCTATTGAGTACCTAAACATAACCCAAAACCAAACATAGACTACCTTGTTTAGGACCTATTCAAGCCAATTTCCTCTTTACACTTTTCTAAGGCATAAGCCAAAAGAAAGATTAAAAAAATCCTAGGATTTAATGCACTTTTAGTGAATGCATTTTTTACCTTGAGTATTTTTTTATTTATCTTTGTTTGAGGTGTGAGAATGTATCATCCTTTTCTTATCTTCTTGTATGGTTCTCACTCACCAACAACAAAAAGAACTCAAGGAACAAAATCCACCACCAACTTCCACCTCTTCATCTATGAAACACATTTCTGAACTCATAGACTCCCCTCACTCTCTAGGAAGTCCTACTTAGGTAGTCCCAGGTGATGTAGATTTTGTTTCTTTCCTAAACAACAATCATGTAGCCTTACAACACTACCTAAGAACTATGTCGTACTAAATCTTGGTTTTGACCCCACCCATAAATCCACCTTATGGCATGCCTCTCCACCTCATGGGGAATACCTCCACTACCAAAATAACTACTCAACCTTTAGTTTCCCAAAATTTATCATCAACCAATAACTCCCTCAAAACTAACCCACCAACCCAAACTACCACTACCCTTATACCTCTTACTAATCACTCCCCCGTAATAGGAGTGCCTACCTCTAACTCTACCCATCTTCTGTTGGTTACTTACAATCCCTCAAACACTACTCCAATTTCAATCCTTGTGATGTCCATACCCTCTATGTTACCACCAATCAGTACAAGAGTCACTACCCTTCCATCAACCACTAACCCAATCACCACTTCAACCCAACATGCAACCTTTAGCTATATTTATAACCCACAAGGGAGTATTCCAACTATCCAACCACCCACATCTACCCAACCATTAACATACACATACCAATATATATCTTCCACCCAACCTCTAAAGACTACATACCAATACTTGGATTCATCTCAACCATCTACTAGTTATTCACACATTGCCCTACCTCAACGAAACATGCCATATAATTATGCATCCCAACAACCTCAAGTAGACTTCATAAAGTTATTCATGGATAGGATGAAAACCCTTGAGTCATCCATATTTGGAGCCCATAATCTCTTATCTTATGATCAAATTTTTAATGAGCCTATTCACCCTTCGGTCCCCATCAGACCTTATCTGGCCCAGTGAGAACTTCCAAAATTTACCAAATTTCATAGTAAATAAGAACCTCAACAACATTAAAGAGCATTTAGGAATTTATGCTACTCAATTTCCCATGATGATGCTCTTCTCCTCCATACCTTTCCTATGTCATTATTCGAACTAGAAATGGATTGGTATAGTGCCATACACAAACATTCCATCATCTCTTTCACCTAATTAACCCAAAACTTCTTGGATCACTTTTCGATCAATATATCTAAGAAAGTTTCCATTACCAACCTCTAATCCATTCATTAATTCGAAGATGAATCTATTTCCAATTTTGTGGTTCATTGGAGGAGCCTAATCAACCAACTTTCCTTTTTATTACCTCAACTTGAGCTTATATCTATCTTCACCTGGGAATGTACAAAACATATTTCATCTACATTATGTCTCCAAAGATTTTGGACCTTTGATGAAGCTCTTACCATGGCTCACAAACTAAAGAATAGAGCCATTGATGAAGGAAAGTTAAAGGTGAAGATAAAGAACTCAATTTACAAACCCAATGAGCCCTTTTTTTCCAAACTAAACAAATAAACCAATCCAAACACTAAAAACAAAGCAACTACCAATACCATTATCCTTAAATCTGCACCACTGCCATTTACCAACTAACGAAAATCAAGGACCCAAACCTCTGAATCCTCTAATTTTTCAAACCGAAACCAAAGCAACCAAACTTGGAATAATAATAAGCAATTAACTCCACTTGGGGAGCCATATCCTTCTATTTTGTAAAATTTACTAAAAGCCAATATCATCCAACATACACTAAGTAAACCACCCCAATAGTTTGATGCTTCTCACCCCATACCGTGTTGGTATAATGAGAATAAATATTGCACCTTTCATTGAGTCATAAGACATAACATCAATAGGTGAAACACCTTAAAATACCTTATCCAATCCCTCATTAACAAGGGGGATATTACATTAGACAATCCCAATGCACCACTAAACTAGGCCCTTGACATATTCTACAAGCCTTTTCCTAATCATGCTCCTTCTACCCCTTATCATGATGATAAACTAGAACTATCCCATGATGCACATACTATTAATGTGGTTAATAATGAGCCCATTATGAAGAAAACATCACCTCAACCACCTCTTTCCCCATCCCTCTAATGGAAGGGGAGAAACTACCTTCTATTCCTTTGGACACCCAAACAAAGGGAGCCACCGTACCCAAGTCTCCATTGGAGGATACCATACCTACCTCCCCTATCATATAACCATTCACTCCCTCTTTGGAAGTTAGTTCACAAGAGAATATAACTTCATCCACCCAACCTCTGATTTTGGAACCTTTTTTCAAAAACTAAGACAAAGGTAAAGGAACTATTCCTTCTCCTCCACCTAAGGGCTTAACCATTAAAAATGAGGCCCAAGTAACCAAACCCCATTCAAAATTGATAACCAAAATAACCAAAGAGGTAAAACCACCAAAAGGCCCAAAACTTTGAATTTTACCTCCCTCAAACTTGCCCTCCATTTTGGGTCCTCATCCCTCTACCTTAGGCATGAAGCTCATTATTTTTACCAAAACCTCATCACCTTTTTTGGTCACACCTTCATACTTGATTTCTAAGACACCTCTCCTCACTACACTAACGATTCCTAAGTTACTTATCTTTCCATCCTCTACCTCCAACTCATCAACCATCTTGCCTAAACCAAAACCATCAAAGCATACCACCTTATCTAAGACACCTATCCCCAAACCTACATCCAAACAACCTTCTATCTCAACACCTAAAGAAAAAACCACTGAATCTTTACCACCTTTAGTTGAGTCCTATCAACCATTCTACAAAGGTTGTTGTGAACCTCTATCTTAGCCTTACCACCCATAAAACCTTTCAACCCTTCATGTCCTAAACCATCATGGTTAAATTACAATTTGATTTGCTTATATCAGAGGACACCTAGTCATGACACAAAAAATTGTAAAGCTCTTCAAACTCTTATCTATCAGCTTTATGATGAAGATGATCTATTAACAATTTCACCTCCTATGCCACCCCTACCAACCTAAATAACAACCATACCTATCCAACACATACCCACTCCTCCACCTTGACCTAAGAATAAAGGCGAGTCAAAAAACTCCACTACCTCAACCTCTCCTATTATCCATACAATCAATGTGGTCACAAGATCATAATAGAAGGATAAAGGGAAGACTAAGGTATCCATTATTTGGAATTACCCCTCCCCAAACTCCCAAGCCAATAATACCCAACCATCTCCATCATCAAACAAACCCAAGGTGTCCATCATAAGTGCCTCCCCATCTAACACTCCATACCCTAACCCATATGGAATATCCATCCAAAAATTTATCCTCAAGCAACTTCACCAAAATCCAAAAAAATGAGCTTGTATGAGTTAGTCTCTACCTCTCCCCATCACTACCAAGCACTCATAAAAGGCTTGCAATCCATCAAGGTCCAACCCAATGAACCTCAACCTATAGCTAATTTTGTTGGTTCTCTTCAAAATTCTAACCTTGTCACCTTAAAAAATTTAAAAATACCTTCTATTCATCTGAAGGATCCCAATCCCTCCCTCTTCATTAAAACATACATTAATCAAACTTGAATCAAAAGGGTTATGATTGATAGAGGAACATGCATCGATATTATCTCCTCCCACACCTTTGACCAGTTGCACTTACCCATAAACATCATATCTGGAAGCATAGTGGTCCTTCATTCTTTCAATGATACCATAACTACTACCTTGGGCACAGTGTCCTCCATATCTGTGTAGGGCCTCGTACCATTCCCAAACTTTTTTATGTTGTAGAAGGAAAATTCTAATATGATATTTTACTTGGGTACCTTTGGATTCATATCATGAGTTATGTCTCTTCCACCTTACATCAATGTGTCAAATTTGAGCACAAAGGACAAGTTGTGACTATCCAAGCTGACCCTAGTCCTTTCACATATTGAAATGTGACATATCAACCTAATGATGCCATTCTTCCTCCATCCACCTCATAACCATCTGCTAATGACACAACCCCACTAACCAAAACCCATGACACTTCCACACCAAATTTTGATGAAGCTTCTACTATCTCATCTATCCCTTCTTAGATTCTTGTAGAGAAACCAATGGTAACCACATTTCAACATCTTACCCTCAAGGAATATATACTCTTAGCTTTGGATGCCTTTTATACTCCTTAAGAATATGAGAATATTAGACATGAACCTTCCTAAAACTCTAACATTGGAACCATCATCCCCTTTGGGATTCCTAACCATCAAACAAATTTAATTTATGGGGGACTTTATTGGCCACTTCTATCCCCTACCACTACTTCCCCCATCCAATTATTTACCTCTAACTTTTTCTATCTTAGCCAACCAAAGTTCACTAAGTTATATCTTCATCGATGTGCTTGGAAAGGATTTGGCCTTGGTTATGAACAAGGGCCTCATGAGTTACCCCATATAAAAACTTTGCAACCTAATGAGTTATTTGGCCTTGGGTATGAACCATCTGAAGAACCCACCAATTCACCCAAACGCATTGCCACCATGGATGAAGATATCTCATCCTCACCAAGCCAACCACTTTCCCCACCTGAAGATCCAGACATCATCCCCCCTAAATTTTATTTTCTAGTCAATATCATTATTTTGGGCCCTCTTATCTACCAAAAGGGTGGCCAAACCAAATTCCTTCCACTCGTACACCCTGAAATGGTAGAGAATGATTCTCCTACCATCAATAACATCCAACATCAAGATGATTCTATTCTTACCTACCTCAGTGTGGGATATTCTTCTATCCACAAATCCCTTCCTCTTGAGGCTTTGACCATGTCGAATGAATCCACCACAGATACCAATTTGGGCACTCTAGATAACCCCTACATTGTCAAATTGGGCCAATCACTAAATGTTGAGGAAATTCGAGACTTATCCTCTTTCCTCCAAGACCACAAGATAGAATTCACTTGGTCTTATAATGATATGCCCAATATTGACCCCACCATTGCTACCCATAACATAGTCACTCATCATGATGCCAAGCCTGTTAAATAAAAACTTTGATGCATTCATCCTCGCATAGCCCTTCTCATCAAAGAAGAGCTTCAATGTTTCCTATCTGTAAACTTCATTCAACATATTAACTACCTCTAATGCGTCTTGAATATCTTACTTGTCACCAAAGTCACTAGAGGTCTACACATTTGTGTAGACTTTCATGACCTTAACCTCACCTACCCTTAGGATGACTTTCATCTACCTATCATTGACCAACTTTTTTATCTTACAGTTGGCCATGAGATGTTATCTCTCATGGATGGGTTTTTGAGTTATAATCAGATCTTGATTGCTTCTAAAGATCAACATAAAATTACATTTACCACCCCTTGGGGAACTTTTTGCTATAAAGTCATGTCTTTTAGGTTAAAGAACACTGGTGTAACCTACCAACATGCCATGACTTATATCTTTCATTATATCATCCATAAGATTATAGAAGACTATGCGGATGACCTTCTCAAGAAATTCATACTCTGAAAAGATCACCTAACTATTCTTATGATCATATTTTAATGCCTCATCTATTATCATGTTCACCTTAATCTTAAGAAATGCATTTTTGAGGTCCTTTCAGAAAAGCTTCTTGGCTTTATTATCTTTTTTCATAGAATCAAAGTAGATCCTTCTAAATTTAGAGAAATTTTGGACATGCCTCCTCTAACCAACCTTCAGTAACTACGTAGTCTATAGGGAAAACTTCAATCCATTCACCATTTCATTTCCTAACTTTTAGAGTAGTACCAAACTTTCCATCACCTTCTGAAGAAAGATGTCTCTTTAAAATGGAATAATGATTGTCAAAAGACCTTTGATTCACTCAAATAGTACCTTTTTTCATCACTTGTTCCCACCCCTCTTAAGGATGACCACCCCTTTTACCTATATATCTCTACCACTGACCATTTGCTAGGGGCAATGTTGGCTCACCAAGATGAACAACACAAAGAGCAAGTCGTATACTACATTAGTTGCATGTTTGTAGAATACAAAACTTGGTATACACATACCAAGAAACTCTATTTAGCATTGACCTTTGTGTCCACCAAACTCCACCACTACCTTCTTAACCATAAAACCTATGTCATAACTAATACCAACCTGCTCAAGTACATGCACTCTAAACCATACCAAAATCAATGTATGGATAAGTGACTCATGCTCCTAGCTGAATTCAACCTTAAATTCCTCTAGAAAAAGTTGATTAAAGGGTAGGACATTTTTGACCAATTGGCTGAATTTCTTTTACCAAATAACCAACCACCTCCTCTTGCCTTTTCAGATGAGTCTATCTTGACTCTTTTTCAAGAGGATGGCATAAACTACCTAATGACCATGTCCTTTGATGGCTCAAAGTGATAACAAGGAAGGGGTGATAGAGTTATTCTCATTATTATTGATGGTGAATCCCTTCCTCTCTCCTTCAAATTTGACTTTGAATGAACCAATAATATGGTTGAGTATGAAGCCCTAGTGATAGGTCTCTAAACTATTCTAACCTTGGGAATTAAGATAGTCCATATCTTTGGTGATTCTTAGCTTATGGTCAACTAGGTCAATGGATCTATCAGTGTAAGAATGATGTCTTGAAAAAATATAAACTTTTAGTTGACAAACTCTTAACATCATTTGAACATTACTTGATCAAATCCATTCCCAAATCTATCAATGAATTCATGGATACAATGGCTTGCCTTCATTCCCAGATCCCTTCTTAGCCTTCTAATTCCAAAATATTTGTCACCATTCATCATTTTACCACACCCTCATATAGCCAATATGATCTCCCTACCATTTTTAACGTGGAAGAATCCCCATGCAACATTTGGTATGACCAAACTTTCAACTACCTCAACCTAGACATCATTCCTCCCAACCTCTCTATGAATTCTCACAAAAAATTTGTTCAAAATACATCTTGTTACACCATACTAGGGGGAATCCTTTAAAAACATGGTCTTGATGGTCTCATTCTTCATTGCCTATGAAATCATGAAGCTTCCCATGCCATCAAGAAAACATATGATGGGATCTATGGGGGACACTTTAGCAGTCTAGCAGTTGCTAAATGCATCCTTTGCCTTGGTTACTATTATCCCACCCTCAACCAAAACTATTGTGATTATGTAAAAAACTATGTTAAATGTTAACAACACCCTAATTTGAATCACACTCTAGATAATGTCCTCCAAGTATCTAAGGATTTTTGGCCTTTCTCATAATGGGGGCTCAATCTCATTAGGGAAATAAACTCTTATTATTTGCAGTAGCATAGCTCCATCATCACAGCCATCAAATACTTCACCAAGTGGGTGGAAGCTATTCCTCTTATCTCAACCAAATCAAAGAATATTATCAACTTTATCAACTATCATATCATCTGCCACTTTGATGTTATTCATAAGATCATCATCGATAATGGTAAATACTTTAAAAATAAGCAATTCCAAGGTTTATGTGATGCATTTGGCATTGATTTAAGCTTTTCCTTGCCTTACAGACCACAAGAAAATATACAGGTGGAAGCCTCTAAAAATTCCTTAACAAATTACTAACCAAAGTTGTTTGTACTTCAATTTGAGATTGGCACTTGCACATCCCATTCACCTTATAGACCTATCATACTAGCATTTAAACCTCTATAGGTGTTACTCCTTTCTCTCTAGTTTTTGGAGTAGAGGAAGTCTTGCCTCAAAAAGTATAAATTCCCTCTCTTCACAGATATTTGCAAGATCTTATTTCTAAAGAAGATTATCATCAACACCATTTAGCTCAGCTTGAGATACTTGATGAGTGACATTTAACAACCCTTACACATCTCCATATCTATCAAGAGTGTATCAAATATGCTTATAAAAAGCATCTCAAATAATGAGACTTCATATCAGAGACCTCATCCTATAATAAAACCAACACATGAACAACATGGAGAAGAGTAAATGAGGCAACTTTGCTTTCAATTGGCTTGGACCCTACATCATTACCCATAAGTATGGATCAGGAGCTTATCATTTATCCTCTCTCAAAGGCAACCTAGAATTTGAGCCTCTCAATGCTTTACATCTATGTTTGTTTTTTTGTTAAAGAAGGATCAAGCTCACTCATTTTGTCTAACTTAAGCTCATCCCTTGATTATGAGATTTTAACCTTCACCCATCTTTCTCCTCTCCTTTTGAGGACAATTGATTACAACATATAACCATGTGATTAACCGTTATAGTCAAAACCTAATCCTAAATGTGGGTACCACGGCTCTACCCATAGCATGGTTCTCATGGATACTTTTCCTCTCTTAAAAGATTGAATCCCATGGTCATCGTCTCTCAAAAACCACACCTTTTCATATCACTAACCTTCTTTTATTAAAATTTTGCCTTCATAAAGGTAAACCTTTTGAACCTAATTAGACTTGTCTATGTCTAAAACTATTGCATCCAAAAGTAATTTAGATACCAAAATTCTACTTAGGTTAATATCTTAAACATTGCAGACTATTCCTTTGAAGGATAGCTACCCAAAAACAAAATAAAAATTTCCAAATATAAGGTAGATTTATCCCTTGAAGGACAATGATCAAGAATAATAAACAAATCCAATAAGCTTAGACCACTCCCTTGAAGGATGGCTAAGTTAACTTTGTCAAAATTAGAGTAATTTCTTGAAATCTTCCCACATCGATCAACTTCCCATATATAATAATAATGAAAAATACCCACTATCACAACAAAATATAAAGCTACAATTGGCTCTCAAGCAACACAATAAGTTAGAAGTCACAATTGGCTTTCACATGTAGACTTCCCACATTAATCAGTCTACATTTAGCATATTATATGGACTTGTCTATTACCATTCCTAGGCCACCTATAGAAGGGGAATACTAATTCACATAAGGTTATCATACATATCACCCATTACCCTTCACACCACCTATCATCCATCTTCCCTTTAGACTATCTATAAATCAGGGGATTTAGAGCTTACTTGACATCCTGTGATCAAGAAACTTTTTTTTATCAACGACTGCTCATGTGCAACATTTGAAGGGCTTATATTCATTAATTTGATCCCACTTTGGGTCTATTTTTAGTCCTTGTTAAAAACAAAGCATCATGTCCTATTCTTATCTTAATGTGCTTGGTTGATGTTTTCATCATGACTTTTACCATCCAGTATTGCAATAACAATAATCATTCTCTTTATATTAAATGAGATTCCAACAACCATAACCATACTAATCATAACCATAATCATAAAATTTATAAGTATCCACACAAACTTAAGCATGATAACATTCGACCAATGACATCCAACACATTTTGTACATGTTTATAGTAAATTGTGTAATATTTTATTTAGGGTGCGAGGAGTCACATGGGATATACAAAGTTATCAGACTATCCACACTTCATATAAGGCCCCTACATACATTATTTTCCTACCTAAGCACCAGGTTGATTATTTGGTGACTTTGGATTTATGTTCAACCATCCTTCTACTTGATTTCTCTCAAAGCTAACATCCATAACATTCCCTATTTTAGTAGTTGCAAAAGGGTGTACTCTATTTTCCTCTTCCATATTGATCCCCATAGATCAAAAATCATATTTTACTTTGGGTCTTTCACTCTACTCACCTGTTGTAACCATTATATCCCTTTTCTTTGGTTGTTTTGCTCATATAGGTACCACCATTTTTTGACTCAGTACACATCCCCTTGGACAATGAGGGCGTCCTCTATAGACAGGTCAATGGTCATATTCTCCAACCCTTCATATTACATAGTAAATTTATTTCCTTCTTCACTACTTTGAAGGTAAGAGTTTAGGCTCAAGCTCAGGCTGTGGGTGCCTTTCCTCTTATTTTTGATCTAATAGTAATTCCATTATCACCATTACATGTTACAATATGTAGTAGATCTACACATTCATCATATTGATTATTTTAGGTCATGGAGGTTGCTGATTATCTCCACCATTATTACCATTGTTCACCATCTTCAACCTTGTGTAGTTATCTGCACTCTTTATAACCTACAAAACCAAATAACTCAATGATAGACATTCATCTTTATCATGATTCTTTAAATAGAATACATAACCATTCTTCCTCACCGACATGATGCTTCATTCCACTGATGGGGAAGGTCATATGATGTCATTGATTCCCTTGAATAATCTTCCCACTTGAAATGGTCATGTCTACTTACATTTTCATATGGACACATCACTCTCGATCTGATTGGTCATCTTGATAAATCCATTATGCACCATCATGATATCTTTTGTTGCCCTTATTGTTTGATCTACATCCGATGTCTTTCCTTGCTTTGTCATCTTGCTATCCTTGTGGGCCTAGTGGTCATTTGCATCATTGTCACCTTTATCTTGGTTGATTTAAATTAACTTCCAACTATGGGCTGCTATAATGGTCATGTCTTCAAAACTACCACTATTGCTAGTGGTGGTAACTCCCAAATGTTTGCCATTGTAGAAGCTCCCCTATCTGATCCAACTATATAAATAATATCTTGGACTACATAGATCCCTACTACTAAGGCCTCTTCTAAGTGGAACCCCAAGTCATTGGTTCTAAGGAACTAGGATAGAGGATATAGACATGGCCACCTTTCATCTATCCTACCCATGTAGTTTTTGGGTCAGGTACAGTCCATCCTCTATCACTCACCACACTACCATTTTTCTAACTTGTAAAATCTACTTATCTATCAAAGAAATTATTTACAGGTCATCACTTTACTATTACCCTTAAAACTCAAATTGTAATGATGATAACCTTTTGCCAACATGACTATGCAGATCCTAATAGATACCCACCTTCTAAAACTCAACTCATAGTGATAGATGCTAGCACTATACTCATACCCTCACACAATTTGATAAGGTACAACCTCCTTACAAAGGCACCTCTTCTTTGGATTAGCTCCATTTAAGGTCATTTGTGGTGTTTAACATTGTGTTCCCTTTTAATTTATCCTACCTTTCCCATCCATGTCTCTCATCCTACTAAATATGAGATCATTATGATAACTATTCACCAATTTACACCATGCAGCTTCAATGTCACCTTCACCAAAACTGAAAACCTCTATTTTACAAAACCTTCTCCATCAGCCCAAACCAACCCATGTGGTCCATAAAATTGGGGTGGCCAATTTTAGCACCATTTTCCAATCCTAGTTGAACTACATTGGCCTAATATCCATCGATTATGTAGGCGTTGCTTGACTTCTAAGGGTAGTTCAGATACTAATAATTAATTACCCTCCCTTTTTCCTTCTCATTAACTTCTCTTGATAACAATGCCCTCTTGCATAGGGCATCCTAAGTCAGGGAAGATTTGGCTTCTTCCTAGCATCCTTATATTTTAACATCATTTAATAATTCCTCTTTGTTTTCCCCCCATTATTGGGAAAACTACATTGGCCTGAGGTCTTTTTGGACTATGTAGGCAACACTCATTTATTGAGGTAAACTCAGCTATATCCTTTACTTTATTTTCCCTTCTCACCTAATATCTTTTCCTCCACCCCTCTACCTATCTCCTCACCACCTCCCTCCCTTCAGCTTGTCAATTTTGTTTAACCACTTTTCTAGCTTGTCAATATCTTTTAACACAAGGATTGATAGCCTTTCTCATTGGCCCCTCTTATCTCCCATAAATCTGCCACCTACTTTGCTTCATTGGCCTCCCTAATACCTTTCCTTATGCATGCTTCATGGCTCACTTCCCCACCCACTTTTTGCATTTTTTGCCTCTCTCTCTAGTTTTTACCAACCTTTCCCCCTATCTCCTTTGTCTTCTTTTTCCATCCTCATCATTTCCCATTGTCCTTGGCAATTTATCATACCCTCTTCATCACTCTCATTTCCTCACTAATTACACATCATACTGTGCATCTTGTAATATTTCTATTTCTTTGTTGCTATACTTTTTCCTTATGTGTACCACCATTATCTATCATTTCACCACTCTTCCCACCTTTCTCATTTTTCGTTCTTCTTGTTTTCTTTATTTTCATCCTTTCATCCTTTTTGTCTTCTTATTTTTCCTCCACAACTAGTTTCTACCTGGGTATTTATCCTTTGATAATCCTTCCACAATTGCCCCTTTTCTTCTTATCAGTTCTTACCTTTTGCCTTTTGCATTCCCCTTTTCCTCTTTCTATCTCAATACTCATCTTTTGCATCTCTGTGAGTATCCATGCTTTATATCCCTACTTTAATTCTTCCTTTTTCTTCTTATCATCCCTGATCTTCATCCTTTATCTTCATCTTAGTCCTTTTCATTATTTTCCACCATCCTCTTCCTTTTCTCTATTTCATTTCATTTTTTTCATCTTAAGGATATTCTTTGTTCTTCTCGACCTTATTTTTTTC
This sequence comes from Torreya grandis, assembly GCA_037957365.1. Lineage (NCBI taxonomy): Eukaryota > Viridiplantae > Streptophyta > Pinopsida > Cupressales > Taxaceae > Torreya > Torreya grandis. Next base: position 1,052,240 of record JARHVA010002340.1, read on the forward strand.
TCTTATATGTCCATACCTGGCTCATTCCATCCTTTTCACCTTCATCTTTATGTGTGACCTCATTATTTTCTTCACCTATCTCTTCATCCATCTCTTGGTTTGCCTTCACCTCATCCCTTTTTGGATCCCCTTTATTTTCTCCCATTCAACCTCTACCTCTTTAGAGTATGGTCACCAATTGTACCACTTCTACATACATCTCCTTGTCTACTTCATCATGTCCTCCATGCCCTTGCTTTAATGCACAAAATCTGGTTAGGTTCATTAATTCAAGTGCATTCCTTTCTTCCTTTAATACCTTTGCATATTGATCTTGGATCCTTTTTTTCAAATTCCTCTCTAACTACTCCCTTCACCCTACCTATCACCTTTTTCCCTTTTAAACCCTCTACCCATTTTGAGCTTATATGATCATAACATATAGCATGCTATGGATGTGAATGTATTCCATTTAATTTTGGTTTACTATGAGATATATATCGATCCTATGACTCTATAATACAATAGACCATGACTGTAAGCTCATATGACCCAAAAGTGAGTATGAACACCACTAGCTATTAGGATGTAGATTCCTTCCCCATCTCCTTTGGTCTTAGCTATTTTGAACCCCTTTTACTCCAACCTTCAGATATGTTAGAATCAAAACTAAAACCACTGTCTAATGGAAGATTTGGGGTACCCACATGTGGATGTTACCTTCCAATTAATAATTTCCCTTGATTCTCCCTACCTGGCCTACATATTCCTATGCACTATAATAGCCCTACTCTTTAATTACATTCCACCTAGTAACCATTTATAAGAGTAACCTCTTCTACCAAACTATTTTCCTCCTTGGTCTCTTTTATACTTATTTCTCCTACCTTCCTTTTCAACTCCCCAATCTATCTATCTTCATACATTCTTATTCTATTTTCCCTCTTGGGTTTCCATTTATACCATTTATTTTCCTTCCTATTTCAACTGGCTCTTTCATTTAATTAATATTATTATTATTCACCTCACTCCATATTCCAAAACCCCTCAGAGTCTTTCTCTAAATTCCTTCAAAACTCAATGTTTAATTATTTTTGGGCCCCTCTGGCTCAAGGGTCAAGGGTTTGAATCTTTACCTCTTCTCATTTATCCACTCTGCTACTTTGCTTCCCTAAATAATTGAATAATACCTTTTCATAGCCTGTTAATGACATATTTGTGGAGTGTGCACAATGTCAGCTTATTTAGATGGTGATGAATGAACCCATCGGGTCACTGTGGTAATTTGAGTAGTGCCAAATTTTCTAAAGCCTGGTAAAGCATATTTCTCATTTTTTTCTATAAAATAGTGGCTAAAATTTCACACTTGAACTTGCTTATCCATGGCTATAAATTCCATTTGCATAGTTGAAGTAATCATCGAGTTGTATCCTAGGTAATCTCATCCACCATTTCTACCAAACCAATCAAAAAACTATTTGATAGCCATCTTTCCCACCCTTTGAAGCTTCCCTTTCTCCAACATCTTTCAACCAGACCTAACTATATGATACATCAAATTAGGGCAACCAAGTTCACCAACACTCCCCACCTCAAAAGAACTAAATTAGGCCTGAAGTTCATTTTGGACATTATATCCATGGAACTATGTAGGCAACACCCACTTGCCTAGTGCATATGGAGTCTGCTCGATCACCCCTTTCCAACCAACCAACCCACTTTCCCATATCCACCTTGATATTGGCCATTTTTGACCCAACCTCTTTGCACATTTTTTAATTACCATTATATTATTTTATAAGAGCATTTATTACCCTAGATACTTGTGAAAAACATTGACCTTGTTTAGATGAATTGATAAGCTTTATTCAATCAACTATGATTAGCGTTGTGGACCAGTTACCCTATTGTATGTACATCTAAAACCTAAACTTATTTTTATCAACATTAGTAGCTTTAGTCTCTATAAAATCTTGATTATCACACTTAGTCATATTTTATGAACCCATTGGCATTTCACATGCTTAACTACCTTGTGGCACCACCTAGTGCCTCCCCACCAACTACTTATCAAACCTACACCCGATTCAAACTTTCCTTACTGACTCTTAATTTGAGGGGGGAACACCTCTTCCCATACTTGGGGCACCCTGACCTTTGATCAAGTGATTCATTTTTGTTTTAAAACTTGCTAGTTTAAAGCCACACAATAAAAAGGGGCAAAATATACACACTAAAAAATTGCACACTTATAGTTTTTGATGATTAAATGCCTCAGGTCCCCCTAAAGTCCCCATAATTTTTTTTAACCCTTAACCAAACCTTATTAACCTAGGAAAATCACTATTCTCCTATTCACATAGTACTATTCAAAAATACTATTTAAAAGTACTATTCAAAAGTATTATTCACTATCATTATTCACTGTGGGACCCACTATCACTATTCATGATGACATGGTAAGTGACATAAAAGGTGATTTGGGAGGTGATATAGTAAGTGGCATGGATTATAAGTGAGGTGGATTGATGTGGGACATCATACCCAACTTGGGACCCTTTCTCAAGGTGCTTAATGACCTCATTTAAGCATCATAAGGCCCCCCCTTGAAATATGGAGAATTTCCCCTTAAGGGGCCATCATTAAACATATATTTTATCTTCACACTTGAAAGTGGCCTTCAAAATGGGATACCCACCTCTTTAGTGATTTGGAAAAGACAAAGGGCACTATATCCACCCATTTTTGACTTTTTAACCCAAATGGGAGACCCATGATCAAGGTGGGAATCCCACCACCCTCATATTCTGACTCATTCATGCACCCATATGGAAAATGGTTACAAATTTTGTGGGGCATCTCTTTAAATTCTTGGATGAAGATAAGAAAGGGTGGTGAACAGTCTTTTGGCCTCATTTAGACCCATGTGCATGATTCCCTTTCAAAATTGGACTCATGTGCAAAGTGGGAGACATACCAACCCAAATGAGAAACCCATGATTAAGGTAGGAATCCAAACACCCTCATTTTTTTACTCATTCATGCACTACATGGGAAATGGCACCATAATTTTACTATTCCTTCTTTTGGCATGGTTCTTGACAACAAATGCTATAAATACCCCTCCTCTCCTTCACCCAAGGTCAAGTTGAAAGTTAGTATTTTGTTATTAACATCTTGTTGCAGGTGTTTGAATAAGGTCATAATTTTGGATGTCATCCACATCTTTGAGGAAAATAATTCAAAGCAATGAAGCTCTATCAAAATTTCCAGAAGATTCTTTCATCACATCATCAACAACATCAACCATATCAACAAGTCTCAAGGTAACCTTATTTGTTTTTATTTATTTATTTTAGTTATTTACTTAAGTCCTCCCCTTTATTAACTTGAACTTTATCCCTTAATCCAATTTCCATCTTAATCCATTGACCTCCTTTACCACCTTTTCCATTGTAATTCCATTTACCTCATTTTCCCTCTTTGCACCTTTACCACCTTCACCCTCTTTTCTCCCTCATCTTTTTGCTACCTTAGTTACTTAATGTTTTATATTTTTAAACCATCCATACATCTCATTTTATTATCTCAATCAACCCCAACCAAACTATTCTTTTAACACTTATCAAATTACTAAACCCAAAACCATAACCTTGTCTTAACTAATTTTTAGCATTAGTATAATCAAACTAGTTGCTTCATTTTGGTTAACTTAGCAAAGCATCTAATTTTATAAATTAATTTGTTGTCATTTGCTGTATTTTATTTAAGTTTTATAGTCATTTAAGTCTAATATATTTATTTCATAATTTCCACTTAAGTGTTTTAAAGAAGGTGGATTGACAGCCTCCTAGAAAGCTTTTGCTTCTAGGATCTAGCTCATGCTAGGCAATCCACCCAATGACTTGTCCAACCAAAAAGTTTTGTGGTAGTGATTTATTATTGTAGATCATTCTTCCCTAGACAAATAGGAGTTCTCATAAATTTTGGATTCAACATGTGTGCATTCAACATGTATTTTTTTACACACCCTTCTTAACTAGTTTCTTCTTTTCACACGTAAGAAAAAGTAAAAATAGATAGAAACACCTCCAAATCTTGGGCCAATATTAATAAGACTTGGAACAAAACTTGAGACTAGATCCTCCCTGATCTCACTATTATAATCATATTATGTGCACTAGATACACACAACCCATGGTCAATAAAAATCATGATACATATCTCAATTAAGTTTGTACAATATCGTAGAAGATTTTATTTGAACCATAATAGTGAATTAACATCACCCACACTATAACCTTGTTATATAATAGTTGATATCCACATATCCAAGTAAGTTTGTTCCTCACTTTTGTCATCATGGATAGTGGAAATAATATGAGTTTGTACCCTTACTTTGACACTCTTAATTGCTATTTTCATGTCTTTAGGTATTTGAGAAGGCTTAAATTCATGAGTTTAACCAATATTTCCTCCCTCAAAAAGTTTCTCGAATGTATACTTTATAGATTTTTCCAATACCTCAAAAGAGTCAGGAATGATTGCACCTATTTCTTTAAGTACTTGATTATTTCCTTATGCAAACTTAAGGTCACCTCCACTTTTATCACCTATATGGCCAAATTTTAATTTAAACTTAAAGAGGTGTACATAGGTATCTTTAACCCAAAAAACATTTGACTTTTGCACCTTTCCTTGTTTAATGCTTCAATTATAGAATACTCATCTATACTACCAAGCTATCTGAGCATAACCATGATCTTAATCTATGGAATATTGTTAAGCCATAAAACATGATCAGATAATGTTAAACTAGAAAACAAATCTCCACTAATCACAATACCTTCATATATCCCATCTATAATATGTGTAATTATATTACACATTTCATTTGACATTCCCCTTGATTTTGAGATAAATCTAACAAATCTTGGCCTATAAAGCTTACACTAGATAATTTTGTAAATGGTGTATTCTATATCATCAATTTTAAATGCTCCACCCTAAATTCCATAATTTCATTTGTGCAAATCACTTTAGTGTCTCTTTAATATCACCTGACAAATTTCATCATCCTACTTGATCTATTTGTGAATGTAGACCCATTTATCTAGAGCACATTGGTTGGTGATATGTATAATTTTCATATTTTATTAGAATATAATGTTTCTCTTATAGAAGATCACACCCAAAATGTCATGGATATCATGCAAGTGCAGTCCAATTTAAACCAAAATAGGTCTAATTTACCATCAAGCAATACATAACATGTTCTTGCAAACACCACTATGAGTGGATTACAACAACATGGAATAGGTATGCCTATTTCCCAAACTTAAAAAGTAACTTCCACTCCCTAACCAACTACTTCCTCAAATGTGCAATAGGGGCAATGAGCCAACAACAGAGTAACTTACCATCACAATAAGTGCAGAACACTACGTCACCTCAATACATGGCAATGAATATTCTACCATAATAAGCACAAACCAATATACCATTTTAATCATAAATGTTGCCTATTGTGCAACATATTCCTATTTTTTAGAATGTGCCAATTGGTCAAGAATAATAGTTGCCAAACCAAAGAATGTAGAACCCCCAATAGTTTTTAAACCAACAAGTTTTATGCCAAACCAAAAATAAGTGTTACTTTAATAAGAAGTGTCATTTAAACAACAATGTAACTTCAAAAATAAGTGTCTTTTCAATAGGTGTCATTTCAACAAGAAGTACCAATCTAATAAAAGGTGTTTATCCAACAACAATGTTCTTACACACAATAGGTTGGTGATCAGAAATAATTACCTTTCACTCAAGAGGTATAGAATGTGAAATAAGGATCTAACTACCAACACCTTCAATAATAAGGATCTAGTTAGTAGTGTGTTCCCTATATCCAATAGGGTTCAAAAATAGACAAGAAGTTCCTTCACAATCCCAACAATACCAACACATTCTATAGATCCAAATGCAATTATCTCAATTATAATTCACTAACTAGGGTTATGTATCAAACCTAAACCAAAATGTACCTCAACAAAAATGTATTCCATACCCATAGTATAATATTAATGCACAAAAATGCATACCTGGTCATCTGATCAATTCAACTAGCATCCCATAATATACATACCCAGGTCAAAGTAATCCACTTTTGACCACACAACCTCCCCAACAATAGGTCACTCCTTTTGATTCCTATCCCAAGAGTTGTAATAGATGAAGGATGTAATTCAATCAATGTAATTTGGAAAACAAATGAATAAATTCAAATTGGAGGAGATATGCTCTTACACATTCAACATGGACTATTTTTAAATATCATTTCCACCAAGTTATGATCCACCTATGTTTGATAAGTACAAAGGCAAAGGTGATCCTAGAGATCATTTAAAGGAATTATTTATTTCTTACTATCTGGTGGCCTACAATGATATATATTTGCTTTTAAACTTTGTAAGGAGTCTAGTTAGATAAGCCTTGGAATGGCTATTGAAATTACCAAAGAACTATGTACCTAACTTTGATGATCTCTCAGAGAAGTTTGTACAACACTTCTCATATAATATTGAACATGAGATTATTATTGTGGATCTAAGCCAAGCTAAACAAAATCTTGGTGAAAGTTTTACAACATACTTACAATGTTGGAGAGCCCTATAAAGTTAGTTTATGCATAATATATTAGATAAATAGTTGGTTGCAATATTTACCAAGTGATTTCATAGGGATATATCCTATAATCTCAAGCTACAATGTGCTCATATGTTCAAATAAGTTATAGCTAAAGTAATATAGATTGAGAAAGCCCCTATCAATAAAGGGATACTCAATTTATCCTCTTCCAATTAGAATCAAAACTAGAGTTAAGGTTAGAACCATAATCATAACCAAACTTAAATACTAGCTTTAACACCACCTCAAGCCAACAATAATAAAAGACCTAAAACCTAAAACTGTAGTGAAAATGTTGTTGGCAAGGAGATTACTATATCACACCATTTTTAGATGGTGAAAACACTGGATATCTATATACCTCCACCCACATAATAACCATTTCCTCTATATGTTCAACTAGGACCTTCACAAAACTAACTACCACAAAATCAAAACCAATTTTAAATCACTCCTCCAAGGAGAAGACTACCCATTACCAATAATTTAGTGACCTTGGTGAGCCTATTTATTTTATGTTACAAATATTGGTTCAAGAAAACATGATCAGTTGGCCTATACCAAAGTTATTTCTTAATGATACTCCTTTTCCTGATTGGTGCAAGGAAAATTAATTTTGTGAGTACCATCATGTTAGCAGACATTCCATAAAATGATGTATCTAACTTATACATCTGATTTATAACATGCTAGATAACTAAGAGATCAAAAGAGATACCCATGCTCTTACAAACAACCATAATATGTGTATCTACTGGAATATGTTTCGTAAACATAAAAATAAAAACAACCAATAATAGTACCAACAACATTAGCAACAACGATAGATAACTCCACCACAAAATCAAAAACAATAATGCCAGTTATAACAAAAAAAATAGAATGGTTAAAACCAAGGCCAAAATGATCAAACCAACCAAGGAGGTCATCATATCATTGAGTATACTTGTAACAATGTTGTAGGACATGTTACAGGCAGTCATGTGTCCACTATCACTATCCACCCTAGACTAACTACCAATTGATCTAGATTTTTGTATAATAATTCCTATTCATCAAATAATACCTACCAACCTCCCTATGCTGGTGATTATTCTATGGGTCATGTTGATAATTAGGCACCATATCATCCCAAAATCATCATTTTAAGCCTCCCTACCTACCCAAACAACTATAAAAGCCAAGTTCTAGATTAAGATTGCACAATTATAACTTGATGAGCCATAGTCACTATCAAAGGATCACAACCAAATACTACAAATGATCTTAATCAACATTCTATGCCTATCAGAATAAACTAACTAAAAAACTTGAGGATAAGACCTATGATATTATGAAACAACTAAAGAAGACAACTTCACACATATCCATCATGGATTTATTACACACTTATACCATTAATAAAGACATCCTAAATAAGTATTTAAACCAATCCCTTGTATAAGATGATATCACTCTAGATAAATTCCAAGCCATGGTAGAACACTTGGCCCCTATCCAACATCTTACCTTTGACTAGAGTGATATGTCTTCTTTAGGCCCTATGCATAATAACCTATTATACATTAAAGTTGATATAAAAAACCATAGAGTTAAATGTGTCCTTATAGACAATGGTTTGGGTCTCAACATTGTGTCTCTAAAGTTGATCAAACATCTCAGATACATAGCAACAAATTTGTAGCCAGATACCATTGTTATAAAGGTATATGATAATGAAGAAAAAAAGTCTTAAAGTACCATTAGTCTGTCAGTATTCATTGGGCCATTAACCCATTATACTCTATGCAATGTTTTAGACTTGAAGCTATCTTACAATGTGTTATTGGGTTGACCATGGATCCATGAAATCAGGGCCATACCTTTTGCATTGCATCAGTGTATAAAATTTCCACACTCAGGAATGGAAGTGACTATACCTACTAATCTTCAACCATATCAATATTATAAATGCCTTGAAGCTATTTATAAAATCTAAAAGTACTAGTTTGGCATGAATCATATGCCTAAATCACCTGGAGAAAAAGCTAAAAAATGAAAAAATGTTGAATCAATCTTAGAAGCTAATTATATTGACCCAGTTAGCTTGGCCTCTACCTCAACCATTCCTCTACCAAAAATTCCCAACCATTTACATGTCACTAATAAAGGCCTTGGAGAGTATAGTACCCATAATGCATTCCATATTACTAAATTACCTAAAAATCTTAAAGCTTATGGGAGACCTATAGACAAGAATACTCATATGGTGTGGGACACCAAAAGAAAATATGAGTTGAATAAGCCTATTGTATTCAAACTAGCCTCTAGCCTAGAATAAGACCCCTTAACAAAGGATGATTCATGGTTCTACACTGATGAGTTAGCCGATTATTATTGATGAGGCTACCAATTGCTTTATTTTATAGCCTCATCCATACCTAATATATATCTTTTTCTATGTAAATCCCCATAACCATCCATGACTGATGCAAATGAATAAATGAATTTATGATTTTATGTGTGTATTGATATATATGTTATGTTATGAATTAATGATGCTTTTTCTTTGATTCAATTATACTTGTGTAACCTTATTTAATTTTTTTTAAAGGTAACATAAGACTGCAAGAATCTTGTTTGGGCACAACACTTATAGAGAAGCTCGTAGCAAAAGGTGATTCTACCTACAAGTTGCTCATAACAACTACTAGCTTCCACCTACAGGGTGTCCATAGAAACTACTAGCTTCCACCTATAGGGTGATTGTAGAAACTATTGATTCCCACCTATAGGTTGCCCCTAGCAATTGTTGGTTTCCACCTATAGGTTTGTTGTAGTAACTACAAGTTTTCACCTACAGGAGCCCACAACCACTACACAAAGTAGAACTATTATTGTGATTAGATGTGATTAGATCTTAAGAACACATCCAACTATCTTAAGAACTGAGTGGATGATATAAGAGGATCCTCCATAAGTTTTATACAGACTTCTCACATGCAAATAATCTTCGATGTGTTGCCAAAGATGAGTAAGACAAAGACAATTGAAAGGAGACAAAAATAAGTAAAAAAAAAAAATAGTATATATTGTCCTTAACCCAATCAGGCCTAAAACAAGTAACTTCAGTTACTAACCACCTAAAGGTTAACTAGGGTAGTTCCCAAAGTATTTGTACCTTTCCTAGTTTAGTGTTTTTGGTTAAAGCTAATAAAACTACCTTATGTATTTAATGGCATAACCTAGATTAGATTAGGAGTTGAATAGATAATAATAGAGTAGTATAATTATAGAAGTCATTGCATTCTAAATATTGTAATCCTTTGTAGAAATATTTAATTTATATATATTTGAGTAATGAGAAGGTTGATTATGTATGAAGCTTTTAGAAGTCTCTCAGAGAAGGATTGGAACTCAGTTCTAAACAAGGAAAGGTCTCCTCGAAAAGAGTTGTAGTGAAGATCTTGACCCTCTTTAGTTTAAGTGTGTTGTGTAAGTTGATTTCATTATTAGTTTGATTATATAAAGTGTGATGCATGTGTGATTCATATATGTGAAGTATTTATATATTTATGTATTTTTTTAATAATAATTTCATAGTATAACTATCTGGTGAATTCATTATAAGTTCATTGTACTACAACTAGTAAGCAAGATAATCTATGGATCAATAATCAAAATATAGTTTTGATATCCTTGAAAAGCCTACGTACTTTGGGGTGATAATTAATTTTAATTAGACTAAAGAATTTGGTATTAATTAGGTAATAAGTTTTCACAAATTTTGGTGTTATTACTAAGGATGGTGTCAATTATTGCTTTCTAGATCAATTATTACTTTTCAAGATTGATTAATGCACTATCCTATCCAATCGAACAAGTCGAGTGAGGGCACTATGGTGTCTTATGCCAGATATCTATGTTCCTGGATGTTGATGGTGTACAAATTTGAATCCTCTTTGCAATCTTGTGATTTACCTAGTTAGTGTTTTTTTTATAATTCACTTTCTTGAAAGAGTGATTTACTTTCCATAAAGTGTGCCTTTCATTTCCTACTTTCTAGAGTAATTTTCCTGCTTTCATTTCCTGCTTTCTAAAGTAATTTTTCTACTTTTATTTTTTACATTTTAGAGTAATTTTCCCACTTTTAGTAGATAACTTTAATAATTTATAGAATTAAAATTTCAATTCCAATCATTTTGATTTCTACACTCCTTTATTTCTTTGCATTTTATTTTTGCTTATTCTAAACAACCCCCTGAAACACTCAAAAAACACTCTAACCCTGTGTAGGAAGGGATAGGATAACTAAAGGAGTGGCAAAACATTTATGTAGAGAGAAAGAGACTCTTGATGGATATTATTTCCAAATAATCCACAAGTTACTATTGAAAAATAACCACAAATACCTACAACAACTAAGAATCTTGTTGAAAAATATACCATAAGCTAGAAGGCTCTTAAACAAGAGGACACTATAAACTGAAGGAGATAGCTTGCAGAAAAAGTACTATTGACTTTGAAAAAGGAAATAGAAGTAGAGGAAATATTAGCTAAGTTGGTAAGAAGAAATGAGGGATAAATTTACAAACCAAACACTCCATAAAGTAACATCAAAACAACATTCTAACAAGGATTTCTTGAACCAATCAAAGAAAGCTCAAGATAATCTTCAAATTTCTCATCTGGTAAAAATATTACAGATCAAAAAATAAATGTTTACTATCATACTGATGAAGGGACTAATATAGAATATGAAAATGTGACCCTGAGTACTTTTGGTATCCATATCATAAGAAAATCCATCATGAGCAGAGGAGACTTTGTGGATGACAACAGGACTCCATACACAGTTACTTTTGAATTTCCTATTCTAGATGCAATAGGCATAACACAAATGAAAAATATCCTACCCTCAACCTTGCCTAATTTTAGAGGTACATTATTAGAATACCCGAACACATTTTTATTTTAATTTGATATCCTTTGTAGAAGCTATGACTATAGGTAGGATGCATAGAAATTGAAACTTTTTTAGCCACCCTTAAAGATTCAACACTTCATTGGTTCATGGGACTGGGTAGTAATTCAATCAACACTTGGGAGGACATGAAAAATAAATTTATAACTAAGTATCAAGAATATGAACAAAGAATAAATTATAGAAGAAATGACATCTTCAAGATGACTAAAGAAGGAGATGAATCTTTTGAATACTATGCCGAACGGTTCATGTTTAGTGTACAAAAATTTAAGCAAAGTGCACTCAGAGAAGAGCCTTTAAAACTCATTTTATTGAAAGGAGTTAGAGAAGATTATCTGGAAGCCTTATACCTAATGAGTGGGGGAGATATATCCCACCTACCATTCATAGACATCAAGGAGTTGAGCAAGAATTATTCTAGGTCTATCATAAACAAAGTCAGGGGTAACAAGCTTCAACTGACAACTGCAAGTGGCTTATCAAAATTTTAAGTTAGTAATCTATTATAATACATAAAATAGGGTATCATTAGTCACTTGGCCACCAAACTAGATATCCTATACTCAAGGCAAAAGTAAGCAACCTTGGATCAAGCTTTGACCATCTATTTTCTAGATTGTAAGAAAAAAAAGATAGATTGTAGTTGTCATGAGGTTTGGGATAAAGTATCTAACATCATATCTAAAGAACCATAAACAATAGAGATACACACTATAGGAAGAGATATGGATCATATTTTCTATGTTATACAAATAAATCCATGGGTTCAATGACCATCTTATTCAGGTATGTGACAAAATCCACCTTTTGTAAATTCTACCTCCTTTAATTCATAATTTGCAAATACTACTCCCAATTGGACTAGTCCATGGATGAATGTCCCACTTCTTAATTCTAGTTGGCATCCACCTCAGACAAGCTACCCCACCACCTCTTGGTAGCCTTCATAAAATCTATTCCCACCTTGGATACAAGCTTGGAAACCACCCCAAGGCACCACCATTCACAAACTAATGGCAATACCCCTAGAGACCCAATCAACCCTGGGGAAACCATCAAGGAGGATTCCCTTCACAATACCAAAAAAAATATCTTGTTCTTATGCCCAATACATAAGCTACACTAAAGCCTAACCAAATCCTTACCCAACCCATGTAAAATATTGTAAATAATATGGTACAACTGACATCCAATACTGAACTTATTCAGTATCCAACATATGCGGTGAACATCCATGAAGTTCATCTATATTTAGGGAAAGTTTTACCACCCCAATCCCACCCATAATAATGGATTCAGATAAAAAAAACTCCAAAATATAATGCTAACCCACCTTCACCACCATAAAAACTCTCTGAACCAACAAATAAAATTGTTGATAAAATAACCCCACCATTTCTAGAATGTCTTACCCTTCAGTGCCATGCAATTGAGCTTGAATTTGATTTCATAAGATAACTTAAGAATATCTATGTTAAAATTCCTCTCTTCTAGGTCATTAAGGATGTGCCCATATATTCCAAAGCTATTAGAGACTTATTTTTATGTAAAATTAGATGGAATAAGAAAGATCCCAATATAGTGCATGTGATTGGCTAGCTGACAAACATTATGCTAGAAAACACTCTACCAAATAAATATTTAGATTCAGGATACCCAGTAGTAATAGTCCAGATCCATGACTAGTAACTATCCAATACATTGATAGACTTGGAGGCTACAATAAATATAATGACAACTAAAACTATGAACAAACTATAGTTGAATAATATTCATCCCACATCTATAATTTTGTAAATGGATGACAAATCTATAGTCTGACCATAATTAGTCTTTGAAGATCTTGTTATTACTATAGATTCTTGGGAGTATCTTACAAATTTCATTATGCTGTAACCAAAATCTAATTTGGATGGGTACCCTCTTATCCTAGGATGACCTTGGCTTACCATAGTTGATTCCTTCATCAACTATAAATCAGGTAACATGTTGAAATCCAATGGCAACCACACTAAGAAGTTGATCCTTTATCCTCTAGCATAGCCAACCTTAACACTAGAGCATACATTATGGGTTGAAGAAGATGAGGCAGACTAGCCTTCCTTGATTCTTATATTCACCATAGACCATGCATGCACCTTGGCTAATCAAGAGGAAGATACAATTCTCTCCAATATTCTCCAAAATAATTACCAAACTCATTTTGCAGATCTCAACCACCTGTAATGTGTTGAGTGTCCATTTTCTAGCCTCTAGGAAGAAGATAATTCTAATGCATCTATATATAAAATATTCCACCAACTTCTACCTCATAGCTATAGCCAAACTAGATCCATTAGTAATATAGGAATGATGAAAATACTCTCACAACAAATTGAAATATTTTCAAGAAAAACATTGCTTATTAATAACAAGTTGAAGTCAAATGAGGAAAAGTGTCTAGTCAGTATGTTACTTGAAAACCAACTTGATTTTTCATGGGATTATGAGAATATGCAATGAATCAACCCAAAAATATGCACACATCATATCTATATCAAAGAAGAGTACCAACCAATTAGATAGCCACAATGTAGGATGAATTTAGATCTTAGAGAAATAGTCAAAGTGGAATTATAGAAAATCTTGACTGCTGGATTTATATATCCCATCTTAGATAGTGAATGGGTTTTACCATTGGTAATTTTACCATAGAAAAATAGAGAATGATGTATATGCATAGATTAAAAGGAACTTAATATAACAACCAAAAAGGATCACTTTCCTTTACCCTTCATTGATCAGGTGTTGGACACACTAGTAGGAAAGAAATATTTTGCCTTTTTGGATGGTTTTAGTGGTTACAACTAGATTAGAATTGCTCCTGAGGACTAGGAGAAGACTACCTTCATTTATCTCTAAGATACTTATGCTTATATTATAGTACCTTTTGGGCTGTGTAATGCTCCTACAACATTCCAGAGGGCTGTCCTAAGTATCTTTGTAGAAATGGCTAATGAATGTGTAGAAATTTATATGGATGACTTCACTGTTTATGGATAAACATTTGATAAGTGCTTGAAGAACCTAGAGAAAGTGCAAAAATACTGTCAGGAGCACCATTTGTCTTTAAGTCACAAGAAATGCTACATGTTTATGATAAAAAGCATTGTCTTAGGCTACCATGTATCTTCTAAAAGAATTAATGTTAAACTTGTAAAAAATAGCGTAATAAAAAACTTGCCTATTCCTCAAAAAGAAAAAGAGGTCAGGAGGTTATTAAGACATGCTAGTTACTATATGAGATTTATCAACAATTTTAACAAAGTAGAAGCACCATTATTCACTATCATAACTAAAGATGCTAAATTCATATGGAATCCTACCTATGATATAACCTTCAAATAATTGATAGAATTATTGACCACCACCCTTGTTCTACGTGGTACTAATTGGAAGCTTCCATTCTATATTCACATAGATGCTTTAGATACTACCCTAGGAGTTGTGTTAGGCTAAAAATAGAAAGCACTCAATTATAACAAGAACCTACAAGTAGTATAATTAAATTATATGATCATTAAAAAAGAGTTCTTGGCAATAGTCTATGTTATCAACAAGTTTTGTCACTACATAACAAGGTATCAAGTATGTATTCATATAAACCATGCAACCATTAGGTACACTATGAAAAAACTAGCTATCCCAAGCAGAGTGATAAGATGGTTGATCTTATTACAAGAATTTTATCTAACTATTGTAGATAAGCCTAATAAGGACAAATGTCATGGCTAACTTTTTATCATGACTACAATCCCTTTAAGAAGATACCAGAGTGGATGACTCATTTCTAAATGATCACCTATTTTCCCTTACCCTTACCACACCTTGATATGCTAATATTGCTAACTACCTTATAACAGGGTTACTTCCACAACACTTCCTCCCTAAACAAAAAAGAGCTTTGATTCAAAAAAGTAGCATGTATTCATGGTTGTCCAGATTCCTTTTCTATATTTTTCCTGACTCCATCATTAAAAGATGTCTCAAAGAAGATGAAGTTTTAGATATCCTTAAAGCCTACCATGATGAACATTATGGAGGGCACCTTATAGCCAAGTGTACAATGGAAAATATATTGAATACAAGATATTATTATCCCTCACTTCATAAATATGTAATCATGTACACTACTCATTATGATAGATATCAACATATGGGGATACCCACATGCTCAAATGAGATGCCTTTGCACCCTCAAATGGTGCTTGAACCATTTGAAAAATGAGGCCTTGACTTTGTAAGATCTTTTGATTCAAAATACAACAATAAAGATTACATATTTGTATGTACTATGTCATTAAATGAGTGGAAGTAAAGGATCTTACACATGCCAAGGATGAGAAGGTGGCAACTTTTCTCTATGAAGAAATATTCACAAGATATGGTGTGCCACAAAAAATAGTCACTAATCAAGAACCCCAATTCACTATTAGTTTAATTACTACCTTGGTCCAACAATACAAGATTAGGCATAAGAAATCAACTCCATATCATCCACAGTCCAATGGATAGGTGGAAGTCACCAATAGGGAGTTATAAAATATTCTAACCAAGATTGTTAGTATGTCCCATAAGGATTGGGAGGCTAGACTTCTTGAAGCTATTTGGGATTATAGAATCACGTGGAAGACCACTACAAGCTTCAATATATATGAGTTGGTCTACGGGAAGAAACCTATCTTGTTAATTGAATTTGAGCACAAGACCTTATAAACAACACTAGAACTTGGGATGGATATATCTGAAGCACAAAGAGAAATACTTATGCAACTGAATGCCTTAGATGAATATAGAAAACATGCATTATAGAACACATAAATTATACAATAATAAAAGATTAGATGACATGATAGGTACATTAAGACTTGGCAATTCAATGTAGGAGATTGTGCCCTTCTTTTTTATCCAAAATACAAGGATAATAAGGGCAAACTCTAGACTAGATGGCTTAGTCTATTTGAGATTGAGCATGTTTATGACAATGGAACAATGAAACTCTAAACTATTGATCTGTAAGATTATATCTATTGATCAATAGCTATAGACTAAAGCTATACAAAAAGCCACTCACTCAAGAGGAGTTTACCAAGCACATATGTAAGAAACTACAAAATGGATACAATGATGTACTGGATTAGCATGATGCCTCACCAAACAAAGGGAGAACCAGCCAACACACAAATGAATAAGGAGAGGAGGACATCTTAGCCCTCCTCTAACATGAAGAATGAGACCTTCACATGGTCCTTGACCAGTCACCCTCATAACTAACTTGATAAGGACCCAGAATAAACATTATACTATAGGCAGTAGCTAGAGTAAAAAAACCAACAATTAAAACCCTTTTTAGGTGTTGTTGGAAATTTTTGGGTAGAAAACTAGCTTGTTGGCTACCCATAATTATAAAATGGGTCTAAATTAAAAATTATCTTACTGGCTATTTAGGGGTAAAAACTAAAAAGGAAAATAAACAATCATTCTAAGCAAAATGGTTCATCTTTCTCCAGTTGCCATAGGCTATTCTATAGCTACTATAATAACCTCCCTCACCATTGCTATAGGTACCTTTGTCAACAAAGGTATTCCTTTAGTTACTATGGGATATTATCTAGCTATTTCAAGCTTCTTCCCCATAGTTGGGCATAACTTTGTAGTTATTACAGGCTCCACTTATAGTTGTTAAAGGTACACCCTAATACCTATATACACCTCTCTAGTGCATGTAGGTTAGTTATTCACAAACTCTAAGCTATGATTGTGGTTTTTAAGCATGAGATATATTTAGGGGGAGTGAATAGTATATTATATATCTTATAAATCTTTTACTTAATCAAACTTCACTTAACCATATATTCAAGATATGTAATAAAATTGAAACAATAACATGCACCACACAAAAAAGAGAGAGATAGACACCATATTTTTAAGTGGAAACCTAAAGTGGGAAAAACCATGAAGAATAATCTCAAGTATATGAATGAGCACCAACTCAAATTACAAAGTTCACAAGCACCAACTTGTATGAGCACCAACCCCTTTGCTGAGCACCAACACAACAGCTATTTGTGAGTACCAACCCAAAGGAGCACCAACCCCTTACAAAGATTTGTGAGCACCAACCCATAGGAGCACTACCCTCTCTTGTGTATAAAATACAACTATCTCTCAATGTTGATTTCTCAACAAATGATATAACTCTACAATATCTTTTTCTATTCTCTCCTCTTTTTTTATATAAAATAATTACAAACCATGCACTCTCTTGCATATTACAAATGGCTTCCCAAGTATTTATTTATAGATTTATAAATGACATTTGGCATTCACCCTTTGTGACTCTTCACTCCTCATGAAAAATGGTGCCAAACTTGCATGACCCTTCAAATCCTTGTATTTGAAAAGTTATATGATGACCCTTCATAAGAAAATGCATCCTTTCCTCTTTGTATTTATCTTGGTGACCTTTCGAATTCCTTAAGGTGACTCTTCATGGAAAAATATGTCCCATTCCTCTTTTATCTTTACCCCATGACTCTTTGACTTCTCCATGGGCCCTCTTTTGACTTTTATGTAATAAAAAATATATTAATTAATATTAAATAAATATCAATACATTTTAGCCAAAATATGAACATTAAAAACACCTTTAGATAATAAATGCTATGGGGCCTTTATCACCAATGGTAGACCTTTGACAACAATGATAATATTTCTAATAATCTCTCCCTTTGTCATTGATGGCAACCTCAAACTAAAATTACCACATCTTGAAATCTGTACTACACATGCCAACTTAAACATACTGCCATCTAAAAAACATACAATAACTCCCCCTTATTGTAATATCTTGTAACTATTCTCTATACTTATTTCTGTACTTGTTCTCTATACCTATTCATGTACCTATTTCTTATACCTATTTTTGTTCTTCTCCCCCTTTGACATTAATGGCAAAGGGCCTATCTAGGAGCTAACACTTACTCCCCCTCAACTAATGCTAAGCCTCAATGGTAAGAAGTAAAAGAAATTAATCCCAACTTCTCTTGTAGATACTCGAATGTGTCTTTTGGTAGTGCCTTTGTGATACTATCTACAATCTATTCTATAGTATTGATATATTTCATCTTAACATGCTGATCTGCAACCTACTCTATCAAGAAGTGATATCTGATAGGAATATGTTTTGTTCTTGAATGCATCACTGGATTCTTAAAAATACTAATATCACTTGTGTTGTCACAAAAAATAGAAATAGGTTCATCATATTTTACCTTGATATCTTTGAAAGTTTTCTTCATCCAAAGCACTTGAGCATACCACAATATCGCTACATTATATTTTGCTTTAATTGTAAAAAGTGATACTAAATTCTGTTTTTTGCTTAGCCATGATACTCCGCTAATACTAAGGAAGAAATATCATCCTTTTTTACTCTTTCTCTCATCCAAGCAACCTACCTAATCTAAATCTTTATAAGCAACCAAAGTGAAATATTTGCCTGTGGGATACCATAATACATAATCCAATGTCCCTTTGACATATCTAAATATTCTCTTCACTAACTAAACATGACTCTCCTTCAAGGCTGCTTGATATCTCACAACTATGCCTACTACATGCATGATGTCTAGGCTCGATGATATCAAATATAAAAGACTAACAATCATAGATCTATACAAAGATTGATCTAAAATAGGTGAATCTTCATCCTTACTCACCTCATTCCCTGTACACATTGGTGTATCAACTGGCGCACAATCCTCAAAACCAATTTTTTTAACATTTATTTGGCATACTTACTTTGAGATATGAAAATTATTTTATCTAACTGAAATATTTGCAACCCTAAGAAAAATAAAAATTCTCCAAGCATAGACATTTCAAATTATTTTTGCATAATCTCAAATTTTTTTTGTCATCTTTTCAATATTTCATTCAGAAATTTTATCATCAACATATACCACAACAATCAATTAATTCTCACCTTCTATTTTGATGTAGATATTACTGTCAGCAAAATCTCTCTTAAAACCTTGATCTTGTAGGTACTTATCAAGTCTTGCATATCAAGATCTGAGAACTTGTTTAAATATATACAATGATTTATTCAATTTGTATACATGGATACTATCATTTGAGAGAATAAATCCCTTAGGCTACTCAATGTAGACCTCCTCTTCTAAATTTCCATTCAGGAAGGCAAACTCAACATCCATCTAAAAGACTTTGAAATTTTTAAATACTGCATATGTAATAAACATTCTAATAGCCTCTATCCTTTCCACTAGTGTAAAATTTTATTCAAAATATATACCCTCAATCTGAGCATATCTTTTACATACTAGCCTTGCTTTATTCCTGGTAACTTCACCATCTTCATTCAACTTATTTCTGTATACCTATTTTGTTTCTATCACATTTTGATGTTTTAGTCTAGGAACTAATTATCAAGTATCATTATTTTCTATCTGATTTCATTATTCATCCATTGCCTTAACCCAATGATCATGATATCTAGCTTTTAAAAAGTTTCTAGGATAAATTTTAGATAACAAAAAAAAATTTACTTGCTCAGATTCACTTACCATCATCCTTCTATTATGAACTCCATTTATGTTCTCAATGTTGTCACTCTTATTATGATTTATCTAAACATATTTATATGGGTCTTAGTGTATTTTTGACTCTCCTTCTCATCTTCATCTGACTCTTCAAAATCTTCTTCTTTAATGATTTTAGGAGTGCCCACTGGATCATTGTCTCTTTGTGCTACATCTTCATCTATCCTGACACTTGCACTTTCAACAATCTTCTTGGTTCTTTTGTTATAACATTTATAAGCTTTACTTTTTAAATAATATATAATAAATATAACTTTATCTATTCTAGTTTCAAACTTAATTTTTCATCGGTTCTCTTTATGAAGCATATGTTGCTAAAAACTCTAAAATAATCAACTATAGCTGGTTTGTCTTTCCATAGCTCATAGGGAGTTTTGTCACTATTGAATCTTAACAATTCTCTATTTTAGATGTGCACTATTTTACTCACTACCTCTCTTCAATATTTATCTAATATCTTGGATTCATTTAGCATTGTCCTCTCCATCTCCTGAACTGTTCTATTTTTCTGCTCAACTACTCCATTTTGCTATGGAGTTCTGGCTACTGAATAATGTCTTTTTATCCCATGGTCTTCAAAATAATCAATAAAATCATCTAACATGAATTATCCTTTTTGATTTGATCTTAGGCACTTAATCTTCAAATCATTTTCATTCTCAACAAAAGCTTTGAATGCTTTGAAGTGGTTGAAAGCTTCTAATTTTTTCTTCAAAAACATTACCCAAGTCATATGTGTAAAATCATCAATAAACAACATGAAATATTTATCACCTTGAGTAATTTTAGTTCTCATAGGTCCACATAAATTAGTGTGAACAAGCTCTAACATCTAAGTGGGCAAGTATTCTTTTATTTTTAACCATCTTTTGATTACTTTCCATGTTGACATAGTTCATAAAGTGTGTTGGAGGGCCTTGTAATATTTGGAAGATATCTAACTACTTGATTCTTGCTGATGTTGACAAGATTGTCAAAATTTATGTGTCCCATTCTCTTTTTCCTTACCCAAATTTACTCAACTTGACTCAAAAAATATTTTTGACCTTTGATATTTGATAACATATATAAATTGTTGCCTATTCTTTGAGTATCTGCAATCAATACATCTGAATCTTTTCTCCTAATTTCACATCCTTTTGCTTAAAAATTTAGTGTGTGTCCTTGATCACATATTTGACTTACACTCAAAATATCATTCTTAAAACCTTCTACATACATAATATTTTCAATCTTAGTTCTACCATTATCCAAACTTAGTGTACCTTTTCCAATAATTCTAGTAGTAATATTGTCTCCAAATTTCACTATGCCATCATTGATCTTCTTTAGGGTTATGAAATTGATCTTATATTTTGTCATGTGCCTCAAACATCTGCTATCAATTAATCATAGCTTTTCTTCATTTATTGCATGCAAAGTTGTCTTGACCAACATAGACTTTTCAAGTTGTTTCTTTTATTATGAACCTGTTTGAACTTTCTTTTTCATGAATGAAGCCTTAAAACTTTGGTCTTTTTTGACTGACTTGAACATGCTTCTATAGTATCAAGATATGTGTCTAAAGTTATTTCACTTGTAACATATTATGGCCTCTTCATTAAAGCTTGATAGAGGATCAAAAGAGTTATGGCTTCTACTTGACTCTGCATGAGTTTCTTTGTCTTTATTTTTAAAATTGTTAGCCCTTCTCTAACATTCTATTTTATTATGACCATATCCATTACAATAAAAATAATAACCATAAAAATATAATTTATTTATGTATCACTGACCTAATTTCCTTTTTTATCTCTGTTCCTTTCAACCTTCTTTTTTTGAGATGTCCTCTGTATTCTTAACTTCTTCCTTTTTTTTTTCTCTTTTGTAAGAGCTTTAGCATAACTCTTTCTTTTTTGTGTGTTAACCTTGTCTGTGAAAGTAGTGGCCTCCCCTTTCTCTTTTTCAAATCTGATACCTATCTTATCTGACATTTATCTTTGAATTTATGATATCTTATTTAACATATTCGTGCTATTCTCAAATTTTGAATCATTGCCTACTCTATCATTGACTATTTTATTTGTTTTCTCAAGATCTACTTTTAAAGAGGTAATTTCAACAATATATATTTTACATTCTTCACTTATTTTTTATAATTGAACTGTTAGATATTCTTTAGTATTTTTGGATTCTTTAATATGTGCTTGTAGATCTTCAATTATTTTTGTTGACTCCTTTTCATTTTTATTGATTTGGCACTTCAATTTGTGATTTTTCTTCTCAAGAGCTTGTAATTATTCTAAGGCACAAATGAGTTCTCCTTTTAGATTCACTTCAATTTCATCTTGTTTTTCTTTTTGATCATCTATACTTTTACTTGTAGAGGCATCTTCATGTATGGTCATGAATAAAATCTCTTCTTCATCTAAATCACTAACTCCACTGTCTTTGACTAAGCTAGGATCTTTAGAGTATAAACTCTTCTTTTTGAATCCCTTCTTGAATTTGCATTTGAAATTTTTCTTGTATGTAGACCTTCCTTTTTCAATGTCACCATTAATATAATCTTGGAACTTAGATACAAAATGTTCAATATTTCTATAATTAAAAAATTTAAAAGATAATTTTCTTTGATATTTACCTATGCCCTTTTCATCTTGCAGATGAATAGAGCTCCATTGTCATCTTCATCATCGCAAGAGCTATCACTTGATTCCTAAATCTTAGCCTTGTCTTTCTTTGATGTCTTGAAAATAGCTTCCCTCTTTGAGGGTTTCTCTTGTTCGGTCTACATCTCATATGTCATAATAATACCATCTAGTTCATCCATCTTTAGCTTGGCTAGATCCTTCATCTCCTTGATTACCAAAATGTTTGCATCATATCTCATTGGTAGAGATCTCAAAACCTTTTGTACCACTATTGATTCTTCTAAATTTTCTCTAAGTCCTTGAATATGATTAACTATTTGATCAACTCATAAAAAATAACTCATTATATTTTCTTCCTGTTTCATTTTCAAACTCTCAAACTATCTTTTGAAAGTCTGGAGCTTAGCTTGCTGAACCTTTCCATCACCTTTGTAAATATTTTCAAGCTTTACCCAAGTCTCATGAACAAATTTTAATTGTATAACTTTAACAAATTTTGATTCACATAAACCACATAAAATAGCATTTAAAGCTTTAGCATTATTTTCACTCGCCTTCTTTTTTACTAGAGTAGTCACAAGTGTCTGTTGCTCTTCATACTCCTCCACAACTGCTTGCTAAATGTTGAATCAAGAGACATAAAATAAGTCCTCATCCTTATGCTCCAAAAACCATAATTTATCCCATCAAACAAAGGTGACTTATTTGTATAAAAACCTTCATGTGATCTAGCCATTGTGCTTTCTTGATCTACCTTCAAACTGTTAAACTCTTTTTGAAAGAACCTACTCTGATACCAATTGTTAAGCATGAGATATACTGAGGGGGGGTGAATTAGTATATAATATATCTTATAAATATTTTACTTAATCAAACTCCATTTAACCATACATTCAAGATATGCAATAAAATTGAAACAATAACATATACCACACAAGAGAGAGATAGAGAGATACCATATTTTCACATGGAAACCCAAAGTGGAAAAATATACATAGAACAATCTCAAGTATATGAATGAACACCAACTCAAATTACAAAGTTTTTAAGCACCAACTTATAGGAGTACCAACCCATTTACTAAGAACCAACACAATAACTATTTATGAGCACCAACCCCTTGTAAATATTTGTGAACACCAACCCATAGGAGCACCAACCCCTCTTGTGTATAAAACACAACTATCTGTTAATGTTTCTTTATCAGAAAATGATAGAACTCTACAATATCTCTTTTTATTCTCTCCTCTTTTCTTATATAAAATAATTACAAACTATGCACTCTCTTGCATATTACAAATGGCTTCCCAAGCCTTTATTTACATCTTTCCAAATGACCTTTGGCATTCACCCTTTGTGACTCTTCACTCCTCATGGAAAATGACACCAAACTTGTATGACCCTTCAAATCCTTGTATTTGAAAATTCACATGATGACACTTCATAAACAAATTCATCCTTTCCTCTTTTGTTTTTATTTTGGTGACCTTTCAAATTACTTAAGATAACTCTTCATGAAAAAATGCATCCCACTCCTCTTTTGTCTTTA
This sequence comes from Torreya grandis, assembly GCA_037957365.1. Classification (NCBI taxonomy): domain Eukaryota; kingdom Viridiplantae; phylum Streptophyta; class Pinopsida; order Cupressales; family Taxaceae; genus Torreya; species Torreya grandis. The sequence continues at coordinate 1,076,711 of JARHVA010002340.1, forward strand.
CCCATAACTCTTTGACTTCTCCAAGGGCCCTCTTTTGAATTTTATGTAACCAAAAATATCTTCATCAATATCAAATAAATATCAACACATTTTATCCAAAATATGAACATTAAAAACACCTTTAGACAATAAATGTTATGGGGCTTTTATCACCAATGCTAGACCTTTGACATCAATGACAATATTTCCAACAGTGGCTATGGGATTTTGAGAAATATATAGAAGACACTAGATAAGATAAAGGAGAAGTAAAGGAGGATTAGAGCATAAAAGTCAAAACATTGCTAAGGAATACCCCTGAATAGCAAGGTAAAAGCCATAATAAAGGCATACACTTCTAATCTCTATTTGGAGTGTTGTAGACTAGAATTTATGGCTATAGGGATGCACATGAACCACTTTAAGCTTATGATCATTTCATGAAGATGATTTCACTATGTCAAATAGTGAGATTTATGATTTTTTGGAGTATAGATCCCAATTTTGAAAAACCTACTAGTTGCTAAAGGAAAAGTTCACTAGGCACAAAGTCCATAGGGAATAAGACAACATAGAGATAAATCATCAATAGTCTCATGCAGAGGAAGATAAAAAAGCAAAAAAACCATCATCTACCTCTTCCATGTTCATAAAACACCTGACTTGGATAACATGAAGATCCATAATGACCACATTATGGTAGGAGGGCAATAATCTATCATCCCATCACAAGAACCCTGCTCCAGTTTCATGTAGACTATCATGATTATATGCGAGTTGCTAAGGGAATCATGAAAGGATAAAATATTGTGATATCATGATTATTCAAGGGGCCCAATTTAGTCAATTTATAACTACCAAGATAATCATTGCATTTTGACAAACACTCACATGCAACTTTCCTCTATGTAACCCTAGACAAATTGTTAAAAAGGTACAGTATATATTTTGGTCATATAAAAACATTTTTCATTCTTAATATAACATGTATTATATTTAAAATCATATTTAATATTTAATAATTCATTTATTATGTCTTGTATCTACTCACACTCACCCTCATCATGACCTCATCCTCTCTCTTTTCTTCCTACTCATTTTGTCACTCGGGGATAAGTGACACCTCACGTGGGAGGGGGAGAATATTGTTGGAAATTAATTATATATAATATAAGATAGTCTATACATGTAGATTGAAGGCCCATGATGACACCATGTAATCAATATGGAAAATAATCACTTTTATTTTATCCCTTACGAGTACAACCCATTCAAGCAAGTTGAAGCATGACATAACCTGCAACCACAAACTACCATTATTGAAAAAACCTTGCTTTGATATATGCAAAAATATAGAAGCCAAATTGAGTGTAATGAAAATTAAAAGTTGAAAGGGTTTTCAGAAAGATAAAACTAACCAGAATGGGAGGATCAGTTGTGAGATGAGAACCCATAAATCATAGGCAACTTCAAGGAGACCCAGCCAATTGGGTTGTTTTTAACAGAGTTGAATGGACCACTTATTTTGAGAAATTACAACATTTCTTAGAACCCCTTATTAGGGAATTTATAGGGTGATTTATAGGAGAATAAGCTACTGTACATAGCATTACATTTCTAATCACTAAAGAACTGGTAAGCCAGGTAATTGGGCTACCAAGTATAGGAAAAAATTGGGAGGATAAATTTAATGGTCAAGAAGTTAGACAATAGTTTTGTTAGGGAGATGAAAGGCTAGTGTTGAAGAAAGGTGGTGTGGAGAGACTCAACCTACCTATATCCTGGAGGGAAGTAGCCTCATACATCATCAACTATATGACCTGTGAAGGAAGGTACTCTCTAATTTATACTCTCTAGTTCAAGATTTTGAATGACTTAAGGCATGATAGGACCATTAATGTTATAAATCATCTATAAAACATTATAAAAAAGATGTCCAAAGAATACCATAAGGAGGTTGAGAAATCCTATCTCATCATTGCCTGATATGTTTGATAGCTAAATATGGAATAAATGTTGTTATACCTAACCTTAGTTGGGAGTAATTTTTAACCCTAAAGACTGGTGAAACTTAACAAGAAGAGGGAAATAATGAGGAAGAATCTCTTTTATATTAGGCCCAATAGATTACACAAGAAGGTACTACGGGCACTAGTGCTATTGGATAGCATGTAGCCACTGAAGGTTCATTTAAAATTGCTATGGGTAGAAAAAGGAGAAGGAAACTAGACCTACCTCCTTCTGACACAAAGGAGGAAAATACACCCACACAAATTAGAAATAATATTCCTTCTCTCCCACTGTTCCAATTGTCTCCTCACCAAGGATTAATTATTTCACCATTGCTCCTTTAGGGGAGTAGGTAGTTCTTCCATCAACTGCTACATAGGAAGAATAGGTTCTAACAACCACCCCTCCTAAAAAGAAGAATAAAACTAAAGAAAATAAACCCCTTGTATCAAGAAGAAGGATACCTCCTCTGAGAAGATCTCAAAGAATTAAGAAACAAAACAAAAATTTAGCCTCCTCACCCATAGACATTAGTGAGAATGAAAAGGAAAAGAAAGAGCCCAGGATTCAAAAGATCTCTGATGGGTTTGAGATTGAAAAATGGTCTATCAAAAAAGAATTTGCCAAGGAAAAAGAAGTATAATAACATAAACCATCTAGATTCACTGAGGAAGACATGGATCTCCTTAGACACATTGGGTACATAGAAGAAGAGCTGAGAATGATAGATCAACCTATCGAAGAAGAAGAACTGATTGAAGAAAATATTACGGAAGAAGTAGAACAAGAGGTAGTTCCTCATGATCAGGAGTTCTAAACATTTAATAAGCCATGAAATGAATATATAGGCTAAGGAATGAGATAACAGAGTTGAAAGGTAAGAGAGGCTTGGAAATACTTCTAGGGGTAGCAAATTTTTTAGAATCATCTATGGAAAAAGAAAGGTTATTGTAAGAACCTACAACAACTTCCTTAGAGGAACCTACAGTAACTTCATTTACCCTACCCACATATAGCATTAGTGTACCCTCAAAGGCACTTATAGAAGACAATGATCTAGATTTGGTACCTTTCTACAATAGATATTATCCTCCTTTGACCACTTCAAAAATACCTGCAACAGAGGAAGTAATTGGTGTGGATAATTTAGTTATTATGCCAATAGAAATTGATGACCTCCTAAATTTTTTTAAAGAAAAATTTAGTGATGATGAAACTTACCATAAGGAGTTGGTAAAAAGATTTAAGGTATATGTTGAAACAAGAGAGAAACAAGATGACTTAAAAAGCTAAAACTAGGATCAATTATTTGAAAAAAAAGATTACTAAAATGTATGAAACCACTAAATTATTAATGGAGTACATATCACCTTCTAGGTTGTATGCTATCTACTTAGAAGAAAGATGGATTAAATTCAAATATGAAAGGATCTATATTGATCATTTATACATGGTTTGTGACCCTAAATCTTTTTAACCCTAATATCCAAGCAATGTTAAGTGAGTTTTACATACATCAATATGCTGTACCCAGTGATACAAATTGGAAGACAAATATATACTTAGGGGATGTCCAACTGAATGCATTTAATTCATATGTCCTTAATGAAATAAGAAGAAAGAAATAGGTGGAGTATCAAGAAAAAGAAAAAGAAGATACCCTAATGATTAGGGGTGAATCACGTAATCCAAAAGTTGTAATAGAAGAATGGATCTCCTTCATGAACTTAGGTACTCCATAAGCATGGGTCATAAGGAAATAAGTAGAGGTTTAGAATCACTACTTGAGTCTTATGGAGGGAGATGGAAAGAAATTTTTGTTTCTTGTTCTCATAGATGGGTATAACTCTCTGATGCTTTGAAAAGAAAAGAACCTTATTCCCCTCAAAACCTTAGGGAGGCCATACAAATGGTATACACGTATATTGAGCTTATCAAGAAGAGAAAGATAAAATGGTTGGGGTTGATGTTTCAAGCACCTATGTTTTGGTTCTCAATTCTTGACTAGGAGGGAGAGGTCTTAGCTAACAACGAGGTAGAGAATAAAAGATGGAAGAACATTGATGATGCTAAAGGTTTCTATATCTTTGAAGGGATGGGTTGCACTGAGCCCCTAGATTTTAAATTTTTTTGTGGTTTCAAAATACAACCAAGGCTTGCTCAAGGTTGAGTAAGAGATTAAGTAGGAGGGTGTGATGAGACCACCGATTGCTTTATTTTATAGCATCATCCATACATAGTATATATATTTTTCTATGTAAATCCCCATAATCATCCATGACTCATGCAAATGAACAAATGAATTTATGATTTTATGTGTGCATTCATATATATGTTATGTTATGAATTAATGATGATTTTTATTTGATTCAATTATACTTGTGTAACTTTATTTAACAAACATTTGAAAGGCAACATAAGATTGTAAGAATCTTATTTGGGAACAACACTTATAGAGAAGCCTGAAGCAAAAGGGGCTTCCACCTATAGGTTACCCATAGTAACTACTAGTTTCCACCTACAAGGTGCCCATAATAACTACTAGCTTCCACCTATAGGGTGCCCATAGTAACTATTGATTTCCACCTATAGGTTTCACATCACAACTAATGGTTTCCACCTATAGGTTACCTACAAAAACTATAAGCTTTCACTTATAAGAGCCTATAGCCACTACACAGAGCATAACTATTATTGTGATCATATGTTATTATCTCTTAAGGACACATCTAGCTATCTTAGGAATTGAGTGGATGATTGAAGAGGATCTTTTATTATTGTTGTATAGACTCCTCACATGCAAAGAATCTTGGATGTGCTGCCAAAAATGAGTAAGATAAGGACAATGGAAAGGATACAAAAAGAAGTAAAATAGAAAAATAGTATATATTGTCCTTAACCAGTCAAGCCTAAAACAAGTAACTTCTGTTACTAACCACCTAAATGTTTTTGATAAATTAAGGTAGAAAACCAGGGGCTGAACCCTATACAGTCAAAAAAGACAAGAAGACAAACAAACAAAAATGCCTTCAGAGAGATGACGACACAGCCAAGAACAATAGATAGAAATAAAACACAAGCTACGAGAAGACCAGAGTCAGAGAGGTCTCCCTTTACATAACTATTGATTTGATAAGATCATTGAGTTTCTCATTCTCCACGTTGTCAACATACCCAATATTACCCACCACTTCCAGCATAGACATGTTCATCAGAATTATATTACGAAGCCCTTTGGCGAAGACCTTCTCCAGCTTCTGAATGCGGTCCTTCAGGGCCCCAATTTTAGTTTTCCAATTAGTCTCATTCTTAGTGCCCTCACTAACTTCCTCAACATACATTTTCCCCTTATTGTTAGTAGTTCCCATAGTGTCAGCACCCTACTCCTTAGTAACCTTTACGAAATGCCCTGCAGCGATGATGTTGTCTACTCCCATGCTTGAAAATAATTTCCCCTTGATTTTCATGATGAGACTTACATGCCTTAACCTCATGATACAATGAATTATTAATGATTACCAAGACAATACTAAGGTTATCAAGTTTCGAGATCCCCAATGGCCCTCTCCACGTGGACTACCTCTGAAAGCTATCCTTGTCATCAATACGCCTCATTCTTGACAAGTCATCTCCTTTTGAATGATCTCCCTAATGTTTAAGGGAATATGAACACCTTGTCACCACACCCTCCAACCTGAAAATTGCTGCCCAAGGTTGGCACAAGCATCAGTGACCCTGTTTCCTTCTCTGTAGGTATGGGAAATCTCAACTTCAGAAAACTTTTGTAAAAGAAATTGGATATTGGTAATGATGTATTTTAGATTGATTCCCACATTTGAAGCTTTATTAATGGCATCTATGACCATCTTAGAGTCTCCTTGTATATTCAAGTTCCTTATTCCTAGGGATATAACTAACTTTAATCCCCATAGTAAAGCCATTGCTTTAGCATAGTTTTAGCTCTGGCATCTAATTCCACCAGCATAGATAGTAGACATCCATCCTTTATCATTCCTTATAATTCCTCCTCCACTAGCTTTACCATCCAACTTGGATGCCTCATCAAAGTTGAGTTTCATCTAGTTAGGTTTAGGGGGGATCCATTTAGTATTAAGTCTCTGTAGTATTTTGGAGTTATTATACCTAGGGATCTAGTTTAAAACCTTCCATTTGGCTACAATTTGGCTTTCAATTTGAGAAGGGGTTTCTCCACAACCCAAATATGAGCTGTTATAACACTTTCCATAATGTTCTTAGCAAAGGAGTTAAACACTTGAGAATCATTTCCAATAGTGTCCTTAAAAATTCTATGATTGCACTCTTTCCATAAAGTCCAACTCAAACATGGCAGAGCTTGCTTCCATAATTCTATAAGCTAGGGACGTGTGAAGGTTAGGTTCCAACTAAGAATTACTTCTTTAAGGTTAGAATTGTAGACCCAATCAATACCAAAGTTGTTAAGTATTGTGCCCCATAATTCCTGGGCAAACTCACAGTGGATAAAGAGGTGTGAAACTAATTCCTCTTTTGAACCACACAAGAAACATCTATTAACCAAAGTAAACCCTCTCTTTTGAAGGTTATCTTGAGTAAGGATTTTGTTATGAGCAGCAGCCCACTAAAACATGTTAATTTTTGGAATAAGTTTATGATTCCAAACCTTTTTCCATACATCTTTATTTTGAGCTTCAGGAATGAGCAGATGGTAAGCAAATTTGATAGAGAATGATCCATTCTTATCTGGCCACTAGTGTTGTTCATCCTCCTAGGGAAAGAGAGTGATTATGATCTCTTGAACACACTGCTAGATCTCTCAAATTCTTGAGAAAAGCTCAGGCTGGTGCACATAGCAAGCCAAAAGATTTTTCCAGCTCCTTATCCCATTGTTATTTTCCATATAATCATTGACCCTATCTCCAAAAAATTGGGTAGTCAAATCTGCAATCTCTCCATAGTTTCCCTGTGTGATGAGAGCCTTTTCCTTTAACCAGATATCATCCTAGAATTTAATATGCCGACCATTTCCAAGTTTCCATCTAATTCCCTATTTGAGAAGGCTTCTAATTTTTAGCATTTTATTCCATATCATAGATCCCTGGGGTAATCCCGTCTGTTGAAGAAAGTAGGAATTAGTAATGTTATGCATGTATTTGGCATACATTATTTCCTCCCAATCATTGTTTTTATGGATCAGGTTCCAACTAACTTTTGAGAGAAGGGCTTTGTTCATGTTCCTGATGGACCTAATATTAAGTCCACCATGAGATTTTGGAAGAGACACTTTTTCCCATCTGACTAAAGACATTCTCTGTTTGTCTTCCACTCTCATCCAATAAAATTTCCTTTGGATCTATTCCAGTTTCTCAGTAAAATATGCAAGAATTTTAAAAAGAGATAAGAAGTATGTAGGAATACCTTGCAACGAAGCCCGAAGAAGTTGTAGTTTACTAGCACTGTTGAGTAGTTTCCCCTTCCAACCAAGAAGTTTCCTCTGCATTCTTTCCACAATTCCATTCCAAAATCTAGGAGATACCTCTTTGACCAAGAGTGGGAGACCCAGGTAGGTAGCTGGTAGGCCAGCTTCAACACATTCTAATATATCAATGATTATATGTCTATGTTCATTAGGAGTGTTGAAGAATAACCACCTAAATGTTAAATGGGGTAGTTCTCAAAGTATTTGTACCTTTCCTAGTTTAGTGTTTTTGGTTAAAGATAATAAAATTACCTTATATATTTAATGATAGAACCTAGATTAGATTAGGGGTTAAATAGATAATAACAAAGTAGTAGAATTATAGAAGTCGTTGTATTCTAAATATTGTAATCTTTAATTGCTATAGATCTAAGAAATGAGTAGGTTGATTTTGTAAGAAGCTTTTGGAAGTCTCTTAGAGAAAGATTGGAACTCAATTCTAAATGAGGAAGGGCCCCCTTAGAAGGAGTTGTAGTGAAGATCCTAGCCCTCTTTAGTTTAAGTGTGTTGTGTAAGTTGATTTCATTATTAGTTTGATTATATAAAGTGTGTTGCATATGTGATTCATAAGTGTCAAGTATTTTTATATTTCTATTATAATAATTTTATAGTATAAATATCCAGTAAATTCATTATAAGTTCATTGTAATATAACTAGTAAGCAAGATAATCTATGAATAAATAATGCATATATAGTGCTAACATGCTTGAAAAGTCTACGTACCCTGGGTTGACAATTAATGTTAATCAGACTCAAGAATCTGGTATTAATTGGGTAATAAGTCTACACAATAGTTACCAAAGTGTGAAGTATCCTTTTCCCAACTAGATTATGGATCACCTAGCCTATGAAGGTGATGTAGGAGCATCTACAATAGCTTCATGGAGGACTAGTTGAGGTCATCAAACATGCAAATTCAAACGATGTTCTAGCATGAAGTTGAATTCAACTTCAAATTCTTGTTTTCCCTCCAAATTGTGTTTAGACTTCAAATCTTTACTTTGAGAGTAAATGTAATTGTCAAAAGTGAAAAGTGAAAAGGTAAAATTAGGTAAGAGAGAATCCCCATGTTGGCAGCCAATCTTGGCTTAAAGAACAAATGAGGGGAGTGGTTGAAATCTTTCAACCGTAAGATATTAGTGGAGATAAATCTTCTCCAAATTAGTATATTGGTTGAATGGTAAATCTTTCTTGTTGGTCTTAGTGCCCAAGTTGGGCATATAAGTTAGGGAGGAGGTAAAAAGAGCAGAAGAGAATTTATTTAGGGATAAGAGGATAAGAAGAGGGATGTAGAAGAGAAGGAGAGAGGACAAAAGGATGTAGAGAAGAGAGAGAGAGTGGGGATCTCTCATTCAAGAGGAGAGAATGAATAATGGGTCTTCAGGCCTCTAAATGATGATGAATTCTTGGCTGTAATCTTAGTGTCTCGATTTAATATTCTGAAGAAAATGAATTTGATGTTTCTAAATGAGTCGATATGCCTATTTGAAGTACAATTACAAAATAGTATCAAAAGATTTGGTTCTTACCTTCAGTCAGGTACGCAGAGTTCATTAGTGAATCATGCACATGCAAACATGTAATTGAAATTGGTATGTTCTGTTATCTTTATGTATTGAAATCTGAAAGTGTGGTTGAACATTGAATGGTAAAACGTGAGCAATGGTAGTGAAAGGAGATTCCAATGCATGCAGTCCAAGTCTTAACCCACAGTTTTAGAAAGAAACTAATAAATAGATATTTTGTTTAATTCATTGGATATTGCATGTCTTTTATGTGTAAATAGACTTGTATACTAGTACATAGCCATTAGTGTCTACATAGACTAATGCAGCGGAGGTGATTGGTGAGTTCCTATTTAATTTGAAGACCTGTAAATAAATGTTTTGTTTCCTTGTGAGTGATAGAATAGATGCCTGTTGGTAAAGGTCGCCAGGCCATGGCAAATCTGGCATAATGTTAAAAGTGTGTTGTTTACAAATACACAAATCTGAATGAGATTTTTTTACATGTTCTTCTATTTTATATGGCTTTGGAGCCATTAAATCTAAAAGTAGGGTATGACTGTATAATATAAATCCCCATTGGATCACAGACAGAGCAGTGGACACAGGCGAGTTCTATTTGCTGGTAAAGCCTGTGATGATTGAATATCTTATTTCCATAGTCCTGAATAGGGATGTCTTTGCCAGTTAAATAACATCATTATACAAACCAAGTGTTAAAGATGGAACTGAGGAGCTCATCATTAAATGAGTCAGGTGGAGATCATGGTGAGGCTGTATCCTTAAAAACACAGGAATCGAACATGTGAGAATAATACGGTTCTTTTTACTCAAGCCGAGGTAGATAATGAGACATTGCAAGAATTTGTAAATGCAGTCTAAAAGAGAGATAGACACTATCTTCAAAAGGATAAAAATCATTTTCTTCTATTGTATCAAACCATCCAGCAAATCCAGTGAATGTCCCCTGTTCAATTATAAAGGGAATTGTGTACTCTAATTGTAAACTGGAAATTTCATCTACAGTAGCTCTCAAGTAATCCATTGTTTTTAATGATGGTAGGGATTCCAATTACTTGATGTGGATGAAAATTGTTCCATAGAGAGGTCTGTAAATAATACTTCTTTTTCTCTTCACAGTAGGGCTGAGTTAGGATGCTCATATCAACACCATAGAAGTCATTAGTATCCTTTATAAAGTTGTTCTAGTTAGTCACAACATAATGATGATAGCGCATCATTTTGGTATCAAAGCTAGTAAGCTCCTGGAAAAAGAAAAATTTTGTACTCTTCTAATCAGTTTTTGCAGAGATAAAATTGTAGTGATTGAAGCAAGTGAAGAAGGTAATAAAAAGTTATTGACAAATTGTTTTCAAGATCTTTAAAGAGTAATTATTGTTGTAGTGAAGAAGTTGTAGGTTCAAGGCAATCAAGCCATTGAGGCTTAAGAGGAGAAGAAGCCAAGGAAAGCTTAGTGAAGAGCTAAGAGAAGCTCAAAAGTAAGGGAGCAAGTGAATGCTCAAGAGGAAGATCCAAAGCAAGGTAAGCTTAGATTTGTGATTTGTGTTTGTTGAAGTGTTGTATAAAGAGTTGTTACAGGCCATTAACTCAAAGTGTGAAGCTAAGTAAAGCCATTAAGTAGGATCGAAAGACTAGGATGAAAAAGGCCTAGGTGAAATCAAGGAGATTGTCAAAAGACTAGTCAAGGAGAAAAGGCTTGGGTGAGACAAGGGATCAAGAGACCAAGGTGGAAAAGACTTGGGTGAAGATCTCAGAAATGGAGATATTGCTGAGAAAAGAGCAGAGCAGTAAGATACATGAGGGCACCAAGAAGGAAACAAGCACCCCAAAGCAGAAAGGTATGATTAATGTTGACTTTGATAAAGAGATTGCTAGTTTGTGGAAAGATTTAGCTAAGATTAAAAGCATGTTTGAATTTGGGACGCTATCAAATGAGAAAGTGTGGGTATGGCCAATGAGGAAGAGGTTGAAGTGGCCAATAGATCTCCTAATGAGGAGGAGAAGAAGGCAAAATGAGATTTCCAATAAGAGAGAAGCCCACAGAGGCAAGAGGATGATAGGTTGCCAAGTGAGCAACAAAAAGAGAAAGAAGTTGTGAAAAATTTTCTCATTGAGGAGAACAAGAAAAGAGAAGAAAGAAAAGATGAAGTGCCAAGAAGAGCACGTGAAAAGATGAGAGTGTTGGTGAAGAGAACACTCATAGGGACCTTGTGGTCTCTTGTTTTTATATCTAATGTTGTCTTTGCATGGGTAATTGGAGGTATGAGCAGCCTTGTGAAGGTCAAAAGAAAGGCCTTGAAGAATGAAGAGATTGGTGCAAGAGAAGACACCAAGTACACAAGTGAATGTGTAAGAGAAAAGAAAAAGTTTGTTGTTGTTGATAAAGAAGAAGAGATGCATTGGTTAATGCATGAGGGAGGTATTGAGAACCCCATACAAGCAAGAGAAGAGATGGAATATGAAGATGAATTCCATGATGCCATTGAAATCCAAGAAGAGGTAGAAGAACAACCAAGCACAAAGGGAGAGAAAGATTATTCCATGGAACAAGCTATCAAAGAGGTAAATGAAGTGCTAAAATCTGATTTTGATCGTTATTGTAAGCATGAAGCTACTAATGTATAGGTGCAAGAGTTAAGGAAGATGATAAATCCCTCAAAAAGAGAATTTAACCATGGATATGTGATGCCTGAATGGTGGAAGAAGCAAACTCCCAAGCAACATGAAGTGCTGGTAAAAGAGCATGGATGTAGGATGCCTACATGGTTTGAGAAGACAAATATAAAGAAAGACATAAAGCTCAGTTAAAATGAATACTCAAGCAAGAAGCAAATACAAAGCATGAAGGAAGAGGTAAAATGCAAAGTGAGCAAGGCCAGCTATCAAGCAAGATAGCAGGAAGATGTCAAAGAGCAGAAATTGGTTGGTAAATTGAACAAGTATCATCCTAAAGCTATGAAGAAGGTATGGATAGCTAAAGGTGAAAGAAAAATTCTCAAAGAATAATGAGGTAGAGCATGAAGATATAAAGATGAAAGGTAAGTCAATTGCTTGCAATGAATGGGATAATGATATTTTTGAATCATTTAATGATTTTTTTATGGAAAATGAGGAATGTAAAATGTCTATGAAAACTAATATTTAGCAAGGGGAGAGTTCTAAGAGGATGGATGATGAAAGTGGAGATGTGAAATCAGTTCACATGTTTGAAAAGAACAAGGAGAGACAAGGTAATAGTGTTCCTATTGTTTTTGATAAATATATTGATGTTGATGAAGAAGTTGGTTTGTATGAAGACAGCTCAAGAAAATATGAGATGAAGAGTAAGGCTAGTAAGGAACAAGCAATCCTTCAGGTTGATAAGCCCAAGTTTGATGAAGTGAATGGGGAGATAGATGAAAGCTTACTAAAGGAAGAATTGAGAATGTTGGAGGAGCTATTTGGTCATTCAAGAGAGATGAATGAAGGTACAAGCCATGGTGAAGACACTATTGGTGAGAGTGAAGCAAGAAAAGAGCACACTAAAGAGACAAAGGTAGTTTTGGCCAAAGAGCAAAAGAGTGGAGGCAGCCAAGAGACTTTATGGTCTCAAGTTTTTATTTCTAACATTGACTTTGATGTTTTGAATGTAGGTGTTAAAGTTATGGAGATGAATGAAGTCCATAGTTCAATGGACAAATTTTTGAACCAAGAAGATCTTGAAGACATGTATGAAGATGAAGAAGCATGGAAGCGGGAGATGGTAGCTGAAAAGGAAATGAGAAGAAGGACATATCTAAAGAGGAAGAAAAGTAAAATGAAGGACAAAGACTATTCCAAACAAAGACAAGCATTGGTATTGGCAACAAGACCTTGGGATCTAGGAATATAGTGAAGACTAATGCATGGAGGAAGCATTGCATTTGAACTAAGGTTCAAATATTTTCTACAGGGAGAGTATGATGTAGGAGCATCTACAATAGCTTCATGGAGGACTAGTTGAGGTCATCAAACATGAAAATTCAAATGATGTTCTAGCGTGAAGTTGAATTCAACTTTAAATTCTTGTTTTCCCTCCAAATTGTGTTTAGATTTCAAATCTTTACTTTGAGAGTAAATGTAATTGTCAAAAGTGAAAAGTGAAAAGGTAAAATTAGGTAAGAGAGAATCCCCATGTTGGCAGCCAATCTTGGCTTAAAGAAAAAATGAGGGGAGTGGTTGAAATCTTTCAACCGTAAGATATTAGTGGAGATAAATCTTCTCCAAATTAGTATATTGGTTGAATGGTAAATCTTTCTTGTTGGTCTTAGTGCTCAAGTTGGGCGTAGAAGTTAGGGAGGAGGTAAAAAGAGCAGAAGAGAATTTATTTTGGGATAAGAGGATAAGAAGAGGGACGTAGAAGAGAAGGAGAGAGGATAGAAGGATGTAGAGAAGAGAGAGAGAGCGGGGATCTCTCATTCAAGAGGAGAGAATGAATAATGGGTCTTCATGCCTTTAAATGATGATGAATTCTTGGCTGTAATCTTAGTGTCTTGGTTTAATATTCCAAAGAAAATGAATTTGATGTTTCTAAATGAGTTGATATGCCTATTTGAAGTATAATTACAAAACAGTATTAAAAGATTTGGTTCTTACCTTCAGTCAGTACGCAGAGTTCATTAGTGAATCGTGCACATGCAAACATGTAATTGAAATTGGTATGTTATGTTATCTTTATGTATTGAAATATGAAAGTGTGGTTGAACATTTAATGGTAAAACATGAGCAATGGTAGTGAAAGGAGATTCTAATGCATGCAGACCAAGTCTTAACCCACAGTTTTATAAAGAAACTAATAAATAGATATTTTGTTTAATTCATTGGATATTGCATGTCTTCTATGTGTAAATAGACTCATATACTAGTACACAGTCATCAGTGTCTACATAAACCAATGCAATGGAGGTGATTGGTGAGTTCTTGTTTAATTTGTAGACCTACAAATAAATGTTTTGTTTCCTTGTGAGTGATAGAATAGATCCCTGTTGGTAAAGGTCGCCAGGCCATGGCAAATCTGGCATAATGTTAAAAGTGTGTTGTCTACAAATACACAAATCTGAATGAGATTATTTTACATGTTCTTCTATTTTATATGGCTTAGGAGCCATTAAATCTAAAAGTAGGGTATGACTATATAATATAAACCCCCATTGGATCACGGATAGAGCAGTGGATAGAAGCGAGTTCTATTTGCTGGTAAAGCCCGTGACAATTGAATATCTTATTTCCATAGTCCTGAATAGGGATGTCTTTTCCTATTAAATAACGTCATTACACAGACCAAGTGTTAAATATGGAACTGAGGAGCTCATCATTAAATGAGTCGGGTGGAGATCATGGTGAGGCTGTATCCTTAAAAACACAGGAACCGAGCATGTGAGAATAATACGGTTCTTTTTACTCAAGCCGAGGTAGATATTGAGACATTGCAAGAATTTGTAAATGCAGTCTAAAAGAGAGATAGACACTATCTTCAAAAGGATAAAAATCATTTTCTTCTATTGTATCAAACCATCCAGCAAATCTAGTGAATCTCCCCTGCTCAATTATAAAGGGAATTGTGTACTCTGACTGTACAATTTCATCTACAGTAGCTCTCAAGCAATCCATTTTTTTTATGATGGCAGGGATTCCAATTACTTAATGTGGATGAAAATTGTTCCATAGAGAGGTCTGTAAATAATACTTCTTTTTCTCTTCACAGTAGGGCTGAGTTAGGATGCTCATATCAACACTATAGAAGTCATTGGTATCCTTTATAAAGTTGTTCCAGTCAGTCACGACATAATGATGACAATGCATCAGAAGGTTGAGGCCTTGGGTTACATCAACAAGGAACTAGTCTCAATGACCAAATACAAGGGAACTCATAGTATAAGATTTGAATTGCCTGGGGGTGAACCCACATACCTAATTCATGTTCCAACACTAATGACTAGAAATGATGATGTCAGTAGTGATGCAGGGTCTAATTATAACATTTACCATGACATTGATTTTATAAAATTTTTAACCCCCATGCAATTTGTACCATTAGCCCTATTTATCAACCTTCACATTTAACACTTTATCATCCACAATTGATAAATTAGGACCAACAAGAGTCAATAGTTCCATTGGATGAGTTAAAAAATAATTAGACCATATATGAATTTCTAGGATTGAGGAGTCACATACCTCTTAGAGACCACAATCAGGGATTTGCTATTAGATTGGATCCTGATACCTACTTTAGATAGTGGGTGAAATTTCCTATGCAAAAATAAAAAGAAAGTCAAACATTGAGGTCTAAAAGTGAAAACCTCTTTGGGGTGCTTTCTAACTGGGTAAAAATTAAAGATAAATGAAAGTCTCTTGGTGAAAATAAATTTTGGTACCATTAGATGGGGATATTCACCCTTGTTCCTATGAAGCATATGAAACCTTTAGCCCATAGTCTATATATGGATCAGATATTAGTACTAAGGGGTGACATGTTTTTGTATAGATTTTTCGAGAGTGTCCTAGGGTATTTGTATCATGTCCAATACCAACATTTGGATATTATAATTCATCTTGCTTAGGATAATTAGAAGAATTAGTCCATTTAGAGGACTTTAACATTGCTAATTAGTTCAAATCCTTGCCAACTATTCTAGATGATGGTTATACACTTCTAGTGGAGGACACTTCAGAGGTAAATATTAGGACTCTAGAGGATCCAAAGTGGAGTAAACTAGGCACATACCTCATTGAGGAGGAAGATGAAGCTTTTATATCCCTTTTGAGGGAATTTGTTTACATATTTACATGGGCCTATTCAAACATTCTAAGTTTAGACCCTGCCTTAGTTGTACACCATCTCATTATACATCCTAATGCCAATCCTATTAAACATAAGTTGCATAAGATGTATCCTCACATTATTGTGTTGGTAAAGAAAGAGATGTAAAAAATCTTAAACAAAAAATGCATCAAACTAATTAACTATTCAAAGTAGATTTTAAACATGATGCCAATAATTAAGAAGATTAAAGGTATACAAAGTTGTATTGATTTTAGAGATAGCAATAAAGGCTACCCAAAAGATGAATTTATTTTGCCTAATATTGATATGCTATTAAACTCAATGGATGGTTATGAAATGATCTCTCTAATGGATGGATTTTTAGGTTATAATCAGATCTAGATCACACTAGAAGACCAACACAAGATAACATTCACCACTCTATGGGGAAAATTTTGTTATCAGGTAATGTTGTTTGGACTTAAGAATGATAGAGCCACTTACCAAAAGGCTATGATAGTGATTTTTCATGACATGATGCATGACATTATTAAGGACTATATCAATGATATTTTGGGTAAATCAAAGACCTGTGCCAATCACCTAGCTATGCTATGAAGAATCTTTGAGAAACTTTGTGAGTATAATGTCAGGTTTAATTTGAAGAAATTTGTATTTGGCATTAATTATAGAAAACTATTAGGTTTCATTGTCTCTCAAAGGGGCATTGAAGTTGACCCATCTAAAGTCCACATAATTATAGAGATGCCATCATTGTCTATCTTGAATCAGCTCTATAGTTTGTAGGGAAAGATTCAATCTATCATAATTAACTGATAAATGCCATCTATTTACGTACTTAATGAAGAAAGGTGTTACAATCTCCTAAAATGAATAGTGTCAAAAATAATTTTATCAACTAAAATAATATCTTTCCAACCCACTTATTTTGTTGCCACTAATTCCAAACAAGCCATTACTTCTTTACCTGTCAGTAACCAAGAATGCCCTAGGGGCACTTTTGGCACAACATGATGAATAAGGAAAGGAGTATGTCATGTATTATTTGAGATAAACTTTACTCACATATGAACATAAATATACATTGATTAAAAAATCCTATTTGGCAATGGTGTTTATAACCCAACAGTTGTGTCATTATATGCTAAACAACAAGACCATTGTTATTTCCAAAGTAGATCCACTCAAGTATCTACTTTCCAAATCAGCTCTGCAGGGTCATATGAAAAAATGGATCATGTTATTAAGTGAGTTTGAAATAGAATATGCCAAATAGAAGGCCATTAAGGGATAAGTACTCAAAAATAAGCTCACTGAAGCTCCTCTTCAAGATACTCAACCTCTCACATTTGGGTTTCCAAATGAGGCTATTAAGACTATTGAAGAAGTAGATACACCTCTTGAGGCTAAATAGTGGAAGATTTACTTTGATGGATCATTCATGATGCATGGATCAGGGGATGGAATATTATTTTTTACACCACAACGGGATCTCATTCCCAATTCCTTTCATATTGGATTTACCTATACCTATAATATGGCTAAGTATGAATCCCTCATTGTAGGACTTTTCCAAGTAGTATAGTGAAACATTCAACATTTAATGGTGTATGGTGATTCTTAGTTAATCATTAATCAGGTCAAAAATCAATATTAAACCAAGGATGAAAATTTGGTACCTTATAAAATAATGGTCAATATTCTCAAGCAACATATTACCAACATCTATTTTGAAAAAATACCTAGGGCCAATAATAGAATAATAGATGCTATGAACACTATTGGTTTTATGATCTAGATCGCTACTAGAGCTTGAGATTATAAATTTCTCATTGAAAACCTTTTAACACCAACACATGAACAATAAACTATCGAGATGGTTTATGACATTATTTGTCCCATATCTCCTTGGTACTTAGATATATATGCCTATCTTCAAAACCAAACCATGCCTCCCAAGTCTTTTTATATTGGATTTCCCTGTACCAATAACATGGTCGAGTACAAATACTTCATTTTAGGACTTCAACAAGAAGTATAGTGTAACATTCAACATTTACTGGTGTATGGTGATTCTTAGCTAATCATCAATTAGGCCAAAAATCAATATCAAACCAAGGATGAAAATTTGGTACCCTATCAAATAATGGTCGATATGCTCAAGCAATAGATTGATAACATATAATTTGAAATAATATCTAAGGTTAATAATAGAACAACATATATGATGGTCATTATTGATTCCATAATCTAGATCATTGACAGATCTTGAGATTATTAATTTCTTGTTGAGCATCTTTTAGGACCAACACATGAAAAGTTAGCTATCAAGATGGTTTATGACATAGTTGGTCCCACGTCTCCCTGGTACTTAGATATATATGCCTATATTCAAAACCAAACCATACCTCTTGATTTATCATGTAAAAAATAAAAATCCTTCACCCATAAATTCTCTTTCTATACCATATTTAGACCAACCTTGTATCATAGAAGCTATGATGGAACTTTGCTTCATTATTTACCTTTGGCAGAATCTTGACTAGCATTGAGGGAAGTCCATGAAGGAGTGTGAGGAGCCACACCAGTGGGTCAATCTCAGCCAAAAATTTACTATGTGTTGGTTATTACTGGGTAATGATGGAAATCAATACATATACATATGTCAAGAGGTGTGTCAAGTGTTAGAAGCATGCCAATTTGATTCATGCTCTAGCCAAGGCACTCAAACAATTAACAACACCGTGTCCATTCTTAATGTGAGGACTTGACCTTGTTGGGAAGATCAATCTAACCTATTCAAATAGATGTAAACATGCCCTAACTACTACATAATACTTCACTAAGTGGGTGGAAGCCATTCCCCTCACTTACATCATTGGTAAGCAAATATCCAAGTTTATATTCAACCATCTCATTTTATACTATGACACCCCCTCCAACATTTATTTGATAATAGTAGATCATTCAAGAATAAATATGTAAAATCACTTTGTTCTCAATACCACATCAAACAACATTTCTCTATCACTTACTATCTGCAAATCAACCTCTAAGTTGAGGTTTCTAATAAAACCATTATCAACATTTTGAGTAATATTATCGATGACACTAGTTATAATTGGCACTTACATCAATTCAATGCCATATGGGCATACCACACCACATTTCATACTCCAATGTGAACTACAACCTATTCACATGTTTATGGAACTTAAGCCATTCTTACCATTGAGGTCAAGTTACCTTCTCTTTAAATTTCATTGCAACACATCATCGATGATGAAGACTATAGAGTGGATCACTTATAGGAGCTAGACCTACTTGATGGTAAATGTTTAGCCATCTTGAATAATATTTAGGCTTATCAAAACTGACTCAAAGAATAATATAATATGCATGTAAATCATCATTAATTCAAGCTTAGCAACTTGGTACTAAAGTATAATCATAAAAAAGTAAATGCTAAAACTAAAAAAGAGGGAAAGTTCTAACGAAATTGGTTAAGGCCCTATGTAATTGTTTCCAACTATGGTTCTAAAGCATATATGATTGCTACACCATAGGGAGATGAACTTGATAAACAAATGAACATGATGCACCTCAAATGTTTTTATGTTTGAGGGATTCAAATTATATCTACAAGGATCATCTAAGTTATGCGACATTATATCTATTCATTGTATTATACCTCTTTACCTTTCTACCATACCTTTAACCCTTCACCAGCCAGTTCTTTTAGTTAACCCCACCTATCACATTTGAACTTAGTTATGATTCATTTATACTTCAATAACATTTGGTGGTTGATGACATATTTAGTTCTAACGGTTATTTTAGAATTATATGTTTGAATGGCAACATATAAAATCAGTGTGATAGTGGATCTAGAAATTGCATCCTTTATTTGTTGTTACATTTAATTGGTGTCATTGATTATAACTAGCTTTGGGAAAATTAGTGTCCCACCTTATGCTACTAATTATAACCACCTATGGGAAAAAAAGTACCATTAACCCTTTGTTTTTATTTCCTAATTATAACAACATATGGGCAAATTAGGAACAACACCCTTTACCATGCATTTTCACATCACCTTGCCATTACTGTTATCATATACCCAACCCTTTGCCTTTTATCAAGAACTTTTTGGTACTTAATTAGATTCCTTTTGTATAGGCATAACTATAGTGTCTTAAGGTCCTACTAGTACTATGTAGGCATCACTCAATTCATGTTGAGCTCATCTCATTTTCTTTTTACCATGCTCTCACTATTTTGTGAGATTGAACCATGTTGTATATATTTTTCATTAAATATCCTACACCTATCTAAATCTAATCCACTTAATCTAAACATCCCATAATCATTTGACAATTTTTCCATTCAATTTCTTGCACCTATCGATTGAGGCTGATGAATCATAACATCCATCCTTTCTCTATCCCAATCCATAGGGTTAATTTATCTACAATCGATAAAATCCTATATCAATCCTAAGGTTAACCTTAAGAAATCCAAATTAAGTTAGCCTCATATCAAAGCCAATCCATTTTTATCAAGATAATTTAATATTCAATCATTAATCAATCATCTTATATCCAACCTAATAAAAATCAATCACCCATATTATATTATATATCAATCACCCATTTTATATTGTATCATCTAAATCAAAATTCAACTTGAATAATCATTCCTTTGTCAAACATAAAAGTAAGCTTAATATCTAAAATCAAGTATAATCTAAAGCAAGCTTAATAACCCACATCCAATACATCCATTCCATCAAACACATCTAAGACAAGCATCATGAAACAATAAACCCTGTATCTTTTTAATATTGGACACACCTCATATCATGAATGTTTTAAAAATCCTTGGCACTTTGAACAAACTCACGATAATGATGAGGAAAGCCTTGAAAATCAAACCAAATATGATCTAGATAGTTATAATGAATTGTTTGAAATGGATTTGGATTTATCCCTAATCAAATAATACATCTATATAAATAAGGATGTTGTCCTTTTATATCTCCTCTAAATAGAGGACCAACTTACTTTAGACATTAATCCCATAAAACTCAGTTCTATCATAAACAAGAATAATTAGACCCATGCCCATCCAACTTAGCCTACTTCTAGCCTCTACACTAGCCAATCATAATTAAACATTTCATCCACTATTTATAGTATTGATCATGACATTCCCTATCAAACTAGTAAAGGTAACCCTATCCTAGCAACCCTATCCAATACTAATTCATCCCCTCAGCCACATCAAACACCACCATCTAATTATGTCTTGCCACCACTACACCAAGGATAATCATCTGATTTAGAGTCAAACATTTCCACATCTAAATAAAGTTGTGAATAGAGATAATATACTCCTCTCAGTAATCTTTGGAAGCCATATTTTACCAATTGGTCCCAACCTATATGATTTTCTACCCACACACTAAGCCTCTTGATCCAAAAAAACCTAATCTCTCTTGGTATAAATAAGGCCAATACTATCAATATCATTTAATCCAAGGACATTTTACTAATAGTGACTCACATTCAAAAATTATGTCTAAGACCTAATCAATCATGGTGACATCAAGATCATCAATGAATTGTTAAGTCCACATATAATAATGAGAATAAAGGGGATAAGCCAAGATTACCTTCCTGATCATGATCAATCTCTTGTATTTCCAAACCAAGGCCAAGATAATGAATCCATATTTAATAAACCTATATTTAATAGTGAACCCATCTATGATAAACCTCACTTTGAAGATCCTATTTTTGATGAGCCTATACCACTCATCTTTGATGATCCCCTCTTTAATGCACACATATTTGAAACACCCATCATTCATCAACCATCCACATTTCATCCATTACATTAGATCCATCATTTATAAAAGTCACTTCATCCTAAAGCATCCATATTCAAGAGAAAAGTGAAGAAGGTACATGTGGAAAATTCTATCCAATAGGCTCTCCTTTTAGCAACAATCTAAAAATCATCTATCGACAACATCATCCACATCAACATCAAAATAAAAATTAGACTCAACATCAACATCATCTACTTTAGTATTAATATCAAAATCCAAATCAACATCAAGTTTCATCCATAGTCTATACAAGGACTTGGCTGCCACTAACCTCTTCATAAACATTTCTATATGTACCATGAATCTAGATGGCCACTGGAATAAAGACATGTCTTTTGATTTTTTTCAAGATGACAAAGTCATATTAGAATTTATGGGACTTAAATATGATTTAATAACTACTAATTATAAGAATGGATTTGAAATAATCTTTGATGCTTTTCCTACAGATCAATCCAGTCAGCTTAGTAATCCTTTTGTGATTCTTGAATAAGTATTCTCTAACATCAAAAAATGTCTTCCTAGTAACCTCTATGAGGATCATGTTTCCCACTATTCACTCATTAACATCACTAATACTTCCCCTCATCCCTATTACATCACTAATCCTTTTCTTCCCCTTGACGATCACTTTATCACAACCCTTAATTGGGATCGATAAAATCACACACCATTGGAATATTTCCAAGTGACATATTAATTACATAATATTTGGGGATTAAGGACAAAATCCAATCAATAGAGAATGATAAATAAATAAGCCTTGATCTAATGATAAATTAAAATTCAAATAATTTAAATAATCACGCAAGTCAAAAATTAATGTTCCCTAGTGAAAACATCCTTGAGACTCTATGGGATAGTCAAAGTCAAAATAATCAACAAATTCAAAAATCAAATTCCATTAGTGAAAACTTCCTTAAGGAAATATTGGTGAATCTAAATCAATATCAAGTCACAAGTCAATAAGAGTCTATTGGTGAAAACCTCTTTGAGGTGATAATAGAGTTATAAGTTAGCTCTACATCATTTTATCAAGACATCATCAAAATAAATAATAGAATGATAGATAATCCACAAATCATTTAGATCAAATAAAATAAGAGTCTTGAGGTCTTGGATCCCACAAGATCTGAAATCATGTTGTGCAAAGCAAAAATGGTGATAGAAATTAGAGGAGTCAAATAAAGATTTACTTCATACACTTACACATAGAGCTGAACATAGTATACAAAGAATTATATTTCGAACACAAAAAAAATATTATTTCATTCTCTTAATTATGATTAATTAATTATATAAAATAAATACAAATATATAGGAAAATATTTCCTATATCTAGGGATTCCCAAATCCCTATATATCTCTCCTCTAAAACTCCTATAACTAAGCCAACCTAAATACAATATATATTGTTATAACAAATAACAATATATCTCAACCATAATATAATATATACTAACAAACAAACTATGTTTGTAATATTGTTGTGATAATATTACAACTACCAAATAAACTATTACTTATATATATTTACCTCTCGATAAATATCAAAACTCACCCTAATAATAATGTTACTAACAATTAATCCGTAACATTCACCCCTTTAACATTATTATTCCTAGTCGCACCCCCTTAGTGTGAGCATGGGGTAAGCTCTGTCTAGTACCTACTCATGTTTTACATGGTTTTCTAGGAGAACTAACAACTCCAAAAAATGGTTTCTAGTGGAACCATCAACCACTTAGTATGTGGTTTTCAAGGAGAACCACCAACTCCTTAGTATGTGGTTTTCTAGTGGAACCACCAACCACTCCATAACAATGTACATGTTTTCACACTCATTTTTACAAAAGGGATTACAAATTTAAATATCAAAAGGAATTACTCAAACATGAATATTACATCTGTTCTTATTTAAGCACACATAGTGGAAAAATATAAAAAGTAGCTAAGCACACCATACTATTTATGCCATCAAAACATCTGGGGCCCCATTGCTAATTACTTGTGAGAGGCTTGCATAGCCTCCATCCTCTGTGTAGCCTCCAAACTCTAGTGTCTGATATTGCTTACTCAAGATTTGGTAAATTTGGTTACAACCTTGGTACCTTCAAAAACAACATGTTTAGTGAGTTCTCATGGAAAAACAAGATGTATAATAGTCTGGATTTCTTTGGATGTAATAATTGACTTCTTGTTGTGATGAGAAAACTTGGATGCCTCATGAATCAATTTCCCAAAGATATCATTAATGAAAGTATTAATTATATGCATACCTTTACTATAAATGTCAACATCTGGGTGTACCTACTTTAATATCTTAAATATGTAGATTTTTAAATTGTTTTCATTTCATTCTACCTTCTTTTTCTTTTTCTCTCCTTTTTTTTTTCATTTTATCCATTATAATCTTTAGACTTGAAACAAGATGTCATTTTCCATTGATAATACATCCGTATAAAAAATGTTTCCTAGTAATCACCTAAACAATACCCTAATATTCACTTAAGACCAAAAAAATAAAAAATACATGGACTCTTTGCCTTTTACCTAACCATAAAAGATCCTAATGTAAAGACAAACTTTTAATTTTCAATGATCCACTTAACTTTAAACTCTACACAGACTGTAATTATTTAAATATTGAATATTTTAAAAAGAATAGACTAAACATTAAAAAAATTACAAACATCCTAGAATATTTATGACAACTAAAAAAAACTTTGGCTACAAAATATTCTTAGACTTTTGAACTCTTAAGTGTTTTGTTTTGCTTCTGACTTTGTTTCTCGGCTGTGCCGTTGGTTCGGTGCTGGCATCTTTTGTTTGCCAGCCTTCCTGTCTTTTTTGACTGTATAGGGTTCGGCCCCTAGTTTGCCACCTTAATTAATCAAAAAAATAATTAAAAACTCAAAACACTTCTAATATGAATAATATTAATGTATAAGGACAAGAGATAACACAAAGCATATTGACTTACACATATAATATGAATCTAACATATAATAAACAATTAGCTGACAAGATTATCAACAGGCTTAACCATGCAATAGAAGTTTATCAACTGGCAAACAATAGGATATGACCATAGATTATGCACTAGGTGAATAATAAGATTGATCATAACAAATTTATAGCTGACGATCTAGAGTTAAGGTGATGCCAGGATGATGAGTAATGCAACTCTGATCAAAAGATTCAAGTCTGATCAAGTTTGCTCACTATGCATAGTTCATTTATTATTTGTTTGCTAACTTATATATGTAAACATTCCACGATATGTTTGGTAGATAATCAGATCTACCTTTGTACCTTATTGACCCATAACTTCTCCTACACATTTATTAAACCATACACAATTTAAATCATGCAAAACCAAACACAAACAAATTCTTTCCAATATGAATAATCTGCACACTTTGAATTCTTTTATTATTATTACATAAACATTCGAGACAACACACAAAAATATATAGGAAAGATAATTCCTATAATTGGGGAGATACAATCTCCACCAATATCTCACTCGAATACCTAATCTCCCAAAATAAGTTACATGAGTTTGTTTATTCAACAAACTCATAACAATAATAAACTATATTATTAATATGAGTTATGTTAATACAAATTATGATTAATAATATTACAACATTAATAATGTTACATAATATATTTGTAACATTCAATCCCCTATTGTTAACATTATTAATCTTAACAACTACCACTCCCCTAATGTGAACAATATTTTCTAACAAATAGAGCATCCAAAATCACCAATAGTGTGTGATTGTGAGTCCTAATTTCTAGCCTCCTAAAAGTTACACTTCCCTCCACTATCATACATCAATTCAAATCCTATACACAACCATTAACTCCAAGCCATACCATAAATTACCTTTTCAAGTGGCATTATATTTCATATGGGATATAAAGACATCTTGTTAATATGTCTAAAGGAAACTAAATCAATAGTTAATGAAGATCACAACAACATCAGTGAAACCCACATCAACATCATGATTATAGTGACAAATCTATCCATAACATGTATCGATTGAAGATCATAAAAGTTTCAACATCAGGCCTTTAAAAGAGCTCCAATAAATTAATATCCTATCAAGAAATCAAAATAATAATAAAAAGATTTATTCATCCAATAGTGAAAACCAATTTTTGGAGCCTTAGGAAAGAACCATGATGAAATTTGGTTTTCTATGTCATGTGTAAATAATCCATTGATCTCAGGTATATAAACACTTGGGAGAAAAATCCACTTAAACCCTCTAGTTATATACTAAAATTTCTTTTCAACCCAATCTTCATTGCAATGCTTATCATCCATACTCATCCTACCCATCCTCATCCTCTGACCATCCTTACTCATCCTAAACATCTTAATCCATCCTAAAATCCTTCCATCCTATTGTGTCCATTATTTATTCCCATATTGACCTTGATAAGGGATCAAAAGAAGTCTTGATACATGTTATAGAAGCATCTTGACATATCCTTGAAGAGATTCTCGAGTGAATGGACATTTGGTTCCTATATGATGTGGTCCTTTGATATTCCTAGTCCATTCCTCATTATACCTCATCCCATTTGTACATTATCCAAATAATTTCATCATCCCATATACCATCATACCCTATCATAGTTTATATACTCAAGTGTTCCTTTTGCTAAGTGATCACCTTTTTGTACATATATAATTAAAAAAACCCCAAAATTAAAAAGTTTCCAAAAAGCCAAAAAAATCATAAAATCTAAAATTAAAATAAAAAAATCCCAGTTGTCTTGTCCTACATCCTAATACAAATACATATCCTAATCCAAGTCCATATCCTTATCCAAGTCCATATTCTTATCCAAATCTATATCCATAGCCAAATCTGCATCCTTATCCAACAAATCATTACCCTTGTCTATCAAATCTAACCTCATGTTATCTATCATTACCTAGGGGAAAAATAAAACAAGGCACAATGAATCATGAATCAATTACTTGTCCGATATACCTTCAATAGGATACAATATAAGACACTAATCATATAAAAATTAATGATCACATAATATACATGTAAATGCTTGGTTTTTCATTTCACTTTTATGATCTTCGAATAGTTTGAATGTCTTTTTATCATGTATATACCTTTGTCTAATCATATATGTTTATCTGCTTATCTTCATATGTTCATTTAAGTGTCTTAGATTTGGATTTTTTTGGATATATTTATCTATATTTTATCCTTTTTATCATTTGTGCAATATCATATGACAAACATGACATCTCGGTTCATTCTACCAATGGTGCATAACACTACATGCTACTTGTACAAATTTTGTTTTTAATATTTATGTCTTTTGCATCATTCCAATATACATTATGATAATAAGTCATCATGGATACACATATCATGGTGCATACTACCTAGTGCTACATCAAACTCTATTGCTAAAAATAAAATGGTTCAAGACCATGATAACACAAATCCACACCCATCAACATCCTATCATCAAATCATTTATCCTAATTTAGATAAGTCATCCAAATCAAATCATCTAACATTCCTAACATTCATATCCACCATCCTAATCATTATCAAAGACAAGTAAAATCATCTATATACCCTATCCAATTGAATTAAACCTATCCAATATACGATTACCAATCTTATCCAAATCAATCATAAACATTATAATCCTATCATCTATCAATAATATTGATCAAATCAAATAATATAATCAAACATATAAGTCCCATCATCTATCATGCATCTAATCATATCTAAAAATCATAATTCTAATCATCACTAATCTAAAATTTATGACAACATCCATCATATTTATCCATCTTGATTAGTATCATAGGGAAATCCTTAGGATATCATCATCACTTCATCTAGCCATCATCTATTCAAATATAAAAATAATAATTCTAATCATATCTTATATAATATTTTTTCTCACATACATCATTCTTATCCAAATCTGATCAGTCACCTTGGGGCATCATCATCATCTCATCCTTCCTCATATTATACTCCCTCCTTAGATGAACTACATTAGTTTGAGGTCCATAAATACTATGTAGGCATTATCATTCACATGGGGTGTTTGAGATCAACTTGATTACCATCACATAATCATGCCACTTTCATGTTCATCCATCCTCATCACAATTGCATCATTATCCCTAATCATACTTAAAATTAGTTAAATCCTTGAGTTTTAATCAATCAGTTCATCTCAATTAACAAGTAGACATCACTCCCACATCAAGGATTTATACTTAAAATCCCTTACATCCATCATTACTTGGGTAAAATAAAGCATGCAAGGAAACCATCTTGGGACATGTAGTTCCCATCAATCAATTAATCAATCAATAAACCATCTAGTCCATCATTTCCTTGATATTTTTTCCAATCTCCTCCAGCTATCAATTAAGACTAAAAAATCATGACATCCATATTTTATCCATCAAATCCATCATCAAATAATTATTTAGGGACACATAAGTCCCTATTAATTAATTAATCATCCAATCCAATCTTATAGATCACCTTGACATACATCCTTCCCTAGGATACGTCCAAATCTCATGATCTCACCTACCTAATCATCCAATCTAAGTTTGAAACTATTTGTTGGGGCCAACATCCCCTAATTTTGAAAATTGGGGCCCTTGAGATATTTTGGAACCTTGTTATTAAAATCATTACTATGTTCCTATGTTTCTATAGAATTTGAAGGTCATTCATTTTGATAGGGTAGCATATTTTATTGCAATTAAGTTTTAGTATGCATAATGTTACTAATGGTTTACCCTGTTTGTGAGAAATGTAGTTTCTATGGAGATGGCACTGGCATGTACTAACCAAAAATTCACCACTTGATTTTAGGATATCTTTCACTAACCTTTAATCTATAGAAATTAAATCTTGGACCCTCTTCAACAAAACCCTAAGTCTAAAACCTTTTGGTTTGAATTAAAAATTTGGTAGAAGAAATTTAGAGGGAACACTTTATCCTAAGTTAGACCTAAGTATAATTTTATATTAAGGCTTGGTCATGTTTATTAACATGACCAAATCTTAATACAAAATTATACCTATGCCATTACATATTCCCCATTTAGTAACCTAGCTAATTTTAACCACATCTTGAAATGGTTTTACAAGGTCCCTTTTTATTTCCTATTCAAGGCCCTTTTATAAATGCTTAGCCCAATTTTTAATCCTAACATCCCCTTCATGTTTATTAACACAAACAAACCCTATAATTAAAACTTTGGTCTAAATCCTTATTTATCTCGAATCCTAACTTAACCTTCATGCTTGATTGTAGATCTGAAGATCCTTACTTCATCATGGGATCCAATCCAATAGAGTGAGGAAAGTCCTAACATTGATTTAAAATGAAGGCACTTACAAAGATCTACAATTCTCACTATGGTTGAGATAAATATCTAGTAGAGCAAATTGAAGGATAAAAAGTTAGAGCTCTAACAGAGCACCACATGGCAATCACTTATGCCAAACTTCATTGGTAGAGGGTCCCACTTGTTTGAAGGGGATAATGACATATAACTACACAGATCACCATCCAAAGGCCCTCGCTTCATCATACACACTTAATACAATAGAGTGGGATGAATCCAAGATCTTAGGAAGCTATGTGAGGATGCCACATGGTACCCTCATATATAACTATAATAATCTCATGGGTTTAAAATTGACACTCTTGCTCACATCATTTGACAATCATGAGGACATCTATGATGTTAGCGAGATCGTTATTTTGACATAGTTTAATATTTTGCCTAGACAAAAGGGGCATGTTTAAATGTTTAATAGGGTTTCTTTTGATATTTTGATGAAAGACTTAGTATAAATGGATTTATCCTAAAGTTATACATGTTTATTAATATAAAATGAACTTAGGATTAAATATTTAGCCTAAGTCCTAAATTTACATGATATACAAAATTAACTTAAACTTCGTGCATTTTGTAGGATCCTACAACTCTTACTTAATTGTACAAGCATGATCCAAAAATATGAGATCTTTGAGTGGAACCCAGGAGACCTGAGGGCATGGCACATGGAATGAGCTCAAGTATTAGAACTCAATGGGTGCAAGAATATGCCAAGTGGAGTAACCATGGAGCTTGGTGCTTGTATTGACTAATAAGGTAAAGGACCTAAGATTATGATCAATGGTTTACATTGAATCCTTGGATCCAATCCAATGAAGCAAAACCCAAAATCAAAATTTAAAGGCCAATGGCTAGTTGTCCTTGAAGCAATTATGAAAAATGCCATGAAAAGATGCCAAATAGATGTCACATAAGCAAAAGATGATAAAACTTAGATTTCATCCATATTGGAAAGCAAAGGTATAAAAACACAAGTCTTAATTAGATCAAAGACATGAATGAACCCAAGTCCAAATCACCTTTGCCATTAAAGCTCCAAGAAACTTCAAACTTAACATAAAGCATTGAAATTGTGATCAGTTAGACGTCAGTTTAGCCAAAGTAATCCCAAGTAAAAAGAAAAATAATCTAAAAATATCCATGAAATTGGTGCTAAACAATCTAAAAGTTTAGGCAGAAACGATAGTGAGAAGGCAATAATGGAGGGAGGAAATAGAGCTTTACCTATCTATAGACCATTTGGGTTTGATTTTGAAGGACACAGAATTGGACACTTAACATTGAATAATGGGTGTAAGAATTGGTCCAAGCTCTTATTAACCATAGAATAGATGTATCCCCTCACTTAGGATGAAATAAGAATTGAGGCAGTCAACACCAAATACTAGAACCTGGTCACTTTGTAACTAGATGGCCTTTATCATGTAGCTACTAAACCTGAGGTGCTTTATTGTATTGATGTACTTACTCTATTTTTTGTTGATTGTATAATAGATGATGACTAGATTATGCATGATGAAACATCCATAAGGATTGATTATGTTACTCTATAGGCTTTGAGGGTTACTAAAAACTCCCATGATCCCATATTGATTTGCCCTCAATCAAGAATTAGACCACCCAAAATGACCTCGACACTATCTTTCAACCATGGCTCAACTAGGAAAATCATGTATTCAGAGTCTTCCAAGGAAAAATCCCAATTTCCTAGTTTAGGGAAGGAATTAGGGTTATCATGACCTTACTAAATAGGATTTTTGGAGCTGTTGTAACCACATATGTCAATGCCACATGGGTATCCTATGTACATTTCTTGGTAAACCAACAACTCACCCCTCCTATTGGAGCTATGACCAACATTCACTTGGGTCACTAATTTGCTACTATTAAGAGAAAGACCAACAAACAATTCTACATGATGTCCTATTTGCTTGATACATTACTTGCTTCCACCCAATTCCCTAACATAAGAAACTAGTCTCCTAGCAGTAGATCACCATCTCCTATCATTATTCCAAGCTGCATATTTTCAAATATAATAAACATATGAAATTCATCTATGATTGCATCTATCCCACTTTGGTTCAAACTATCACTGGGTTCCCCATGCCTAGAATACACCCCTAATCAAAAGGTATGTAGAAATGATAAGGGATATTTGGTATTATCCTAATTTCACTATAATTAAAATTAAGGGAACCATGTGCCCACCATATAGGTTGCCTGTATATGTGCAAAATAAGTTGGATGAGCAAGAAATCACCTTCCAAATCATCAATTGAATTGATGGGGTATGCAAGGAAAATAAGAAAGTACTCCTCCACCCATTTCCCCTGATAATTGGAAAGACCACATTGTAAGATTGGAAGCAAGTAGACATCATGTCTAGGAAGACAAAAGATTTTATCTTCAAAATATATGAATTAAGGATGTGATATCCTAAAGGGGTAGTGAGGGACCATTTGAAAGAAAATAAATTACTTAAGCCAATACATGAACACCAACCTGGGGTCTATGACCATGTATACACAAAGGCAAGCAACTTTGAAGAAGTGCTAGCTAGACTCAAGGAATGCAATGCCAAATTGGAACATAGGATGGAAAATGAAAGAAAAGCAATATAAATTTGGAAAATGCATCCTCTACAATATCATCTACTTCTTTCCACATCTAGAGCACCTTAACCACCTCCTCAAGTGAAATTACCACCTCCTCAAGTGGAATTTCCACAACCTTAGGACCCTGGTAAAAAGCAATTGGAAGAAAGGCTAGGTGAGATAGCCTCATCTTTAGGCCCTAAAAAAAAACCACCATCTTTGGTGGAACATGTGGACATGGTGGATCTTGAGCCGTATGAAACAATTGAAGGTTTTTCCAAAGTTCTTGCAAAAACCTATGGTTTGAATGGAGAGGAAATAGATGAAAACCTTAGCATCCAAGCAAGACAAATTATAGGAACCAATAAACAAATGGAGGGGATTGAAAAATATATGGGAAAAGAACCTATGTTGGACATATTTACAACCACAACTTAGAGGAAGAGGAAGATAGAGTTAGCCCTTATCCCTGCCAAATCTAAGATACCAAAACTTCTATTTCTCCATCCAGCCTAGGTCATAAATTTATTTAGTGATGAGTTCCTTATCTAAGGACTAGTCTTTCCAGATTGGTTCATTTATGGGAAACTCTAAAAGATTCCATCCATAGCCCATTCATGGGATCTAACATAGAATATCAATATCAATGTGCATGAGGACACTCAACCATGGATAATTAAAATGATGAAAGAACAAGTAGAGAGAAAACTAGTGGAGACTCAAGGGGTTGGTGGTAAGAAAATGGATGCTCCAGGGGAATCCAATAGTGTAAAGGTTGAGATTATAGAAACCACCAAGTTCATAGAGCCCACCACTACAGTGCATTTCAATCTAAACACCTCTGATCTAGAAAATATTCCCACTAGAAAAGTTATGGTGGGTATATAAGAGTTCACCTTCCAAAAGGTGGAACCATTTGTGGGCCCAAGTCCAATGGGAGGATAGGAATTGGGAAAGCATCCAATTTACTAGGAAGATGTGGAGAGCCTAGTTAGGGCTCAATCAACATATGCCATATCAATAATTAGAGGGATGAAGCAAAGGATTGCCAACTTGGAAAAGGAAAAATAGAACTTAGAAACCTAAACTACCCTTTTTATGCCTAAAAATATGATAAAAATGCTAAGTGAATCATTATTTGACATGTTTAAATCTTTAAAGGCCATAAAACTTAGGCAGAGTACCTGACACAACAAGTTGAAGTAACCAAAGCCTTGGGCATCCAATGGCAA
The DNA here is from genome assembly GCA_037957365.1 of Torreya grandis. Classification (NCBI taxonomy): domain Eukaryota; kingdom Viridiplantae; phylum Streptophyta; class Pinopsida; order Cupressales; family Taxaceae; genus Torreya; species Torreya grandis. The sequence goes on from JARHVA010002340.1 coordinate 1,109,674, forward strand.
GATTCAAAATATCAAATAGCTGAGCTCATCAACATGCAAGTAAGAAGATAAATTACAAGCTTTCAAACTATTAGCCTAGAACACTTGAGTGTAGTCCTAGGAATTGTCATGGACAAAGTATAGGAGTTGAGTCTATGGCACGATAATGTCAAAAAAATTGTGAAGGAAGATGAGAGTTTGATGAATAGAATTGAAAAACTCATAGGAACCATACTAACAAAGCCTTCATATCCCACTGCCATTTGGTTAATAGATGATGAATAATTCAAATAGAGAGCCACTAAAACCATTCAAGAGATCAAAGGAAGGAGCCAAGGCAAATATAATAGTGAGAATCATAAGATCATGGATATCATCTTCAATTCAGGGGAGTGAATTGTATAATCTAGAAGCATCAAGGAGTCCATGGCTAAAAATGACAAAGAATTTAACGAGCTAACATACCAGGAGAATGAATGTTTAATGAAGCCTATAGTAGATTTGGACTTGATCAATGAACAACACACTAAGGCCAAGAACATCCTCCAACAAAGGCAGCCATAGGGCCACCATCAACTTAATAGAAGATTCTATTGATTATAATTTTGCATCCATTTATAAAATAGAATATTCTATTGTATAAATATATGCTAGTTTGTTAACATATACATTTCTAGGTCAGTCCAACGTAGAAGGTCATATGTATTCTAGAATTTTCATGTAAGGACAATTATCCTTATTCTCCACATATGTATCTTGAAAACTGACTAGTTCACTACTTATGCTCCCTATAAATAAGTAGCGTTACCATTTTGTAAGTGAGATATTTTGAGAAAAATTTTATACTTGAAATAGTTAATACATCTAAGGAATTCTAAAAAGTTTGTCTGTATGGTTGTGTTAAGGGTTACTAGATATTTTCTCTCAATTGCTTGTCTAGATCTTAAATTTAAATGGTTTCTTTGAATCTTGAATTGAATTTTTGTTATAGGGTTGATAATCTGTGTTATGCTAGATTAGTTAAAAATATCATAAGTTGATTCACTTTACTTTGCTTTGCATCAAATATGTGTATTAGCTATTTAGGTGTAGTAGCAAAACATTAAATCATACTTGGTTCTTACTTGTATTTTAAATTTATCCTTAGAAGTTTGCCTAGTTTGTAGTGGAAATTATGCATCAGCTATTTTTCATTACATACTAGTTTAAATGCATGTTCAGTTAATTAAAACTTTGTCATGGTGTTTGAGATAAAGATCAGTAATCACATTTATTTCCTTTCTACCTTATTCTTCTCTTACTCCCTTTATAAAATAACTCACTGTAACTAAGATCTCATTATCAAATATTCACGTAGGTTAGTGTAGCTTTGAGATTTAGTCAAATTTCATCAAAATTCACAAAGGCTTGGATTAAGGTAACTCCCAACCACCAAATCATAATATATTATGGAACAGTCTACTTTGTTTTGCTACTATTTCACCACAGGTACTACAATTGCCAAATAGATTAAATTCATGATCTAAATTCTTAGGATTATAAAATGAGAAGTGTTCTCTAAACAATGAGAGCACCTGTGGTACACTTAGCGCATCAACAGGAGTAACTCCACTGGCACTATAAGGAGGGCGTGCCAATTTTGGTGTTAATTGATCAAAGGTGGATATTATCTTTGCACTTTTGAGTGGATCTTTGCTCGAAAGTGTAAAGATCATTGGTCTTGGAAGTTTTTGACCCATCTTTGTTTTTATTGAGGCAAATATCTTAGTTCTTTGGTGGATGATTGCTCAATTTTGGTAAGTATGGCTTTGGATTTGAAAATTTGTAGTATTTGAGATTAAGACAACTTATTTTGTTCAAAGATTAGTTGATCTCCTAAAAATTTTGATTCATTTTGGGCTCAAACTTGTAAATATTGACTATTCTTGCATGATAGGATACATTTTCAAACTATCTCAGCTGAAATTTGATGTCCTTTATCATTATTTACATGAATCTTTATAGAATAAGCTTAGTGTGCATATTTAGTCCTTACTAATTGTAAAGATTAATTTGATACACCATATTTCAAACAAGATTTTGAGTCTTCAAGTTGGAACTAACTAGAATTCACACCAGATCATGCTCAAAAATAAGGGAACCTTTACTCGAGCTATAAAGTCATAAAAAAACTAGACATGATAAAGTCAGATGAAGACTTTCCTAGTCTTTACTCCCTTCTCCTATTCAAGGTACCCCTACATTTAGACCACATCTAGGTATGGATTGGTTAGGAAGATCCCATATTAATGTACAAGGTATAGTCTATGATTTACCATGCAATCTGAGAAGTATCTACTCATATCTAGTCGAACTGGAGTTATAACTATAGAGGAACATATTAAGTATTTCAAAGCTGATTTAAGATTATTAAATGTCATACATGAGGATGTATCATCTAGGTTGTTTCCATTTACTTTCAAATATGCAACATATGAATGGTTCCTCAATTTACTTGATGATTACATTAGTTCCTAAAATGATTTCAACACCCTTTTTATTGACCAATTCAACAAGATTATTAGTCCTTGTGTCATTTATCATCAATTCACAACCATCAAGAGGGATGAAAGTGAGCCTATAAGATATTTCAATTCTAAATTCTAGAATATGTATAGCAAGACCATGGAACCCTATAAGCCTAATGATGTCCCAACCTTAGAAATCTACAAGGATGCAGTAGATCCTGTTGACCATTTTGGTCCTACAGGCCAAAATCGGTCCCCCCCTTTTCTCTTGCTGTTTTGAGCCAATACATTTTTTGATTTTGCACAAGTCTTAGAAGTTTCTACGGACTATACAGGGATTTCTATGGACTCTATAGGCATTTCTATGGACTCTTCAGGGATTTCTACAGACACTACAGGGATTTCTATGGACTCTACGGACATTCTATGGACTTTGTAGGCATTTCTATGGACTCTGTAGGCATTCTATGGACTCTGCAGGCATTCTACAGACTTTGCAAGGAAGTTTTCGATAGACTCCATAGGAAGAGATGAGTTCCCAACACTTAGGCACAAAAGGAACCATTTAAGTGCCCTTGTAGAGGGCAATTCCAAACTCAAGTGCCCTTACAGAGGGTAGGGAACATTTGCAAATAGGCCAAAGAGAAGGCCAAAAGGGAAGTTTCCTTTAGAACTTTGTTTAAGGCAAAGGAAGTACCCTTCGAAAGGGTCATTTCTAATTTTCCTGAAGGGCACTTTTTGAAGGCAGTCGAGAGAAAAGACAAGGACATAATTCCTTCAAACTTTTATCTAAAGGAATTCCTTCAGATAAAAAGTCTGAAGAAATTTGGAAGGGCTACGAGCAAGAAAGCCTGAAGAAAAGTAAGTAAAAGACTAAGGCTTAGAATGATTTCTTTCACACTTTTGTCTAAAGGAATTCCTTCAGATAAAAAGTTCAAAGAAATTTAGGAGAAGCCATGAGAAGAATGGCTGAGACAAAAATCTTGATCGAAGAGAAAAGGCCACTGAGGGACCCTGAAGGGCAGGTGCCCTTATGGGGGACTCTCGGCTGCCGAAAGAAAGGCACTTCTCCAAAGTCAAAAGAGACACCTTCCCTTCGGGAGGGTCCAAAGCAAAAGCCCAAAGGAAAGGGAAAAGACTGAAGAAATTCCAAGGGGTGACAGGCCCGAAGACATCAAAATCAAGGATGATGAAATAGCTGTTGAAAGTTCAAATGCCCAGTGATAGGTGCGTAGATGTCAAGTTTAAGGTAGTGGAATAGCTATTGATTTTGAAGAAGCTTAAGGACAGGCCGTGAGTGAACTCATCAACCCACCAAGAAGGTAGCCCCAAGGGCCAAAGGAGCTATAAAGAGACAAAACTAGGAAGAGACAAAGTGCAAAAACATACAAAATAGCCCATGTGGCAAAGGGGAAGGAGTTATTCTAGTGGTTAGAATAGTGCCTGCTAAGTGGTCATCAAGGGGTGTGAATAGTGAACAGTGCACCTTGTTTTCTCCAATTTGCATTTATAAGTAGACAAACTACATGAATATCTAAAGGAAGTAGTTTTTTTTAGAAAAGAGGCATGGCCCATGCTTTCACATTAATGTTTGAATGCCAAAGTCAAAGCAGGAGCCGACACAACATTATCTATCAAGTAGCTTCCTCTTCCGGATGCTCTCAATGCACATGGGCCACATTGTCAAAGGGTGCCAAAAGTCTTTTCCAAGGGGTGATTTTACTTCTTCTCCTCTTTCTATATATTGTAAACTTCTCATTTTGAAAAATATCTCTTATCTTGTAAGGCAAAGCTCTGCCCAAAAATCTCTGGGTTTGTAAGGTAGAATGCTGGATTTTACCTTGAATCAAGACTTAGCAATTTTTACCTCCATTTAAACTTGCACTCACGCATATGTATATGTTTTCTTTTTGTGTTAAGTCATTTTATTTTATGCTTTCATAGAATGATTCCAGCATGTCTAGTGCATTGTGAAGTTTCTTCTTTTGCAAGTTAGCCAGAAGTGTCTATAATAGGAATATAGGTGCATGTGAACAGGATGCCATAGTGTGTCTCAGAACACCTTTGATAGTTCTTCCTCCTTATATCTCTACAGACCCCTGACTCACTAATACAGAAGAGTTTCCCACATCAAATGAAGTGTATGATAGCTTCTTCTTGGTGAAAAGTGTATGTTTGAGCTAAGCAGATCAACTTTTTTGGTGTATCACCTTTTAGTTTAGGTTTATGTTCTATTTTCAACATCCTTCTCCCTTTTCAACCCCCCCTTTTTTCATTTATTTGTTAGCAGTAGGAAATCCAGGACCTAAAAGATACATTAAAGGGAGCTATCCCTTATCTAGAGACTCTCCCCCCAGTTTTGTCAGGCCCATAGGCAAGAGGGGAGTTTCCATTGTTACATGTGGAAGGCAGGAGCTCGGCCTGCTATCCAGGGTGCAATCCACTGCGTCAAAAGTTTTTGGCATGCCCAGTGGGACCAACTAGGACAAGTTTGGTCCAAAGAGTTAAATACTTTTTGGTGTGTTCTTCAACCAACTAGCCTTTGGAGGCTTTTGCATCAACACCAATGGTGACTCCGAGTTGAATCAACTGGTTAAGTAGTTCTAGTGCCATCAAGAAATCTCATTTTTTGTATGTATAATCCCTTTACCCAGAATCATGGGCCTTGTGTTCCTTCATATAACTTTGATCAAGCTCAATTTTTTTATGGAATCACCTCAAGTAGCTCTCCTAGTTTACCTTCAATGATAAGGGAAGTGGTGCTCAAGTTTGAGAAGTAGGTAATGGATATTGACAAACTGGATGAGTAGTATAGATATCAGTAGGAGCTGATGTATAAAGAGGAGTGTTTGTTCAGGCAAGCTCAGGCCTTACAATCCATGGAGGACGAGGTAGTAAAATGGAAGAATCCATTCATGCAAGGCAGTCAGCCTTGATCACCGCTCTTATTATAAAGAAAGCCCCCTCTTGTGCACCAAATCCTTTCTATCAGATGGCACTTGCTCATACTAGCTCATTCGATGCATCAATCAATCTTGCTCTTAATTTCGTGTGCCTAGCTTTCCAACACACCTCTCTTAAGGAAATTCTATTTATACATGAGTAGACCCTCCCAAATCTTCCCCAACCTCCTCAAGTCTTTCAATGTGATCTCCAAATCCCAAGCTAGAAGAAGGAACATCATGAACCAGCTCAGGACTGTAAAGAGGATAAAATTACTGCCTATTCACAGGAGCAAATTTCCAATCCCAAGGTCATGAGTTAGAAGCAAATAGTGGAATCTTGGGGCAGGAAGGAGGAGGAGAAAGGTTTTTCTCAAAACCTTGAAGAAGATGAAGTTTCTCGTACTCATCATGATGATGCTGGTGACGTCCAAGAAAGCTTCTTCCAAGAAGACATAGCCAGGAGAATTGCAGAGTTGGAATCTAGAGAGAGATTCCACAACCAACGTGTGATGGACATGACTAAACACACCCCATCTACACACCTGCAAGAGAGCTATCATGCCACACCTGATATAGATGAAGTGATAACCAAATGGAAGGAGGAGAATCATTTGATTCTAGCTCAAGGACTACCTCCTCTTCCACATGGTTTTTTTGCTTCACCCCTTCTCAAGGAGGAACCTAATTTGTGAGAGGCAAGTGAGGAAGAAAATGTCCAATCTACAACTTCTCAAGAGGCTATCATGAGTGACAATGAATAAGAAATCATCATCAATGCTCCTTGTGAAGACATCATCGACAATGGAGAAGACACAGGGCATGCATACATGCAGATGTTCTAGTAATATGAAGAGGAACATAAACATGGTGAGCTCTCTTCCCCTTTGTTTGATGAACTTCCTTATTGCTTCAATGAGGAGGATGACTATGCTAAGGAGCTAGAGTGGGAGGAGGATCAGGAGAATGTCTTTGAATAACTAGAGACCCTGATCCTTGAGTAGGAAAATGAGAGGCTGGTCCATCTTGAGGAAAGCCTTGAAGAAGAGAGCTTTGAACAAAAGGGTGATGTTCTGTGGGATGAGCAATTAGTTTATGATTCAATTTTAGACATCACAATAGTCACCCTTCTTTAAGAAGGCCAAGAGGAAGCAGAGGATAAGTTTGATAGAGTCTTCAACGAGGCAGAAGGAGATGAGCCAATTCATGATGCATTGCAAAGGGACCATGCACATCAAAGGGCCTATGGTGATGAGCCAACAACCGTCAATTTCTTGGTGAGACACACCAGCATGAAGGACCAATTTTCAACAAGCTTATAGGAATAAGAAGAGTACATATATGTTAGAAGCATGTTTAACTCTGATCCACTCAGATGCAAGCCAATCAAGGTGGCAGGTAAGAGGAGTAGGTCACCAAGTCTCCATTCCATTCAGCCACTTATCTGGCACCATAAGTTTCCTTGCCAGGAAGGGGACTTAATAAATTTTCCCTTTGATCCAGGAGGGAGGTAGATATACCTGGTTAGATGTACATAGTAGTTTGATTTTAGTTTCTTTCCCTATTTTCCCTAAGTGCAGTTTGCACAAGTAGTGTTTTTAGCCTTGTGTGTGTTTTCCTTTGTGTTTTGGGTAACAGCTTCATGTTTGATTCTTGGATCTATCAAGGTAGTTGCTAACTCTTTCAAAGCTACATCTGACTCCATGCCCAATGGATCTTAAGGCAACTAGTTTCTAAGCATAGTAGGCATGCTTCCCTTGGGAGTCACCAATTTGTTGACCATTTTGGTCCTACAGGCCAAAATCTATCCCCACTTTTCCCCTACTGTTCTGATCCAGTACATTTTTTGATTTTGCACAAGTCTTGGAAGTTTTTATATACTTTTTAGGGATTTCTACAGACTCTATAGGCATTTTTATGGAATCTACAGGGATTTCTACAAACTCTACAGGCATTTTTATGGACTCTACAGGCATTCTATAGACTCTACAGACGTTTCTATAGACTCTGCAAGCATTCTACAGACTCTGCAGGCATTCTACAGACTCCACAAGGAAGTTTTCTATGGACTCTATAGGAAGAGCTGAGTTCCCAACACTTAGGCACAAAAAGAACCATTCAAATGCCCTTATGGAGGGCAATTCCAAACTCAAGTGCCCTCATGGAGGGCAGGGAACATTTGCAAATAGGCCAAAGAGAAGGCTGAAAGGGAAGTTTCCTTTCGAAATTTGTTTAAGGCAAAGGAAGTACCCTTCAAAAGGGTCATTTCCAATTTTCTCGAAGGGCACTTTTCATAGGTAGTCAAGAGAAAATACAAGGACATAATTCCTTCAGACTTTTGTCTAAAGGAATTCCTTTAGACAAAAAGTCTGAAGAAATTTGGAAGGGCTACTAGCAAGAAAGCCTGAAGAAAAGTAAGTAAAAGACTAAGGCATAGAACAATTTATTTCAAACTTTTGTTTGAAGGAATTCCTTCAAATAGGGAGAATCTGTGGGAAGAATGGCCAAGACAAAAAGCTCGATCGAAGAGAAAAGGCCACTGAAGGACCCCGAAGGGTAGGTGCCCTTGCGGGGGACTCTCAGCTGCCAAAAGAAAGGCACTTCTCCAAAGTCGAAAGGGACACCTTCCATTTGAGAGGGTCCAAAGTAAAAGACTGAAGGAAAGGGAAAATACCAAAGAAATTCCAAGGGGTGACGGGCCCAAAGACGTCAAAATCAAGCACGGTGAACTAGCTATTGGAAGTTTAAATGCCCAGTGACAGGTGCACAAACATGAAGTTTAAGGTAGTGAAATAGCCATTGATTTTGAAGAAGTTGAAGGACAGGCCACGAGTGAACTCAGTGACCCACCAAGAAGATAGACCCAACGGCTGAAGGAGCCAAAAAGAGACAAAACCAGGAAGAGACAAAGTGAAGAAATGGACAAAATAGCCCAGGTGGCAAAGGGGAAGGAGTTATTCTAGCAGTTAGAATAGTGCCTACCAAGTGGTTATCAAGGGGCATGAATATTAAACAGTGTGCCCTATTTTCTCCACTTTGAATTTATAAGTAGACAAACCATGTGAATATCTAAAAGAAGTAGTTTGTTTATAGAAAAGAGGCATGGCCCATGCTTTCACATTAATGTTTGAATGCCAAAGTCAAAGCAGGAGCTAACACAACATTATCTATCAAGTGGCTTCCTCTTCCTGATGCTCTCAACGCACATGGGCCAGCTTGTCAAAGGGTGCCAAAAGTCTTTTCCAAAGGGGCACCTTTACTTCTCCTCTTTCTATATATTGTAAACTTCTCATTTTGAAAAAGATCTCTTAGCTCGTAAGGCAAAGCTCTACCAAAAAATCTCTGGGTTTGTAAGGCAAAACTCTGCTAGATTTTACCTTAAATCAAGACTTAGCAATTTTTACCTCCATTTGAACTTTCACTCATGCATATGTCTATGTTTTCTTTTTGTGTTGTAATTTTATTTTATGATTTCACAAAATGATTCTAGCATGTCTAGTGCATTGTGAAGTTTCTTCTTTTATAGGTTAGCCAGAAGTGTCTACAACAGGAATATAGGTACATGTGAATAGGCTGCCATAGTGTGTCTCAGAACACCTTTGATAGTTCTTCCTCCTTGTATCTCTATGGACCCCTGACTCACTGATACAAAAGAGTTTCCCACATCAGATGAAGTGTATGACAACTTCTTCTTGGTGAAAAGCGTATGTTTGAGCTAAGCAGATCAACTTTTTTAGTGTATCACCTTTTAGTTTAGGTTTAGGTTCTATTTTTAGCATCCTTCTCCCTTTTCAATCCCCCCTTTTTTCATTTATTTGTTAGCAATAGGAAATCTAGGACCTAAAAGATACATCAAAGGGAGCTAGCCCTTATCTAGAGACTCTCCCCCTAGTTTTTTCAGGCCCACAGGCAAGAGGAGAGTTTCCATATTTGCATGTGGAAGGCAGGAGCTCAGCCTCTTGTCTAGGGTGCAATCCACTGCATCAACATATCCCATGACTTTTGTGTTCCTATTGACCAAATTTGACTTCTAGTCAAAGTGGGTTAATCCATACTTTTTTTTCACTCTTGAATAAGGTTTCATGTGTCCTATGGGTTTTATTATTGTCCTATATGTCTCACTTGAGCTTGTCTTAGCCCTTGTCTAAACTCATCTCCCTTGAAATGGCCTAGTCAACCAAAGTCAAAGGTTGGTCAACCCTGGTCAAAGATGATCAAAGGATCAAATTGTGTCAAAAATGTCATAAGGTGGTCCTTAACATGTTTTAATGTGTTTTCAAGTCATAAATTGATCACTTGCGAGGTTTCATGTGAAAAAAGTGCCTTTTGGCCACTTTTCTAGCATAATAAATGACTTGTATAGATGGTGGGGTTATCAAATTTGTCACCAAGGGGTTATAATGAATGTGGAAGAGGTCAAATGATGTCAGAATCTATCAAATGTTAGTTAAATAATCAGTCATGTGTAGTAAAAGGTAGTTTTCCCTTAAAAATAGGGCTCTTTGGGCACTTGTACAGACTCCTTGAGTTCACTTGTAGCTAAAAACATGGGTGTTGTGACTCTTGACCTCCCCACATGACATTTCCATGTTTGGCTTGTAGATATTGCATAAAAAGTCCATCTATAACTTATTTTCCTCCATCTTCACTTGGTAGGTAAAAATGAGCAAATTCAAGCACTTGCTATGGGTTGTACAAGTGGAGTTGGGAAGAGTGTTTCTAGTGGAGGATATTAATTTGAGTGCAATTCATTTTCATAACAAGAATTTTCAATTTGGTGCCTCCTCATTTATGAATAAATGCTAACACTCCAAGTAGCTTTTTATGGACTTGCAACATGAGGGGGTCATTATTTGAGCTTGTCTCAGATTTTCTTGTTTTGGCTGGATGGATTTATGTTTTTCAGGTATTTATACATGATTTTTAAGACATTCCTATTCTCCTTTTTTTTGAAAGCTCAATTACTTAATAAAGCCTCTTCTAGGCTTGTAGATGTTTTCAAATTGATCCTTTCATTTGACAACTATCCCAGTCACTAAGAAGGAGATTTTCCTCACTAGATGGAGGCATGGGATGTTGATTCAAGAGTTTTAATCCATGAATATAAATTTGGGGGTGTTATAACTAGTTTTAAACTCATAAAATGATAAAACAATGCTCTCAAAGCCATGCTTATCCTTACTGTCAGCCCTCACAAAAATATCTTCACCTACAGGTACCATTGAAGGTGTTGTGAAATTTATTTCAAGTATTATTAATGATTTTTATTCAATTTAGGGTTATAAAATTCATTATATGTGTTTGGGGAGTCTCACCCTAACATATCCTTGCTCTTTCATGTTCTTGCCTGCATATCACAGTCCATGAAGCTATATACAGGCCCCTGCTGACATCATGGTGGCATATGTGGAGGTGTGATGAGACACTATTGAGAACCCTTTCCTATTGATGATAATAATTCTAGGCTTGTCTGAGGTGTAAAATGGTCAAGATTCTATGAAATCCACTCTAAGAGGATGAAGACTATTTTGGTCTCTCAGTCCCTAAAGGGACTAAACATAGGTCCTTAAGGTTTTGGAAATACTACACATTATAATAAAAGAGTCTTTAAATTATCATAATTACTTGGTTTATTATACATATCAACATATAATTCCTATTCCAATTTTTAGGCCAAAAGGATAAGAAGTATATGGTCATTGAGACCTTCAAAGTTGCTAATGAACACACTAAAAGCTTTCAGTATTGTCTATAGGCACAATGGAAAGAATGACCATATTTTGAAATTTTGAGAGATTATTGAAGGTAAATAAAATCATGGATTGGTAAATTTATCATGATAAGACAAATTTAAACCATTAATCTCATGATAATTATAGGTTGTTCTTGTGACGATCTCCCCTGCCTATACAACAGGCATACCTACAAACACCTACAACCAACATACTGGGAAGTGATTTAATTTGATTGGTACATGGTGTTTTGAAGGTTAAAAGTTGATAAATTTGGCTTAAATAAATTTTTAACCTTAAATTTAATCCAATAATTTTTATCACATCAAATTCAAGGGTAGACACTCCATATACACACCTACATGCATGTAAATTGGCACCTATAGCTGAGATAAACAATGAGTTGGAGGTAAGGTTTTAATTATACAAAATGAATTTTTATTGGTGTATTTGGATTAAAAAAATGAAAATTTACCTCAATTAACTCATGGTAAACCTAAATACACCATCTAAAAATCCTAACTCTTCTCAAGGACACACCTACACGGGTAGAATATGACTGTTACAGTCAAGGCATAGGTATCCTAGTTGAGGACCTAAACATAGAATTGATATGGTTTGAAGGATTATAAGGAAATTAAAATAATTAGTATGGTATTATAACCTAATAATAATGTAAATAAGTTCCAAAAACATCAACCAAATCTCATACCTAGACCTACAGGTAGAGTCCTAAGGATGTCTCAGTTCAATGAGTAAATGGCCTAATCTTGAGAATGAGAGATAACTGATGCAAATGATGGAGCTTAGACATATAAAAATGATTAATAAACACATAAATTATCATATAAATATTATATAATGTGTGTATTGTGTTCATAAATACCAAACCAAGCTCAAAATAACCTACAACTAGGCCTAAACAGTGATTCCCCTTCTAGGTAGTCATAGACCTAGTCTATGTTTCCAAGAGCATAAGGAAGTGTTTAAAGGGAAATTAGGTTATAGTATGGTTTAAATAAATAATGGGATTAATTTAATATCCATAAATATCATAAAAAATATCAAGGCAATCCGTAAATCCTCCAAAGTACAATCTCTACCCTGCCTACCTTCACAAGTTGCTTGGTTCAAGGTCTGCTTTGGGAATTTGAAGAGTTTGGTGGTCTATCCTTGGATTTAGAATCTAAAAATTGGTAAAATTAATACTTAGTATCTATGAGACACTATAAAATAGTTTTATTGGATGATATAATATCTAAAAATCTATCTAGTTTGTCTCAAAGTAGGGGCAGTTTTCTCATGCATGAGGATGACAATTTTGGGAAAAATGGTAAAATTGATGACCAGAAGGTAAGAAACGACCAAATAAAGTTTGGATAATATGGAGGAAACATAAAAAAATATAAAAAACATTTATAAAATCCTTATAAGCAAATAGGGTACCCTACACTACAAAGGTTGTAGTCACCATGGGAAGGAATGGTAAACAAAGGGCTTGGTAAGGATGGTCATTTTCATTTTTGACCTTAGTTAAGATTAATAAGTTATTTGATCATTATTATGGGACTAATAAATATTTTATAAACCTCTTAAGATTAAAATAAAGTTACTATTACCTCATTTTTAGCTCAAGGGTGTAGGCAGACTTATTGGCAAGGTCTAGGCCTAATGCCAAACAGGGGTAAGGTTTCATCTTTAGGTATTGAGGAGATATTTAAATGATGGGAATTTTTTTTTTGGGTACATATAATATTTTTTTAACCTTTAGTGGACAAGATAATCACCACAAAATCAATTCTTGGCTTGAAATCTCCCTAACCCTCACATAATGCACAAGAATGGCTCAAGTGGTCAAGTTGAAAAGCTCATAACTTTCATGACCATATGCATGGGACCTTGAGGAATTTATAAAAGGTGGTGAGGTTAATTAAGGAGCCTTAAGTGTAATTTTAAAATATTTATAAAGTGTATCCTTCATGAACAAATGTTAAGAGGGATAGTCACTTCAAAACTCTTGCCAACCCTATTTTAGGACCTGATGGGAGAAATGAAGCTAAAAGTGCCTTTAAATGGATGAATTTGACCATGAATACTGAAGATAAGTTGTTATTAACTTCATGAGTATCAAATCCATGGAATTGGATTATATGAAATCCATAAAAGTGATGTAAGAAGCATGTTTATTTGACATTTTCTTATGTTTTTTAGGTCCTAAAGATTATCAATGTATGAAAACCACATGGGAGGGTAGATTTAGACTTGAACCAACTATCCATACAATTTTAGAACTTTTAAATACTCACAAGTCTCCCTGCTAAGCCTCTCACTTTATCCAGTCTAAAGTGGCATCTAAAATGACATGGTGAAAAACATGTAAACTTAAGTTGGGAGCTTTTTATGATGTTTCTAATGAATCCAAGAATATGAGGTGTCCTACCATGTGTCATGAGACCCATGGTATGGATAAATTAGGAAGAATTGAAAGATTCTAGTGCCAAGTGTCAAGACAAGCCTGTTGGAGAGTGATCATGGTTGTAAGTGATGATTGGACTTATGTAAAAGAATATCCATGATTAATAAAACTCTCAATGAAAGTGGAGACCTATTTGTAACTCCCTCTCCTCAACACACATAAGACACTTGTCCATAAATTACTTTATAATTCTTAAGAAAAGCCAATGATGAAGGCAATTTCATAAGAGAGAATGATTGAGAAGTTTTGCTATGCCACATTTGGATAAGGGGTTAATTTGGGAAGGAATGACGAGTAAATAAATTTCATGATTCATTTTCCACCTTACTTCTATGCATTATAACTGATTTTCACCTTTGGACACTTGTCATTGTGCCTCTTCAACTTCTCTTTTCTCTCTCTCTTCTTCTAAGTTCTATAAATGTAAGACATTTTAGTTATTGAAATAGAGACCACATTTGGTATGGAAAATCCCTACTAATATGACATTATAATTTGTCTTTAAACATTAAATACATGTATAATTCTAAGTTGTGAACATTTTGTCTAAGTGTGTGAGTGATGTATAGTGGAGCTAAGTTATAGTATCATCCTTAATCCCTTTATCCATCATGTTTAAGCAAGAGTTCTAATTTTAATAGGGCATGTGAAGTGTGTTGAATATATTAGGATTTTCTTCAAGTATGTAATTATCTCTATGGTGTGTAAACTATCCCTAGGTCAGTTATCTTGTTGATTGTCCCAAGTATGCTACCTTCACATTGAAATACTATGTTAGGATCCTTTAATGCATATAATTGGTCTTGGAAAGCATTGTTGCTTAGTATAAGTCTAGTAGTTTATGGGATATGTCTTGGTGGATGACCTCTTTAGTGTAGTTTCCATTTTATGCAAGATTCTAACTCTTTTCCTAAACAAGCATTAGATTAGGTGATAGACACTTAAAGAAGAATCTAGGGAGCTATCCCTTTAAATCATAGAGATTCATCTCTCTTACAAGTTCCCACAAATTGAGAGATGATTAAATGTTGCATAAAATTGTAGGAGCTTCATAGAGTGTCCTAGGTACATAATTTGATGACAATAGTTCCTAAAGAGAGCTATCCCAGTTATAGCTTCATTAGCCCAAGTTTATTCTAAGTTAATAGTTATTAGTGATAAAGTGCAACCACAAGGTCAAATGGATTAATCCATTCCCAATGTTATCCCATAGATGCCTACTCTGAACCTTTTTCCTAATAATAACCAAAACATCCCTGTTCTTAATCAACTCCTAGCTCTAAGCCTACTGCCCATTAGTTATGCTACTCCTAATCAAATTCTAGGATTCCTAAATCACCAAAACACTAATGGATCTTCTAATAATGGTAAAAAATCCTTAATACCAACTTCTGGTACAAGAAACAATCAAGTCCATAATTTTGAGACCCTTAAGAGTGAGAATGAGTCTATATTAAAGATGGTCCAAAAACTTAGCACTAATTTTATTCAGTTGTAAAAATAACTTGGTAATATTGGTGAGAGTTATGGAAGGAACTTTACTTTCTAAAAGTTTAATAAACCATGAAATAGATTTTATAATGACAACTTATACAACAACAATAAGGCTAATGAACCCTGTTCTAGTAACAAGACCATGGACGTCAATCTCACTGACATTACTTTGCCTGATTACTGTAGAGTGCATGCTACTACTAAGCATGGTGATATTGATTGCATTGAATTCTAAAAATCCTTTGAGGTTTTTCAAGAAGAGATAGACACATTTTAAGTGGTCTCTAACAAGGATAATGATACATACCAAGTCCATATGGTAGAGACATTCCAATTCCCTATTTAGGAAGATAAAGAACTAGAAAATATTCCTAAAGAGATCTAAGCATTTTAATAATTCTTGAAGACATACCCTCTGAGGAATAGGGAGCAAAAATAACCACTAACCACTTCAACCCCTCCTAATAATTATGGGACCCTTCTTGATACCACTTCAAGGAATGGCCCTAAGCCACCCAAAGGAAGTTCTTCCAAACTTAGTGCTAATTCCCCAAGTAGGACTGGCTATAACATTATTGAAGACATGAAGAAAATTAAGGCCAACATCACTTTGCATGAGTTAACTCAAATTAATAAGCATAGGGACTTGTTATTAGAGTCTTTATCTAAAAAACATAGGAAGCCACCCATCATTGATAGTGCAAATGTAACCATGCAAACAACCAAAGTAGAATCTCCACCCTTCCTACTTACAATCAAGATATTTGGCAAGAATATCCACAATTATCTTCTATATTCTAGGGCATCAACTAATATCATGCTTGCAGGAATATGTGAATAACTTGGACTGACCCCAATCAAGTTTGATAGGTTAGTTACATAATTATACAAATCAAGAGTCAAAGTCATTGGAGAATTATTAAATGTACACATGTATTTATCCCTTGAACCTAGAGTGAAACAATTTATTAACATTCAAGTAGTAGACATTCCCAATGCATATGGACTACTCTCAAGTAGAGAATGGACCAAGCCCTTAAATGGATATATGTATACTATTTTTTCACATCTATGGCTGCCTTGAAAAGGTGTTCCAAATGAAATAAGAGTGGAAAGGGAATAAAGAATGAATCACATGATTATTGAATACAATGCTGTCAATGAAAGATTTAGCTTCCTTGATTCTGACTTAGGAGTCTTCACCTTAAAGGCTAAAAAAGTGGCTAATTATAAGAACACTCATGTTGTACTTAGTTTATGGAAGCTAAATGTTGATGGTGATAAATTCAAGTCTATATCTAGAGTTGGTATTGTCTTGATAGACCCTACTGATAAACAATATCATGCAACTTATAGATTACAATTCCCATGCACCAATAACCTGGCTGAGTATGAGGCTCTCATCTTAGGGTTGCAATTTGATATTAAAAATAAGGTCAAATAATTACTCATTTATGGAGATTCTAAACTTGTATTCAACTAAGTAAGGAGCAAGTACCAATACGAGCTCTCATACCTCAAGAGGTATAAATTTAGAGTTTGGGATCTAATAGAATATTTTGAGGCATTCAATATCCTCTCTATCCCTAAAGAAGAAAACAAAGCTGATAATGGGATGGATTTTACTACAGCCAACCTCATGCTTGATCAATATTCCCCTAACTTTAGTATTGACATGGTATCCTGCCCCTCAATCCCAGATAACGTGAACCACTTCTAGGTCTTCAATTATGATCAATAGATCCTAGAATTCATGACTAACTTAGGAGATTTTGAAACTCATATTATTGATGAAACTAATGAAAGTACATTTGAAAGAGAATTCAATGGCAAAATCATCCAACTAAATGATAAAAAAATACCTAAGGGGATGGTTTCACTAGAAAGGTTATTTAACCAGGACAAACTCACTAAAATCCCTAAGGTCCCCAAGGTGAATGGGAAAGACAATAATGCAATAAATCTTGGACCCTAAGATCAGCCTTGATAAGTTAATATAGAGAAAGCTTGCATAGAAATGGAAATTAAAATGGATAGAGAGTTGCTCACCAAATATAAGGACATAATAGCCTGGTCTTATGATGATTTAAAATTTTTTGATCCCAAGGTTATTACCCAACTATACCCTCAAAGAAAACTATAAACCCTACAGATAGAAATAAAGGCTTGTTAACCCCATCCTAGAACCCATGATTTTCAAGGAATTCAAGAAGCTATTAAATGCAAGGATTGTGTTTCCCATTTGACATTCCACTTGGGTTGCCAATATGGTTCTAGTCAAGAAAAAGAATGGTGAAATAAAATTATGCATTGACTTCAGGAATTTAAACAAAGCATCTAGGAAGGACAATTATCCCTTGCCTTCTCTAGACTAGGTGACACAAGTTATTTTAGGGTCAGCCATGATGTCTTTCCTTGATGGATTTTTAGGGTATAACTAAGTGTTAGTTGATAAAGAGGATAGAATGAAGACAACCTTTACTACTATGTGGGGAACTTTTGCATACAAAAGTATGCCCTTTAGACTAATTAATGTAGGGGATACCTTTCAAAGGACCATGGACCATACTTTCTAAGGTCTAGTAGGAAAATTTATCATAACATACATGGATGACCTAATAGTGTTCTCTAAAAATAGGAAAAATCATTTCACACACCTTCAACAAGTGTTTGAGAGGTGAAAAAGGTATGTTATTTCTCTTAACCCCAAGAAAAGCATTTTTTGTGTTATTGAAGGGAAGATTCTAGGTCATGTCATCACTAAGGATGGGATCTCCATATATACTAAAAGGGTGGAATCCATTTCTACGATAGAGCTTCCAAATAGTCGAAAAGAGTTGAAGTCATTTTTTGGAAAGATAAACTATGTGAGAAAATTCATCTCAAGGTTTGCTAAGATTGTTAAACCACTGAATGACACGCTCAAAAAAATTCCAAAATTACTTAGAGTAAGGAGTCCAAGAAATCATTCAATAGTATCAAAGGATCTATTAGTCAAACCCCAATATTGATAAGTCCAAATTTTTCAAAGGACTTCTATTTGTATTCATTTACTTCTAATCATACAATGGCTATGGTCATAACCTAGAAAGTTGATGGGAGTGATCATCCAATAGTATTCATGAGTACCAATTTCAAAAATTTAGAACTAAACTATTCCCTAATTGATAAACATGCATATACACTAGTAAAAGCAGTAAAGAAGTGCAGATATTACATCCTCAGAAACAAAGTGCATGTTATCTTACTAGACCTTACCAAAAAACTCATGCTAAGTCAAAATGAATTATTTGAGTGTAGAGGTAAATGGATGTTAGTTTTACAATAATATGATATAGATATGAAAACTACTAAACTAGTAAGGTGCCAAGGCCTAGTTCAAATGATTACCAACACCAATCCCAAGCTACACATCATGCAAGTTGAGTAGCAAGACTTCTAACCCAATGAATGGTATGACTCACTAATCCATATGATGATTAATGGTACTACTCTTGTAGGACTCACAAGGGAACAAAAAAGAGCCCTAAGACTCAAAGCTTCTCACTATTTGGTCAAATATAGAGTATTGTATAGAAAAAACTTTGAGGGAGTCTATTTAAGGTGTGTATCCAAGGAGGAAGCTTCTCAAATCATGAATATTTTCCATGAGAAACTATGAAGTAGACATCTATTAGGAAGAAAAATAACCCATAAAATCCTTAGGGTTGGTTACTATTGGCCCACCATTTTTAAATATGCTCACAAGCACGTAAGAGAATGCCATTCTTGTCAAATATTTAGCACTAAATAACCAAAGGCAACCATGCCTCTACAACTAGTGATGGTTGACAAACCCTTTGCATAATGGGGGTTAGATTTCATAAGAGAGATTAACCCCAATTATTTTTAAGGCCATAAATATATCCTAATTTCCATAGATTATTTCACAAGGTGGACTAAGGCTATAGTCACCAAACACTGCAGGATAGAAGAAGTGACCAAATTTTTAGAAGAAAACATTTGTACCAAATTTGGAACCCCAATTTCCTTGGTGTGTGATAATGGATATGCATTTGTATCCATATAAATTACTAAATGGGATTATGAAAATGGCATTTATCTAAAGTTTTCTTCTAACCATTACCCCCAAGGAAATGAAGTCTTTGAATCTACCAATAAGAACTTAATACAGGCACAAAAAATCTGTTGAAGATAAGCCTAGGACTTGGCACAAACTCCTCAAATATTCTCTATGGGTGGATAGAATTAAAATAAATCAAGCCTTAAAGTCATCACCATTCCTATTGGTATATGGCCAAGAACCTATCTTTCCTATCACCCTCAAGATGCCCACATTCAAATTTATGCAGGAGTACATCCAAGAAAGTTAGGAACTTACAAATTCTAGATTTATTTTTGAAGGCCATAAATATATCCTAATTTCCATAGATTATTTCACAAGGTGGAATAAGGTTGTAGTCACCAAACACTGTAGGATAGAAGAAGTGACCAAATTTTTAGAAGAAAACATTTGTACTAGATTTGGAACCCCAATCTCCTTGGTGTGTGATAATGGATCTACATTTGTATCCATATAAATTACTGAATGGGCTTATGAAAATGGCATTTATCTAAAGTTTTCTTCTAACCATTACCCCCAAGGAAATGAAGTCTTTGAATCTACCAACAAGAACCTAATAAAGGCAAAAAAAAGTCTGCTGAAGATAAGCCTAGGACTTGGCACAAACTCCTCAAATATGCTCTATGGGTAGATAGAATTAAAATAAATCAAGCCTTAAAGGCATCACCATTCCTATTGGTATATGTCCAAGAACCTATCTTTCCTATCACCCTCAAGATGCCCACATTCAAATTTATGTAAGAGTAGATCCAAGAAAGTTAGGAACTTACAAATTCTAGGTTTATAGATATCATTTAGATGGAAGATGTAAGGGAAGAAGCCTTTGCTAACTTTAGCAAGAATCAAACCAAAGTAAAGAGATGGTTTGATAAAATTTCAAAGGTGAAGGTGTTTAGGCAAGGAGACTTAGTCCTTTTTTGGGATAAGGCATTTGAACCCAAGGATAAGCATGGCAAATTCACACCTCTATGGATTGGCCCATATCACATTGTTGAAACACTTGGAAACAACACCTTCAAGCTAAAAGACTTCAAGGAGTAGAATTCACATTTCCCACCAATGGGAAATATCTCAAGCATTACTTTGATGCAACTCCACTAGGTGTATCCATGGAATAAAATCTGTAAGACTAGTTAAGGTTAGAGTAGGTAGGCTAGTTTCTTTCTTTTTGGTTCTATTTATACATATTCATTTGCTTTCTATTATCCTTTATTTCTTCCTTCTTTGTTCTATTTGTACATATTTGTTTGCTTTTGTTTTTTGCTTCTAATTTATTCCTTAGCTCTAATAAGTCCTTTTGGATAGTCCAGTGCTCAAAGTATCTTGTCTACCTTAAATTCCCAAGATTTAGGAATGGGATCTGAACCTCATACATATGATGACCATAGACCTAGAATATGAGCTTAGTGATATAGCATGGAGAAACTGTTAAAGGCAAATGAAAATATCCCTTATTTTTTTCTAACCTAAGCATTATCTTGACATAAGTATGGTTTTAAAAAGAGTTGTACTTTTGAGCTTAAGGTTTAACTTATTAAGGTAAAATCATGTTTACACTTAATAAGACATCCTTGCTTGAGACAATGGTTACAACCATGGGCGATTATCTAAAAATAAAAAAATTGACTAAAATCCTTAAACCTAGCTATCCTAGTTCCCAACCTTGCTAAAAACATTAAAATGTATGTCAAAAAATACAAAAATAAGAATTCAATGCAAAATTTAAAGATTTTCAAGCATATGTGATTTGAGTAATCTCCATCAGGGCTATGGATGCCTAGCTGGTAGTGGAGAAAGGCCTTGAGTGGAGCCAAAGGCATCTCTATCAGGGATATAGATGCCCAACTAGTAGCAGAGCAATGTCCAAGCCTCCCCTAAACCAAGATCATGATTCTTCATGAATAACCAAACATGTTATAAGCCAGTGTAAATGATTAAGGACATGAAACCTGGAAGTTGTTCACTGAATCTCATGGAAAATAGTATGTGGAATAAAATCAAACACATAACATGATTCTATCCTATTAATCAATCCTAATCTTTCATATTCAAATATCCTTTCAACCATGAATAGATTTTGATGATGACATAGGTCTAATAGGATAAGTGACCTAGTTATTTGCTAAACTAGAGTCTCTAGGTTCTAACATTTGGCTATGTTTCCTCTATGAGTTGCCATTTATTAGGGCCAAAATCCCCCTAACTTTAAAAATTGGGGCCTTTGAGATGTTTTGGATCTTGTTATTACAAGCATTGTTGTGTTCCTAGGTTTTTATGGAATTTGAAGGTCATCCATTCTAATAGGGTAGCATATTTTATTGTAATTAAGTTTTAGTATACATAATGTTAATAATGGTTTACCTTATTTGTGATAAATGGAAGTTCCATGGAGAAGGCACTGGCATGTACCAACTAGAAATTCACCACTTGATTTTATTTTAGCTTTCACTAACCTTTAATCTGTAGAAATTAAATCTTGGACCCTCTTCAACAAAACCCTAAGTCTAAAACCCTTTTGTTTGAATTCAAAATTTGGAAAGAGAAATTTAGAGGGAACACTTTATCCTAGGTTAGACCTAAGTATAATTTTATATTAAGGCTTGGTCATATTTATAAACATGACCAAACCTTAATATAAAATTATACCTATGTCATTACATATTCCCTCTTTAACACCCTAGCTAATTTTAACCACATCTTGAAATGGTTTTTCAAGGTCCCTTATTATTTCCTAACTAAGCCCCTTTTATTAATATTTAGCCTGAGTTTTAATCTTAACAACTCCTTCATGTTTATTAACACAAATAGACCCTATAATTAAAAATTTGTTCTAAATCCTTATTAATCTCAGGTCCTAACTTAACCTTCATGATTGATTGTAGATATGATGATCCTCTCTTCATCATGGGATACAATCCAATAGCGTGAGGAAGGTCTTGGAATTGATTTAAAATGAAGGCACCTCATAAAGATCTATAGTTCTCATTGCGGCTAGGATAAAGATCTAACAAAGTGAATGAAAGGTTGAAAAGTTAGAGCTCCAACAAAGCACCATGTTTCAATCACTTATGCCAAACTTTGTTGGTAGAGGGTCCTACTTGTTTAAAAGGGCCAATAACATGCGACTACTACTCAAATCACCATATGAATGCCTTTGCTTCATCATACATGCCTAATCCAATAGAGTAAGATGAATTTAAGATCCTAAGAAGCTCCATGAGGACACCATATAGTACCCTCACATCCAACTATAGTAATCTCATGGGTTTAAAATTGACACTCTCACTCATGTCACTTGATGATCATGAGGATGTCTATGATGTTAGTGAGATGATCAATTTTGACATAGTCTAATATTTTGCCTAGACAAAGGGGGTATTTTAAATGTTTGAATGAGGTTCCTTTTGATATTTTGATGAAATCCTTAGCATAAATGGATTTATCCTAAATTTATATGTGTTTATTAATATGAAATGAACTTAGGATTAAAAATTTAGCCTAAGTCCTAAATTTACATGATCCATGGAATTAACCTAAACTCTATGTTTTGTAAGATCCTATAGCTCTCACCTAATCATATAAGCATAATCCAACAGTGTGAGATCTTCAAGTGGAACCCAATAGACATGAGGGCTTGACATGTGGAATGAGTTCGAGCATTGGAACTTGATGGGTGTGAGAATATGCCAAGTGGTGTAACCATGAAACTTGGTTCTTGTCGCAACCAATCAGGTGAAAGACTTAAGATTATGATCAATGGTTTGCACGGAATCCTTAGATCCTGTCTAATGAAGCAAACCCCAAAGGTAAAATTTAAAGGCTAATAACTAATTGTACTTGAATCAATTATGAAAAATTCCATGAAAAGATGCTAAATGGATGCCACATAGGATCCATATAAGTAAAAGATGATAAAACTTAGATTGCATCCATCTTGGAATGGAAAGGTATAAGTGTTTAGACACTAAAAATATACATATCTATGATTCCAAATGTTGATAATACCCTTGAACTTGCCTAGCCTAGCCTACTTACCTAATTTAGAGTCAAGTTAGTCACTTTTTTGGCTTAACTCACCTTTTCACCCATTTTAACCTATCTTTTTCTTAGATCCTTGACCAACGATGGTTAGGTTGGATAGCCTAGACTCAACATGCAACCTACACATAAACCATCACCTTGATTTTCTAAATATAGTAGTCTAAATCTAGTTATGAGCCCTTTGTATGGATGAATTATATTTAAAATCCTTTTTCAAGTATAGTTTATACAACCACTTCTACCTCTTTCTTATTCATATAAGAGAGAGAGGTCTAAGAGGTCAAACCATCTGCAATTGTTATCAAGATATCTTTGTATCCAAAATCTCTTTTTATAGGTCAATTAGGTCAATTTACATTATCAAGAGCTATCAACCATCACAATGGGAGCATACTTACCATCAAATATTCACTAAACTCTCAAGTACCGTTACACTATTAAAATTGACATAGGTTCCACCAACATGCAAGTCTAAATCAACCACTCATTAACTAATTTTTAGTAAGACAAGTTTTAATTTTCTTGTATTTTTGACTAGGTTTTCATTTCAAGCCTAAGCTATCTCCTAGAATACACTTCCTAAATCTTGTCAATCATCAAGCCCAAACCCCAATTTCATTTCCATATTCACTTACAAGCAACTAATGATGGTTACCTGACTGATGACGGTTACCCTTGAGTGATGATGGTTGCATGATTGATGAAGGTCACTTATGTCACAAAAAAATAGCAAGCTAATCTAAACCTCTTACACCCAACCAAATTCACTTTTCTATGTTCATAAATATTAATATGCCCCTTTCTAATTTTTTGAGCCATACCCTGACCTATTAGCACTAGTAATAATCAGTTTATCACTAATTAGATCATTTCTAGTCTCTTTTCTAAACAAGATTTTCTTGTATTCAATTTCAATAATCTTCTATTATTGATGTAAGTATATTCTTTCTAGTTTTATCAACTTAATTATTTAAAATATGTGGATTGACATCCCTTAAGGAAGCTCTCACCTTTGAGATCTAGCTTTTGCTAAGAAATCCACCTTACTATCTATCTAACGAACAAGTTTGCTTTAGTGATTTCTTATCTACAGGTATTCCTCTCAAGATAAAGAGGATCTCTCACAATCTTCAGATTCAATGTGCACACAAACAAATAGGTATTCCTACCACAATCCATATTGAGTTTATTTTTTCTCTTTCTTTAGAACTTAAGTGAAAATTTACAAGAAAATTTTTGGTAGGCCCAGTAGGACCTAGAGTCTTTACTCGTGTTTTCTTTGCATCTATATGATTTTCTCTCTATCTGTGCTCATAATTAAAACTAAAATTTATTTTGGCATTAAAACCTATTACATCTATTTACCTAATTTTAACTTTGAATTAAATCACAATAATCTTATCATAGCACCACTCTTGTTGTACACACTAGCCAAACCACAGAATCAATTAAACATCAAAAAAATATAAGATAAGGCTTGACTGGGATTTCATCATCTAGCAGTTAGCTTACCCATTCTTGGTAATCCTACTTGGAGGTCATTACCAAGAGGAGAACCAACTCAGCTTTCTAGTAGAGTATAAACTTTGAATATCAATATATATTGGCTAAGCACCTGACACCCTTATTGCTATGGGACTATGAAATGAGGGGGTAAGCCCCAATACTAAGCCACATATTGATTCCAATATAGACTCTTTTGAGCACTTCAACAAATTGAAACCAACCATAGACTGCTTCTATAGTACTTGATCTACAAGCCACTTTTGAGTCACATAATTCTTCAAAACTAATGCATAAGCCAAAAATGATCTTAAAATTAAGTTCATGCTTAAACATACTTTCTAGTGTGTTCCTTAATTACCTTGACTATTTTATTTGTCTTATTTTTGTTTGAGTGGTGAGTCTATTATTTTTATTCTCTCCCACTTTTTATATGGTTCTCACACATCAGTAATGTAGAGACTTACCAAAACAAAACCTATCATTAGACCAACCTTCTTCTATCTCTTCACCTATGGAATATGTCTTCGAGGCAAAAACTCATCTTATCCTTTGAGAAGCCGCACCTTTCCTTGGGTATTTCCCCAAGGAGATATGAACTTCACCACCTTTTTAGACAATAACCCATTACCCTCCATCATTATCTCCACACCTTGATTTATCATCCATCGACTCCCATTCCATCCTAGGATCCTCCTTATGGTATGCCATCCCACCTTATGGAGAAAGATCATGAAATAGTGGTCACTATCCAACCTTTTCTTACCTAAACACCTTTGTCCATAGAACCTTTTGATATTTTAGACAAAAGTCAACCTCTTTGACTAATTGCTTCCCCTACCCCTTCAGTTCCTACTAATGATTCATTTACCTTAGGAATGAACCAAACATTAACACAACATACCCCATTTATAGCTAAAGCTCCTAACATTATCACTACCAATGTTCCCTCTGTCAACCCCAACCCATTGGTTAACACCCCTTTATTGAGCTTCGCATTACCTATCCCTTTTGCTTCACCACTTACTAACATGATGGTCACTACCTCCCCTATTATTACCAACTCAATAACCATGCACATCTAAACCATATCAACCCCTCAATAGGTATCCACTGCACCCAATCTAGCATACATCCCCAACCTACAAGGTTATGTACCCACTACCTAACCACCATAATCCACCTACCCTACCCAACCTCAAACATCTACATTCCAATATGTGGTAGCCTCCCAACTACAAAACAATTACCCATATGTTGCCCAACCTCAACCAAAATATCAGCCTTACAATCTTTTTGGTATGCCACCTTAAATTGACCTAATGAAAATTCTTATGGATAAGATGACCAACCTTGATTCATCCATTACAAGAGTACATAACATCCTATCTTATGATCAAATCTATAATGAGCCTATTCATCCTTTAGTTTATATCAAACCTTACCCTCCTCAATGGGAGCTTCTAAAATTTACCAAATTTCAAAGCAAAGGAGACCACTAACAACACCTTAGGGATTTTAAAAATTCATGATATATGATTGCTTATGATGATGCCCTTCTCCTTTGAACCTTCCCTATGTCTTTATCTAGTCTAGTACTTGACTTGTATAGTGACCTTACCAAGTATTCCATCTTCTCTTTCACCCAACTAGCACAGGTCTTCTTGGATCACTTTTTCATTAACATTTCCAAGAAGGTCTCTATCACAAACCTCTATTCTATCAATAAATTTGACGATGAGTCCATTACTGATTTTGTTGCCCAAGATTGATTAATTAGATTTCATTCTTCTTGCCTCAACCTAAACTTATAGAACTCTTCACTTGAGTTTGTACCAAACATATATCCTCTACACTGCATGTCCAAAGCTTTAGAAAATTTGATGAGGATTTTACCATGGCACATAAGCTAGAAAACCATGCCATAGATGAGGGTAAATTGAAATTATGAAACAAGAACTCTACCTTCAAGACCAATGAAACCTCTTCCTTCAAACTTGACAACCAAACCAATACTAGAACCAAAACAAGGGGAACCATTAATAGCATCATCCTTAAAACCACCCCTACACCCAATGTCAACAAATAAAATTATTCCATTACCTCTAATCCAAATGCAAGGAACCCAAATTGAAGAAACCAAAAAAATTCACTCCACTTGGAGAATTTTACACCTTAGTTTTAGAGAAACTACTAAAAGCTAACCTTATACAACTTACACCTATCAAACCTCCCCATTAATTTGATTTTTCTCATCCAACACCTACTTGGTAGAATGAGAATGACCTCTGTGCTTTTCATCAAGTAATTAGACACGATATTAGCTGATGTAATACTTTCAAGAATATTATCTAGAGTCTTATCGATAAAGGGAAACTCATGTTGGATAATCCCAATGCCCCTCAAAATCAAGCTCTTAACATCTTCAATAAACCTTTTCTCAACCATGCCCTTATTAAAACTAAGGACACATAGGCTAAATGCTCTCATAAAAACCACATGGTCAACATGGTTCATGATACACCTACCCATGAGGACCCGATTAATCAATCAACCCATTCCTCCCCTAATTCACTTACTAAGGTAATGGAGTCACTTTACCCTCCTTTGGATAGCCAAACCAAAGAGGTTCCTTTCTCCCTAGCTACCCTCATAGAAGTCTTGGAATCACCACATACTACCTCAACTAACACATCTAGACAAATCAACATTCTAGATTTACTACCTCCACTAGCTACCTAACAAAATTCCACACTTATGGAAATTATCCCTAGAGGATAAATGGTTCCACTATAACCTCTAACAGAGGAGATATCTATCCCAACCCTTCCTCACCTCAATAAATTAATCAACCTACCAACCATCCTCCCCAATCTACAAGCTTGCCTATTGCATCCACTACCCAGGGATTAGGACCAATACATAAACCTATTTCCACATTAGTATATAAATTAGAATTAATCTTAAAAATTGACATGGATCTAACCACTTTTTGGTAATAGTTAAGGCTTCTCTCCATCAACACACCTAAACCTTCTAGAATGCCTCTTACCAATCAATCCATCATCTCTCCACTACCTCTTAAACCAATCTAAACTTCTAACAACCCCTCAAATTCTTAGTCAACCAAAAAAGCCACCACCTCACCAACCAAACCTTTCAAAAATATTAGTGTGTTCCCTACTTATCCTTGAAAGTAGACTTAAATTCACCTAAGCCTATACCCAGTTCTTAACCCACACCAACCAAGAGGATGAAAGCATTGAAAGGACACATGACTAAGCCTCTACCTCCCTCTACCTTTCCATCTATATTAGGACCTCACCCTTCCACTTTGCTTAAAAATCAAATCCCTTTCAACATATGTCACCAATTTCCATTGATTACACCAACACATTTATAGCTAATGCACCGGTCCTTCCTAGATCACAACCATTCATACCACCAAATTTGGCTACCTCAAATACCAACATACCTAGGCCAAGATCATCTGTCCAAACCACCCTACCCAAGCCATCTCTCACCCAACCTATCACCACACACACGCCCATCTTACCAACCAAAACTGTGAGCCCAAAACCTTCCTTACCTATAGTGTAATCCTATACACCCATTCTTCAAAGGTTAGTGCAGACCTCCTACTTCACATTATGTCCCATAAAACCTTTAAATCCTGTTAGTTTGAAGCCAACCTAGTATAATGACTGTCAAATCTACTCCTATCACATGATACTTAGGCATGACATGGGGAATTGCAAAGCTCTATAGGCCATTATCCACCAACTCTATGATAAGGATGATCTTTTGGTAGATGACCTTACATCCATTCCTCTACCAATATACCCAAAAATTGGCCACCAACACATTCTTAATCCCCCACTCTCACCTCAAAGTGACAAAGAATCTACTCAACCCCCCATCACACCTTCCCCCTTTATCCATATCATTAATGTGGTTTCACAATCACAACAAAAGGATAAAGGGAAGGCTAAAGCATCCATTCGATGGACATACCCACCAAATCACCTTATACCAAACCAAACCCAATTCTCCACGCTTGCACCTAAGCCAAAGTCACTATCTTAGGCACATCAGAGACTAACCCCTCCAAATCTATTAGAAGAGTCATCCATAAACAACTACACTAGACCCCTACTAATATGAGTCTCTATGAGCTCATTTTTACCTCACCTCACCATTGTCAAGCCATGATCAAGGTTATGAAATCCATTGAGGTTAGACCAGGAGACTCCCAACATTTAGAGACATTCATCAGTGCTCTCCAAATCTCTACCCTTGTCACCTTAAAGGATTTAGAGATACCTTATATCCACCCCAAAGACTTAGATCCCATTTTTTTATTATATCCCACATCAACCAGACCTACATAAAATTTGTTATGATCAATGGGGGAGCCAATATCAACATCATCTCTTTCCATGCCTATGGGCAACTCAAGCTATCAGATAATGTCATATGTGAAAGTTTATCCATCCTTAGATATTTTAATGACACCATGATCACTACCTTTAGAACCATCATTCTCCATTTTTATCTAGGATCTCACATTCCCCTTAAACTCTTTTATGTAGTCAAAGGTGATTTCTAGTACAATGTTTTACTTAGGAGACCTTGGATTCATGCCATGGGATGTGTACCTTCCACCCTCCATCATTGTGTCAAGTTTGAACATGAAGGTCATGTTGTTACCATAAAAGCTAACCCTATCCCTTTTACAACATGAAATATGACCTATCGACCTAATGATGTTCTTTTGCCTCCATCCAAAGCACTACAAATAACCACTATCAAGCCCTCACCCATAGAAGCTGAAGTCATTACTTCTTCCCCTTCCACTGAGGCATCCACCAATTCATATATCCTTATAAACTTGATACCCATCACTGATCCTTTAGAACCTACCTTTCAACACCTCACCCTTGGAGAATACCATCTTCTCATCCTTGATGCCCCCCAAGAATATAGGCAACTTAACTACTAATTAGGTTATGACCCCAACATTGGATCCATTACCCCCTTGGGGCCTTTGAGTTGTTAAAACCATTTTATCTATGGGGGAATTGACAAAACACTTAACACTACCATAACTCCCTCTCTACCTTAGCCTTTCACCTCCACCTTCTCTTATTTGGACAACCCAAACTTTTCCAAATGATACATTCATAGGTGTGCTTGGAAGGGATTTGGTTTAAGATGATATGAGCATGACCCACACAAAATAACCTTGATTGAGACCCAAAAGCCTTATGATAAGCATGGCCTCAAATTCATTCTACCCAATAAGAAGAGATCCAAACAAACTACCCCCACCATTGTTGAAGAAGAAACCCCTTCCTCACCAACACCCCCTCCACCTATAGATGAGGATGAGGACATCATCCCACCCATTTTTTTTTCCAACATGATTACCCATGGCCCCCTAACTTATCAAAAGGAAGGGGCATCCATATCTATCCCTTTTACCCACCCAAAACTTGTGGGAGATGACTCTCTTATAATTAACACTATTCAGTGTCAAGATGATGATGCTATTCTCACCTACCTTGGTGCAATGAATTCATCCATCCAAAAATCTTTACCTCTAGAAACCTCAACCATATTTAATGAATATACCATATAAATTAAAATAGGCACTCTAGATGACCCTCACATTATCAAACTTGGCCAAACTCTCACCTTTGAGGAACTATAGGACTTCTCTACCTTCCTTCAAGACCACAATATTGAATTCGTCTGGTCATATGATGACATGCCTAGTATTGGCCTAGCCATCACCACCCACAACCTTGTAACCAATCATGATTATAAACTTGTCAAATAGAAACTTCATCAAATACACCCTTGCATAACTCTCCCTATCAAAGAAGAGCTTCAATGCCTCCCTTCCATCAACTTTATTCAACTTATCTATTATCCCTAATGGGTTTTGAATATTATACCTATCACTAAAGCCATAAGGGAGACTACATATCTCTGTGGACTTTCACGACCTCAATCTCACCTACCTAAAGGATGACTTTCCTTTACCTAGTATTGACCAACTCATTAATCTTACAATAGGCCATGAGATGCTGTCTATCATGGATGGATTCTCATGTTATAATCAGATTTTGATTGCCCCTAAAGACTAGCACATAACTACCTTTATTACCCCATGGGGAAATTTTTGTTATAGAGTCATGCCCTTCAGTCTTAAGAAAATTTCCACAACCTACCAATGTGCCATGACCTATATTTTCCATGACTTTATCCATACAATCATCGAAGAGTATGTGGATGACCTTCTCAAGAAGTCCAAGCTTTGTAAAAACCATTTACACATTCTCAAGATTATCTTTAAGTGACTTATCCATTATCATGTCCACCTCAATCCTAAAAACTATATTTTTGGGGTCTTTTCAAGAAAAATTCTTGGCTTCATCATTTCCCTTTGAGGAATTGAATTTGATTCAGCCAAAATCAAAGCCATCCTTGAGATGCTACCTCAAACCAATCTTAAGCAACTTCGTAGCTTAGAGGGGAAACTTCAATCCATTCATCACTTCATCTCCTAGCTCTTTAATTGGTGTTAGCCCTTCCACCACCTCTTGAAAAAGGACATCTCTTTCAAGTGGAATATTGATAGTCAAAATGCCTTTGATACACTCAAAATACCTGCTATCTCTACCTAATAAATATGGCCAACCTTTCTACCTCTATATCTTTTCCATAGACCACTCCCTAGGGGTGATGCTTGCCCATCGGGATGAAAAACACATAGAGTAAAGAATTTATTACATTATCAACACACTTGTCAAATATAAGACTTGGTACACACATTCTAATAAATTATGTTTAACCCTAGTATTTGTGGCCACCAAACTTCACCACTACCTTCTTAACCACAAATTTTTTGTCATAACCAATACCGATCCCCTTAAATACATGCACTCCAAACCATACCAAAACTAGTGTATGGCTAAGTGGATCATTTTAGCTGAGATTGACCTTGAGTTCCTTTAGCAAAAGTCAATCAAAGGGCAAGCAATTTCAAACCAACTAGCCAAGGTACCCCTAGCGAACAATCAACCTCCCCCTCTTGAATTTCCAAATGAGTCTATCATAAGCTTATCTCAAGTAGATTTAACCAATTAGGTAACCATGTTTTTTGATGATTCAAAATGTCAGCATGGTGGGGAGCCGATATCATCCTTGTCCCCCTTATCGATGAACCACTTCCCTTATCTTTTAAACTTGACTTTGAATGTACCAATAATGTGGTTGAGTACATAGCCCTAGTAATAGGTCTCTAAACTATGCTAGCCTTAGGAGTCAGAACAATCAATACCTTCACCTTAACATAGTTCCCTCTGGCCTCTCTAGGAATTCCCATTAAACATTTTTTCAAAGTACCTCTCATTATACCATTATGGGAGGAATCCTTTACAAACGAGGCTTGGATGGCCTCCTATTCCATTGCCTCCATGATCTACAATCCTCTCATGCCATCAAAGAGACACATGATGGTATTTGTAGGGGTCACTTTAGTGGCCTCACTATGGCCAAGCATATCCTTTTCCTATGATATTACTATCCTACCCTTAACTAAGATTTCTGTGATTATGTGAAAAGGTGTGTCAAATGTCTACAAAATGCTAATTTACATCATGCATCAAGCAATAGTCTTCATGTTTCTATAGACTTTTGGCCATTTTTATAAAGGGGTCTAGACCTTATCAATGAAATTAACCCCCAATCTTCACAATGACATCATTCTATCATTACCACAACTGAATATTACACCAAATGGGTGGAGGCTATTCCCTTTGTCTTGACAAAATCTAAAAAGATCATCGAATTCATCACCCACCATATCATCTACCATTTTGGTGTTCCACATAAGATCATCACCGATAATGGTAAGTCCTTAAAAAATAAACAAGTTCAAGGCCTTTGTGATGTATTTGGTATTAAACTGAGCTTTTCATCACCTTATCACCCATAAGCAAATAAACAAGTTGAAGCCTCTAACAAAATCCTTAACAACATGCTTACCAAAATAGTCAATGCCTTAGGTTGGGATTGACACTTGCACATCCCCTTCACCCTATGGGCATATTGTACTAGCATTCAAACCCCCACTAGTGCTACACCCTTTTCTCTCATATTTGGAGCTGAGGTTGTCTTGCCTCTTGAAATTCAAATACCTTCTCTTCACATATCTTTATGTGACCTCATTTCAGAAGATGATTACCATCAAGAACATTTAGCCCAACTCAAGCTACTTGATGAATGTTGTTTAGCCACTCTTTCCCATCTTCATGTCTATCAAGAGTGAATTAATCAATCCTATAACAAACACCTAAAATTCTAAGAATTTAGCATTAGATATCTTGTCCTCAAAGAAAACTAACATGTCACTAATATGGAGAAAAGCTAAAGGGGCAAATTTGCTTTCAATTGGATTGGACCCTACATCATTACCCATAAGTATGGATCAAGAGCTTATCATTTGTCCTCTCTCAAAGGCAAAATAGAACTTGAGCCTCTTAATGCTTCACATCTGTGCCCCTTTTATTGTTAGATAGGGATCATGATCATCATGTATCTAACTTGAGCTCATCCCTTGCAACCACATTCATTTCCCTCTTTTTAGGGGCAACTGAATAAAACTAAATCATGTGGTTATCTATCATAATTATAGCCTAATATTGAACTATAGATACCACAACTCTATCCACAACATGATTCTCATAATACTTCCCATATATTTGAGATCGGTTCCTATGGTCATTGTCACCTATACCTCTTTTTTTTCCTATTGAACCATCATGTTAGCTTAGTTTTAACTTCATAGAGGGAATCCATTGAGAATGTATGAGCAAGTCTATGTCAAGAAAAATCAAATCAACATAAAAGCAATATCAAATAAAAAAAAACAACCATGGGTCACTCTTAGCATCCATAGATTGCTCCCTTGAAGGAAAACTATTGAAAACTTATTCTAAAATTGAAAAATGTAAGGGGGATTATTCCCTTAAAGGACAACTATCAAAAGCATTATACTTAAGCACATAAACATAGACCACTCCCTTGAAGGATGGATGGATAAAGCATTAGTCAAAGCTATCAATTTCTTGGAAGCTTCCCATATTGATCAACTTCCTTGACCCTCACATAAATAAAAAAAATAAAACCAAAAGCAAGAGCAAAAGAATTTTAAAAGTTGTAATTAACTTTCATAACAATAGTAATATTGAAAAGCCATAATCAACTCTCCTTAGTAGACTTCTCATAGTGATCAGTCTACACTTTCTATATGGACATAGACTTATTTATACTACCTCTTTGGACACCTACAAAAAAGGCATACTAGTCTCGCTAATGGTTCTAGTTTCACCCATTCTCCATCCAAATAGCATATGCACAAGACTATGAGCTTACTTGACACAATGTTATCAAAATCCCTATCTATCAACCTAAGCTTACTAATGCAAAGCATTTGAAAGACTTATTTTCATTGACCCAATCCAATTTTGGGTTTCATGTTAGTCTTTACCAATGAAAAAGCATCATGCTCTTTCTCTTATCTTTTATTAGTTTATGTAAGCCTATCACTATGAGCATGAACAATAAACATCATATCAAAAGCATGAACATCATGAGCTATGTCATCAATCAACAACATCTATTCATCAATGAGTCAAACACAATGTCAACATATCATAGTAAACCATGAACATCAATCACATCGTAACCCATGATCATGTCATTACACCATCAATATCATAAACCAAACAAGCTGATCAAAATATCAAGGTATATTCCATTTCTCATTTTACCCATATAACCATAAATAAAGCATGTATCCATCCATAACATATTTTATCATGGCCATGAGCATAATTAGAGCATTACATGCCTACACTACTAAGTCAAATAACCATGAGCATCCATAACCATAAATCACAAAGCATGAACATATAAACTATAGGCATCCATCATATATAAAACATCAAATGTCATACATCATATAGATTGAATAATCAAATAATATTAATAATTCATGTTATAAGGTGTCAACTCTCTCTAAAAACATATACATCTCACTACATTGACATGTAGGCTGATATCAAAATAATACATCCATATAATATATCTCAACATAATCAAGGGCCTACACCACTACCACTGACCCCATATATGCCTAAACCTATACCTAGTAGTGGTCTCCCTACTATTCCTCCCTATCCAACTATGAAATCCCACTACCTTAGAGTAGCTATCGATGGCTTACTGACCAAGCTTATTGTGTACTCTACATACCTCATAGCCTAGGACAACTGGTCTAATACCATCACCTCATAATATCTAAGCTCCATAAAAGTAGCTAAATACCATGATCAGGGCATTATGTATGATGGCCCTCCTACTACTAATATACCTATCCCAACCCTTTACCAAAGTAAATCTCTCTCACCTGTAATAGTGGTGAGATGACCTTGTCATGCTTTCACCTATCCTTATAGCATGGCCACTTGTCCCTGTAAAGTAGCCACCTATCCCTATAAACCAATAACTTAGGCCTATGTCATGGCAAGTGCTACTAATACCTATCCATATCTTTATGCTTGACTTAGTGCCTTTTTTAGATCTACATTCATGGGATATTGACCCCCATCACCCCATCTAAAGTCTATCATAGCATACCTACCTTAGTACCAAGCATCATAAACATCATCAATGACTACATCATTAATAAGAGCCTTCACTGGTAGCTCCTTAAAATCAAACAAACCTCCTGTGGCTAGGGTATGAGTAATATAAACTTTGCTTCCTCTCTCCTATACCTAGGGAAATTAGGTGGATCCCTTGAGCAATCTTGAACTATCTCCAAACATGCTCTTATGGGAGAAGCTCATCCTCACCCTCCCTATGGTTGTATATCCACTGATAGCTTTACAGAGCTAGGATGTGATATCCCAACCCTGCCCACTATGGCCACCTGATGTAGGGCCTCCATATCACATCCCCAATTACCAGGCCATCTAATACCCCTTAGAACCACTCAATGTCTCTAGCTCCTCCAATTGCCACTATCATAGCTCTACCTATCCTCCATCATAGGAAACCCACTATATAATCCATTGACAGATAACCCTCTACCAAAAATCCAAGGGGTATAAGTACCTAAATAGGCTCAAAGGCCCAACAATGAAGAATAAAGCTGACACTAATCTTGTACTACCTGTGATGTTTGAAACGCTAGAGCTCTTAGTATATCTATAATAATAGCACTGGGGGCCAACTAAATATAGTCCTCCTCAATAGCATCTCAATAATCACAACTAATAGTGCCATAGGAAACCACCCCCTAAATGATTCAATCAACAAAAATGCTGTCAACACCATCATCATCATCATAATCAAACATCTATCTATTGGAGCCATTTGGTATAATGAGCTATAGCTAAATTTGCCTATATGGTACATGCCTAAGTATGATCATCAACATATATCATCTCCATCATATCATCTACCTCCTCACCCTCCATCTAATATACTACCTCTCCTCAAATTGATAGACATGTGATCCTATGCACATCCTTTGGTAGGATGGTGATCTCTAAGTCAAAAACTAAAATGTGTTCATCATGGGGTCCCATCTCTTGATGAGCATAATGATCATTTTAATATCTCATGGTAGATTTTGATAATGTTGCATCATACCTAATCCCACATCCTCCATGTGTCACCACTCTTCCATAGTCATGGCATCTTAGACCTCGACAAAGGGAACCAAATCCTGGTCTCTTAGCCTAATTTACTCTCTAGCCTATAAGCATAGCATACAACACTATATTTTTGTGTTTTACCTAACATTAAGTACTAACTTTTGACTTACCCTTACCCTATCCCATTTCCATCTTACCCCATCCTCCTAGCCTAGATACCTACCTACCCTAGCTAAGCAAACCTATCACACTCACCCACCAATCCAACCCAAAAAATGCATCTATTTACCCATTTAGCTAAATAACATAATAAAAAAACTACCTTCTAACTCCAAGATTTTAGGAGGCCTAAGCCCATACCCTTAACCGTCAATGGTTCTTTAACCATCACTAGTCACCTAGGGACAATTATCCCCTTAGGGTCAATCGATGATGGTCAAGTTGAACTGTCACTGGTCACTGTCTTTGCCCTAGTGGTAGAGACTCAAACCCTAGACCTCCTAAATTTAACCATGTAAGCATCTAATCTATCTAAAAAAACCTAATAAATATTAATATTTGTTCAAACAAACCACTCCTAACCCATTATTTTAGAATCAAACCCTACCTAAACTTGATTTACTTGCATTTTAATCTTACCCAAACCCCACTCAATCCCTAACTAGGGCTTTTATGGGAAGAAAGCCTAAATAGAAAATTCTATTACTTTTTTACAAAAACAAAAACCCAACCTAGCTATTAATTTTAAAAACATAAAATACCCTATACCTCATTTCAAGAGTGCTACCTAGCCATAGGCCTCACCCAACCTCTCTACCACATCCTCGACTTGCCTCCATCCTCTCTATCTTCACTTGGCTAGTACACCACTATCTCACCTCAGTAACCTCGACCCACCATGCACATAAATTGCAATCAAATCACCAGAGCACAAACATAAAAGTTAAAATATGTGAAAATGACATTCATTTTTTACTTTTACCCTATGGATTTGAGGGTTTTACCCTAACCATCATTGGTCAGGGTGACCAATGCTGGTCAACCCTTGGAACATTTCCCTAATCATCATCGATCAAGGTACCCACCTTAATTTTTAGAACCTATCAGTAACTAGCCTAATTACTCAGTCATATCTTTCCCACATGGGAAGAACTACGTTTAGCCTAAAGCTTTTCTAGATATTACATCCATGTAACTATGTAGACAACATCTATGTGCCTTAAACACATGGAGTCAACTCAGCCATTACCACCAACCTCATCAACTTGCCATTGGTCTATTTTGGCCTATTTGGCATGCAAGTTTGCGACACTTTTTTGCCTGGTCCCTTGACCACAATAACAACACTGCCATGTTGACCATTTGTATTTTACACCACCTCATTCACAACAACCCACTTATGTCTCAATGGGAGCACTTCCTACCTTAGATACCCATGATACTTGACCCATTTGTGTTTTCCCCTAGAGCACTTGCTACCTTAGATACCCATCAAATACATAAAGATCACTTAGGAGACTTGCATTTACGAGTATTCCCAGC
Source organism: Torreya grandis (assembly GCA_037957365.1). Taxonomy (NCBI): domain Eukaryota; kingdom Viridiplantae; phylum Streptophyta; class Pinopsida; order Cupressales; family Taxaceae; genus Torreya; species Torreya grandis. The sequence continues at coordinate 1,147,748 of JARHVA010002340.1, forward strand.
CCCCACACCTATAGGCAGTTACGTGGTTCACTTGTCTTCCTTAACAATGGCCCTTACTTTTTACCAACATTATAAATTTTTAGTCTTTTGTGTAATCTCAGCTATCACACTATTTTGTCACATTTTTTGCATAATTTTATGCCACACATGCCCAACCCTTATTTTTATAACCTACCTCGTGACCTACCATCTACCTATTATCAAACCCATACCCACCTACGTTTCACCTTAGCATCTCCTAGTTTGAGGGGGGAACACCTCCTACTCTGAAGCTAAGTAGATCTAGAGCCAATCTCCATTTTTATTTTACTGCTCATTCATACAAGCCACACAGTAAAAAGGGGCAAAATGTAGACACCAAAATCTACACACCTAAAATTTTGAATGTCAAAAATACCCCTAAACTTGCTTAGCCTAGCCTACTTACCTAATCTAGAGTCAAATTAGTCACTTTTCTGGCTTAAATAACCTTTTTACCAATTTAAACCTATCTTTTTCCTAGGTTCTCAACTGATGATGGTCAAGGTGACTAGAGATGGTCACCCTAATTGATGATGGTCAGGTTGGACAACTTGGAATCAACATGCAACCTACATGCAAATCACCACCTTGCTTTTCTAAATATGGTAGTCTAAATCTAGTTGTGAGCCCTTTACGTAGATGACTTATATTTAGAATCCTTTTTCAAGTCTAATTTGGACAACCACTTCCACTTATTACTTGTCCCTATAAGAGAGAGAGGCTTGGGAGGTCAAACCATTTACAAATTTTATTAAGAGCTCTTTATATCTAGAATCTTTTTTTGCAAGTCAATCAGGTCAATTCACATTATCAAGTTCTATCAAATGTCACATAGGGAGCCTACTTGCCATCAACTCTCCACTAAGCTCCCAAGTACTGTTATGCTACTGGAATCAACCTAGGTTCCACCAAAAATCAAGTCTACATCAATCACCCATCAACTAATTTCTTGTAAGATAAGTATTCATTTTCTTGTATTCTTTTACCAAGTTTTTATTCCAAGGCTAAGCTATCTCCCAGAATCTAATTCTTGGATCCCGTCAATCAACAAGCCCAAACCTAGTTTCATTTCTAGATTCACTAATGGGCAACCTAAGATGGTTACCTAACTGGTGATGGTTACCCTTGACTGATGATGGTTCCATGACCAGTGATGGTCACCTATGGTACCAAAAACCAAAAAGTTAATCTGACCCTCTTACACCCAACCAAATTCACTTTTCTATGTTCCTTCTTGTTCATAGGACCCTTTATAATTTTTTGAGCCATACCATAACTCATTACCATTAGTACTAATCAATTTATGACTAATTAGATCATTTCTAGTCTCTTTTCTGAATAAGTTTTTCTTGTATTTGATTTTAGTAATCTTTTATTATTAATGCAAGTATCTTCTTTCCACTTTTATCAACTTAATTATTTAAAATAAGTGGATTGATAGCCCTTACAGAAGCTCTCACTTTCAGGATCTAGCTCTCACTAGGTAATCCAACTTAGTTCCTATCTAGCAAACAAATTTTCTTTAGTACTTTCTTATCTGCAATTATTCCTCCAAAGATAAAGAGGAGCTCTCATAATCTTTTGATTCAACACGCACACAAATAAATAGGTATTCCTACCATAATCCATATTGAGTTTCTTTTCTCTCTTTTTTTAGAACTTAAGTGAAAATTTACATGAAACAAAAAACACAAGTCTTAATCAAATCAAAGACATGAACAAACCTAGGTCCAAATCACCTCTGCCATTAAAGCTCTAGGGAATTTCAAACTTAGCACAAAGCATTGAAATTATGATCAGTTAGACCTAAGTTTAGCCAAAGCAATCCCAAGTGTGAAGAAAAAATATATAGATATTCATGAAATTGGTGATAAAAAATCTAAAGGTTTAGGAAGAAATGGTAGTGGGAAGGCAACAATAGAGGGAAGAAATAAAGCTTTACCTATCTACAGACCATCTAGTTCAGATTTTCAAGGACATAGAATTGGACATCATAGCATTGACCAATGGGTGTAATAATTGGTCTGAGATATTATTCACCATAGAAGAGATGCAAAACCTCACTCAAAATGAAAGGAGAATTGAGATGTTCAACACCAAATACTAGGACCTGGTCACTGTGCAATTAGCTAGCCTTCATCGTGTAACTGCTAAACTTGAGGTACTTCATTATATTGATGTACTTGCTCTACTTTTTGTTGAATTTAGAATAGATGATGTCTAGATTATACATGATGGAACATCTATAAGGATTTATTATGTTTCCCTTGTAGCCTTTGATGGTTACTACAAACTCCCATAGTCCCATGTTGATTTCCCCTCAATCAAGAATTGGACCACTTATAATGACCTCAATACTATCCTTCAACCATGGCTCAACCAAGGAAATCATGTATTCATAATATTTTAAGGAAGAATCCTAATTTCCCAATTCAAATAAGGAATTAGGTTTATCATGACCTTATTGAATAGGATTTTTGGAGCTACCGTAACCACATATGTCAATACCACCTGGGTCTCCTATGTACATTTCTTGGCAAACTAGTAACTCAACCCTCCTATTGGAGAAATGATCAGCATTCACTTGGGTCACCAATTTTATATTATTAAGAGAAAGACAAATAAATGGTTCTACATGATGTCCTATTTTATCAATGCCTTACTTGATTCTACCCAATTCCCTAACATAAATAACTAGTCTCCTAGTAGTAAAATCACCATGTCCCATCATTATTATAAGTTGCATGATTTAAAATATAGGAACCATATGTAATTCATCTATGATTTCATCTATCCCACTTTGGTTATAACTATCAATAGGTTCCCATGCCTAGAATTCACCCCCTAATCGAAAGGTATGTAGAAACGATAGGGGATATTTGGTATTATCCTAATTTCACTATAATTAAAATTAAGGGAACTATGTCCCCACCACATAGGTTACCTGTATATGTGCCAAATTAGTTGGCTGAGCAAGAAATAACCTTCCAAATCATCAATAAAATTGATGGGGTATGCAAAGGAAAGAATAAAGGCCTCTTCCACCCATTTCCCTTGATATTTGAAAGGACCACATTGAAAGACTAGAAGAAAGTATACATCATGTCTAGGTAGAGATAAGATTTTATCTTCAAAATGGATGAATTAAGGATGTGATATCCTAAATGGGAAGTGAGGGATAATTTGAAAGAAAATAAATTTCCTAAGCTAGTATATGAACACCAGCCTGGGGTTTGTGCTCATATATACACCAAGGAAAACAACTTTGAAGAAGTGCTATCTAGACTTAAGGAATGCAATGCCAAATTGGAACATAGGTTGGTAAATGAAATAAAAACAATAGGGTACATTTGGAAAATACATCCTCTATAGTATCATCTACTTCTTTCCACCTCCAGAGCACCTCAGCGACATCCTCAAGTGAAATTGCCACCTCCTCAAGTGGAATTGCCACAACCTTAGGATCCTGATAAAAAGCAATTAGAAGAAAGGTTAGGTGAGAAAGCCTCATCTTTAATCCCTACAAAAAAACCATAATCTCTAGTGGAACATGTGGATATGGTGGCTCTTGAGCCATATGAAATAGTTGAAGGTTTTTTGAAAGTTCTTGTAGAAACCTATGGTTTGAATGGAGAGGAAACAAATGAAGATCTTGGCATCTAAGAAAGAAAAATTGTAGGAACCCATAACAAAATAGAGTTGATTGAAAAGGATAAGGGAAAATAGCCTGTGTTGGACATAGTTCCAACCACAACTCAGAGGAAGAGGAAGATAGAGTTCATCCTTGTCCTTACCAAATCTAAGAATCCAAAACATCCATTTGTCCATCTAGCCTAGGACATAAATTTATTCATTGATGAGTTCCCTTTCTAGGGGCCAACCATTATAAATTGGTTTATTTATGGGAAACTCTAATATATTCCCTTGATATCCAATTCATGGGCTCTAACACAAAATATCAATATCAGTATGCATGAGGACACTCAACCATGGATATTTAAAATGATGAAAGAACGAGTAGAGAGAAGACTAGTGGAGACTCAAGGGGATGGTGGTAAGAAAATGGATGCTTCAAGGGAATATAATGGTACAAATCTTGATATTATAGAAACCACCAAGTTCATAGAGCCCACCACTATAGTGCATTTCAATCTAGACACCTCAGGGCTAGAAAAGATTACCACTAAAAAAGCTGTGGTGGGTATATAAGAGTTCACCTTCTAAAAGGTGGAACCATTTATGGGCCTAACTCCAGTGGGAGGATAGGAATTGGGAGAGAATCCCATTCACCAAGAATATGTGGAGAGCCTAGTTGAGGCTCAATCAATATAGGCCATAATAGGAATTAGAGGGATGAAGCAAAGGATTGCCAACTTGAAAAAGGAAAATAAGAACTTAGAAAGCCAAGCCACCCTCTATGTGCCTAATAGTATTATAAAAATGTTGAGTGAATAATTATTTTACATGTTTAAAGCTTTGAAGGCCATGAAACTTAGGCATATTACCTTGACACAACAAGCTGAAGTAACCAAAGCCTTGGTCATCCAATGGTAAGCTTCAAAAGATCAAATAGCTGAGCTCATCAACATGCAAGTAAGAAGAGAGATCCCAAGCTTAAAAAATATTACCTTGGGACACTTGAGTGTAGTCCTATGAATTATTGTGGAAAAATTACATGATTTGAGCACATGGCACAAGAATGTCAACAAACTTGTGAAGGAATATGAGAGTTTTAAGAATAGAATTAAAAAACTCCTTGGAACCATACTAACAGAGCCTTCATAACCCACTACCATTGGGTTAATAGATGATGAATAATTCAAATAGAGAGCCACTGTAACCATTCAAGAGATCAAAGGAAGGAGCCAAGGCCAATCTAATAGTGAGAATCATAAGATCATGGATATCATCTTCAATTTAGGGGAACAAATTACAAAAGCTAGAAATATTAAGGAGGCCATGGCTAGAAATGATAAATAATTCAATGAGCTAGTAGTCCAGGAGAATGGATGTTTAATTAAGCCTATAGTATATTTGGACTTGATCAATGAAAAACACACTAGGGCCAAGAACATCCTCCAATAAAGGTAGCTAGAGGGTCCACCATCAACTTAATAGAAGATTCTATTGATTATAATTTTGCATGTATTTGTAAAATAGAATATTCTATTATATATATGCTAGTTTATTAGCATATATATTTATAGATCAATCCAATGTAGAAGGTCATATATATTCTAGAATTTTCATGTAAGGATAATTGTCCTTATTCTCCACATATGTATCTTCAAAATTAATCGGTACACTGCTTATGCTCCATATAAATAGGCTGTGTTACCATTTTCTAAGCCATAGATTTTAAGCAAAATTGTATGCTTGAAATAATTAATATAGCTAAGGAATTTTGAAAAATTTGTTTATATGGTTGTGTTAAGGGGTTAGTAATTTTTTTCTCTCAATTGTTTGTCTAGATCTTGAATTTGAATGGTTTCTTTGAATCCTAAATTACATTCTTATTACATGGTTGCTTCTCTATGTTATGCTAGATTAGTTTCAAAGATCATAAGTTGCTTCACTTTAATTTGTTCTGTATCAAAGATGTGCATTAGCTATCTAGGTGTAGTAACAAAACATTAAATCATACTTGGTTATTACTTGTATTTTCAATTTATCCTTAGAAGTTTGCCTGGTTTGTAGTGAAAATTGAGCATCAACTATTTTGCATTACATACTAGTTTAAATGCATATTTAGTTAATTAAAAATTTTTCATGGTGTTTGAGATAAATATCATCAATCATGTTTGTTTCATTTCTACCTTACTCTTCTCTTTTACTCTCTTTTTAAAATAACTCACTGTTGCTTAGATATCATTGTCAAATATTCACTTAGGTTAGTGTAACTTTGAGCTTTGGTCAAATTTCATCAAAATTCACAAAGGCTTGGATCAAGGTGGATCATAACCACCAAATCATATAAATATTGTGGAACAGTCTACTTTGCATTGCTGCTATTTCACCACATGCACTACAATTGCCAAATACCTCTAACTCATGATATGAATTCATAGGATTCTAAAATGAGAAGTGTTCTGTAAACACTGAGAGCACCTATGGTAGACTTAGAGGCATCAAGACTATCTTTGGCATGTGCCATTTCTTGGGATATATCCAAAGTTCATGAATTCATTAATTAATCATCCAATCCAAGCTCGTAACTCTCCCTAGCATGCATCCTTTACTGGAATATTCCATAAGCTCATGGATTTACTTATAAATATATCTAAAGTTTACGAATTCCCCCTTTTATATGTAATTTATTGGGACACATCCAGGGTCATAAATTTATCATCTTTCACTCCCTCACATATGTCTTTGCCAAGGGCATCATCAATTCAAATCCAATTCAAATCCTGATTAAATTATAGCTCATGGATTGACAACATCACCTTCTATCCATCAAATCTATCCCATTTCTATCATATCCATTCCAACCCCCCGTTTTTTATCCACACATCCCACCCCTTATTTTATTTTTAGTGGCCATCCATCTCATTCCTCCCCACATCACCCCTCTTGGGGGCATCACCCATTCTGACTCTCACTAACTATCACCCATGCTAACTTTAATCAAATTACTAACCCATATGCCATTTTAATTATTTGAAACACCATTACTTATTATAGTAATAATTCCATTTCGAAGAGGTAAAAAATGTACACACTTAAAATCTACTGCATTTCCATTCATTACTAATTACATCTTCATCCAGTGTTAATTTTATCTATTCATCACTTTTACACATTAATCCCTAATTATCCTCATATTAATATATCATCCTCTATTTATTCATCCATTATATCAAACTTACCCCTCAAACCATATAAATTAATCATCCTATTATCACTCTATTTAATCACTAATGAAATCCTCACAATATAGTAGAATTTTAAATTCCTTCCTTAATTACCACTAACTACCTCCACTATGATTCCTACAAATCTTCTTAATAATAACCAAATAATATTCATTAATTACTTATAATGGACTCTATAACTCTTAAAGTTTCCTAAATACCATCACTAATAATTTTCTATAATTATAAATTAGTTTTAAATTTAAATACAATTACTACACCCTTATATCTCCTTCCACCCTGGCTAAATTTTAGCCATTGATCTCCTCTACCTATTTATATATAACCACCTTCACTCCCATGCAAATTCAACTAAGAAATTAGAGATTAATGTAATATTATTGTCACCTTATCAAGCACCCTTAATCACCATTGCTACAACTATCATGAGCTCTTGTCAAAGGAAATCCAATATATCAAACAATTATCAAGTTAATACATTATCATTTGGGATCATAAACTACCTGTTAAGGAAGGTAAATTTGATTGTAAAGTGACGTATATTTGATTTATGTCATTATGTATTTTAATTTAAATTAATTCCTTTGAACATTATTAGGATAGTTAGGGATTTTGTATTTTCTTCCATTATTCTTAGCACACAAATTTTATTCCTAATTTATCATATCACACATCCTATTTATCACTTTTGTTTATCCATCAGTTTAGGGATGAAAGGCAATGGATTTGTTCAGTGTTGTGTTGAACATGGACCAAATTGATTTATATAAGTGAATCAAAAACCTTGTGTGTTTATATGATAGTATAATTTATAGGATTCCAAAGTGGATCCAAACATTTTGAAAGTGCAATTGAATTATTTGTAAAGTTGATATTGCTTTCCTATAGATTATGAGAATTGCCACCTTTGAGAATATTTCAACTACTACATAAACACAATCATTATCATTATTGGTGGTAGGGTAGACTAAGATAAAGTCCATGGAAATGGATTCTATAAATATTTTAGGAATTTACAAAGGTGTGTATAGACCTTGCTTCTTGTCAACTAGCTTGGAAATTACACATGCATTACAAGACTTATTATATTTAGATACATTAGACTTGAGATGTATCCATAATAAATAATTATGCAATGCCATAAGAGTATTTAAACTAAAAAATGTCCAAAAACCTTGCCAAAATGAGCCTCCCACATTAGTTTCTATCTTTATGCATCATATGGAACACACAAATGCCCAAGATGATATATAACTCCATCCTACAAGTAGAAATTTGGTAATGAATTATCACAAAGCAAATTCTGATAGATATATGAAAAATACATGTAAAATGGGTATAATTCTAACCATGTGTTGACTTCATGTCTACATGTGTTAAGTACATAAAGCATAGTTTAAACAAATGGTCAACTCAAACAATATATGATTGGATTGGCACTTCTTTTATTATGCTTGATGTTTAGATGGAATTATTGAATATAAGAAGACCATTTTTTGATTCTAATCTTGTTGTAACTTGTTTTGAGTTTCTAGTAATTGAAGCAACTTGTGATCGGTGTGGATCATAGTTTACTTACCCAAGAAATATTGCTTCCAATGATTACATGACTAAATAATAGCATAAATAACACAATCATATATTGGGTATCTATCGTTAGTAGTGTGGTGAATGTTTTAATATGGAAAGTAATCGAGTGACCATGTTGAGTGAGGAATAATTTGAGTGCAAGGTTAGAGTAGTATATATCAAGCTTGAATTATTTTTAAAGGTGTGTTAAAGAAAGTAATGGTTTAGTATAGAGTATATGTTTTAATTTATCAAATGCTTTATGTCATGTGGAATTCTTGTTAAAATTTTATTTAGCGCCACCTTGGGTAACTTGGTTTAGAGGCCAAGTCATGTGAGAGAAACTGAGTACAAGTCTCCTATATAAATTTTACAACCCCAAAAATCTATGAATCTCTATGAGATTATTTGTTTGTGGACATTTTAGGATGAATTGAATATCTTGGTCAGGTCCACATGCAATCCTTGTGCATCTACAATGTATCCCAGATAATATACCTATAACATGGAAAATTATTTTTTTCCATGTTTACATATAACTTATGTTCTACAAATTGTCAAATGCTTTATCTATATGGAAAAAATGTTCATCGCATGTTTTAATGAATATAATAATGTCATCAAGGTTTACTATGATAAAGGAGGTAGTGAATGACCTAAAAATATCATTCATGTTCTACATGAATGTAACTAGTACATTCATCAAGCTGAAGGGCACAATTAACCATTCAAAAAAACTTTATTTGGCCTTGGGGTTTATATTCCATAGGCCTAAAGGATCAATAGGAATATGATGATACCCAAAGTTAAGATCAATTTTAGTGAAGTATTTTACACAATAGAGTTGGTTTAGAAGATCCTCAATCCTTGGAAGAGGATAACATTTTTTCACTATGATCTTGTTTATTACTTGGTATTCAATACATACATTCATGTGTGTGACATATTTATTTTGTGTAAACAGAACTGGGATGACACAAGGAGATGAGATAGGCCTAATATACCCTTTTTCCACTAGGTCATGGATCTACCACTTTATTTTTTTATTCTCAAAAAAGGATATGCAGTATAAAAAACATTAGAAAGATTTAGTCTAGGTATCTGATTAATAGTGTGTTTCATCGCATAGTATGTAGGCACTTATTTTGGTATCTAAAATAAAAATTTGTATTCTTCCAACATTTGATAAAATTTAGTTGTTTCTGGTCTTGATGCTAGAAGAACTACGGTAGAAGTTGGTGTTGTAAGGACTTTCTTGTGTTCATGTCTTACCATCAAAAGTAAAAACTTATTATTACAATCCATTATGCTAATGAATTATATCTTTGGAACTAATCCTAGTATGTGGTACCTCATATCACCATAATTAATGGCAAAATTTATTGGATTTGATTCATATACTTCATGTCAATGGTAAAGATAAGGTTGACTTAGTATAATGTCACATACCTCTAATAAAGTAATGTTAAAAATGACTATATATTAAAAATTCTTGATGTTATACACTACTTGACACTGTTGAGTGACATGTTTCTCTTTTTGCACACTAAACCATCCAATGGAGTATGGTTGTGGCTAAGGCATTAGTGGAAAGTTAAATCTGTGAATTAATTTACGAGAAATCATTTTCTTTTGACTTCTATTATTAGTAATGAAATTTACTAGTTAGGCATCAATCAACATTTGAGAATGAAACAATATATTTTATTCTTTTATTTTAATATGGGTAGTAATATGTTTGTAGTATTCACCATGGCACCAAGCTCAAAATCCATGGTCCATTTACCTTTCTATGATATTACAGTGTGGTACCCATTGCCTCAAGTTGTGCAAGTAAATTATTCTTATCACAATTTTTTTTATTAGAATGTATATTAAAATTATGAATTGAACACCACTTTTCAATCTTGAGATGCTTATTCTATTCATCTGATGACTTTTGCTTTTTATTTGGATTGTGTTTGGAGTTATTCCATGATTTGGATTATACATGGAATATTTATATTGTTTATTATTCTTTAAATTCAAATATTATATTTTAATATTGGCCTTAGTATTTGATTCAAACTTATAAGTAGATATGTAGGCTTCCCAATTGAGGATATTGGTAAGGAATCTAGATTTGGGTGATTATGAGGTCTCAAACTAGACCTATAATTAAAAAAAAATATATTTTTTTCAATCTCTAATCCTAAGTTTGGACACCAAAGTATGAAATGTATCTATGTATTACTGCATAGACCGCTCTTTACCTTGGCTCAACTAAGATAACTTGATGTAATGGTCATTGTAGTTTCCAATAGGATAAAAAGTTACTTTTAGTGCTTCTACAAAACCATTCCATGTGTCTAAACTAAGATCCTATTCATATGAAGTGTAATAATTTTCCACCATTTTTATTGATAAATAAAATTTCATAAAGGTGTGAGGTTCTATGTGGTTAGGGAAAATGCAGATAATTTTGATCAAATTTGTACATGATCACCTAAACTCACTTTTAATCTAGGCCAAAGTGGCATAATTTGGGCAACATAAGCTTCATTAGTGACCTACACATACCCAACAACCCTTTTATGCTAATTTTACTTTTGATTAAGTCCATTATAGATTAAAAGTGACACAATAATACTATATCCACTTGTGACCAAGGAAAATGGGGATAATTTGGGACACATTTATGCATGATCAACTTAATTCACTTCAAATTCATGCTAAAGTAGTGGGAATGGGGTAACATACATTATGGTTTTGTGTGTGTGGGTCACCAATACAACCTATGTTTCTAAAATCACACCATTTTAGACTAAATTCAAAGTCAATTAGGGTGATTGTACACAAATATGCCTTTAATTATATGCATTTTTTATTGTCACTTGTGGATATGTGTTCTTGTCTCACTTTTGGCATAAAAGGGACGAAATCACAAGTGAATTTAACATAAATGGATGGTTGGGTGTGTATGGGTCACTGATGCAACTTAAATTTTCCCAAGCACACCACTTTATCCCAACTCAATGTGAATTAAGGTAATCATACAAAAATGTGAAAAAAATTATCCACATTTACTTTGGTTGAAAGTGGATATGGTATTTTTTGTTGTTTTTTCACATGAATTCCAATTAAATTGGGGTGATCATGCATGAATGTGTTCCAATTGTCCACATTCTCCTTGGTCATACATGTATATGGTGGTATTATGTTGATTTTGGCCTATAATCCCCATTATCTCAAGTAAAAATGACATAAATGGGTTATTTGATAAATACGGGTCACCAATGTGACCCATGTTGCCCCAATCATATCACTTTGGCTTGATTTCAAAGTGAATTTGGGTAATCACACATATATGTGCCCCAAATCATGTGTATTTATCATGGTCACAAGTAGATATGGTATTTTTTGTGTATTTGGCATATAAGGTACTTAATCACAAGTGAAATTTAAATAAATGGGTGGTTGGGTGTGTTTGGGTCACTAATGTAACTTATATTGCACTAATCACATCAATTTAGCTTGAATTTAAAGTGAATTGGGGTGATCATGAAAAAATGTACCCAAAATTGTTTTCATTTACCTGGTCACAAGTTGATATAGTGTTTTTGTGTCACTTTTGGCATATAAGGGAACTAATTACAAGTAAAATCAACATAAATTGGTGGTTGGATGTGCAAAAGTCATAATGCAATTTATGTTACCACAATCACACCTTTTTTTTTTGAATTATAAGAGAAATGAGGTGATTTTAAACAAATGTGCATAAAATTGTTTACATTTACCATGGTTTTAAGTGGATATGGTGTTTTTGTGTCACTTTTAGCCTATAATAGAACTAATCACAAGTAAAATCAAATACAAGGGTGGTTGAGTTTGTATGGGTCACCAATGTGACTTAGGTTTCTACATGTACACCAATTTAGCATGAATTTAAATAAAATTAGAGTGACCATTCATAAATGTGCCTTAAATTATTTCCATTTACCCTAGTTACAAATGATTATGGTGTTGTTGTGTGAATTTTTGCCTATATGAGACCTACACATAGGTAAAATTGGCATAAAGGAGTGGGTAGATTTTCATTGGGTTGTAAAATTTAATTTTGAAAACCCTATAACTCTTATAAATGTCAATAAATATTCCAAAAGGACTAAAAACCTAAAAATGGACATCAGTTGAAAAATTTACACCCTGAAATCCTTTAGTTCAATACTAAAATTCTAAAAAATGATTAAGTACTAACTAGATTGAATTTTGAAAAACTATCTTCCAAATCATAACTATGGAGCTGTGAGACCAATTATATATGATGCACTGTGACCCTAGTTTATTATATCTATTAAAATAAATTTAAAGTATAAATTGACATTTAGTTTAGTAAACAACCTCCCACACTCCCAACCCCAACTTTTGGTTATTCAACATATTTGCTTTATAACTCTTGAATATTGCATAGTTATAATAACACACATGATTTATGCTATGTGCATGCTTTTGCATATGTAAGTGTTATATCAAACATGTGTTATAAGATTGGAATTTACCAAGTATAGTTTAAATAACATGTACATGCTATTTTAACACTACATACATGTTTACATTTAATTTATGTTTTGGACAAAACAATATCCAATTTTTGGCCCCCAACTTTTTCCACTTATGTGGATATATCTTCAAGTTAATTTACATCTTCTTCTCTGACTTGGTTCTCAATTGTTTCTTCTATTAATTTTGCATCACTTTCATCATCTAATACCCTAGTTCCTTGATTTAGTGTGGTCTCCTTAGCCTCTAGGTGGGATTATACATCTCTCATCAATCTTCCCAAAGATGCATGTTTTTTTTACTCTAGCCCCTCTCTACACTATCACAATAAACCGTACTTGGTATGCCACTTCCTTGAAATAAAAAAAATCACTACACCTTCTACTCTTCATTTTATGGAAGATGTCTTATTTACTTTCTACTCACACTCGTAAAAGTTGAAAATATAATTTAATCCACATGGTTTCTTACAAGGAAAAAAATATTTATTTGATACTGATCGATGTAGTCTCACTTAGGGGTATTAATGAAGAGATTCCTTAGACCATGAAACCTTCAAAATTATAAAAAAAGTGCAAATCAATGCAACAACAAAACAATAATGTTCTTTTATTATATTTCAAGTTTTGTAAATTTAGCTTGAAAAAATAATGAGATTAACATATCAACTTAAATCATATATATTAAAATATATACTCATATATTTTCATGCTAACTTATGGTATTTCCAAGTACATGTGTCTTATAACACTCAGTATGATTTATTCTTCAAACTTGCTGACTAGCTTGCTAAAGCATAGTGTATGTTTATATAAGCACTAGACCCACTTAAGTGTTTTTTGTGTTTATATAGGCTTCTCAATTAAGTTTTATTTGGTTGATGTATGATTACAAGTGAACCTAAATTCTCCTTATCATGTGCTTTCCTTGTCAAATTTTGTGAATTGGTGCCTTCTAAGGACATCCAAAACAAGTAGAGAAGAATTACACTAGGTGCCATCCAGAAACATCCATAAAAAGTAGAGTAGAAATACTTCAAGTGCCATCCTGCTTATGTGTGAGTTATGACATGATGAAATTAATCCTTAAGAAGACAACACATGTTAAACCCTTAGAGAACAATGGCTTGATACCATAATCTGTGTCTTTATGTATCAAAAGCAAGTGGTCCTCTAAACCTCTATATGGATATTATGATTTATGAAGACATACTTATGTTTGAAAGTAAATAAATAAATAAATTTAATATTTAAGATCTTCCAATTCTTTGTCTCTCATCACAAATCCTACTATATATCAGGGTATGACCACCCATTTGGGGTGGACCTAAGTAGACGAATCACTGTGAGAAGTTTCCATGACTATTTTTGTGATGGAAAGAAGCCAAATGTTCTTGTATCACATGGTCACATTGTAACAAATCATTAATGTGCATAGAAAACCATTTATCTAAGGTGTTGTAGAGAAAATATGTTAATCAACCCATCCTATCCTCCTCACATGATAGACATACTTCCAATTTATGCCAAAATATGAAGGCATTCTCAAAAATTTATATTCGGTTAGCTTGGTAAGGGCCATATTGTTGATTCAACATACCCCTAGAGTATCCTTGGCATATTAATCACTTAATGTTAGCAACTACCAAGGGTTAAATATCGACTTCAGAATCATAGCAGTGCAAATTCCATTTCCCATTGTACGTGAAGTTAATAATTTGATGTAATTTTAATTACATAAGTTAACATATTTTTGAAAATATTAGAAAAACATAAATATTAAAAAAATGAAATATTAGAATTGAAAAAGTATTTAAATCCCACATCATATTTGATAATATAATTATATGTTTATATATATTATTTATGTAGAAAAAATTTGTATTTATTTGTACATGTTATTATTGCATTCATATAATGTAATATTCAAATTCCTTTCTATCATTATTATTTTTTGTTTGTTTTATTAAATATAAAAAAAATTGTTTGAAAATTATAACATTTATTCAAGTAATATTTTTTTAATAAATAATAATTAATGAACACTTTAGTTGGTTTTATATTTCATTTATTACATTGTAGCTTTAGTTAACTTTATATTTCATAGTTAATGAATACTTTAGTTGATTTTATATTTCATTTATTATATTATAGTTTTAGTTGACTTTATATTTTATAGTTAATGAATATTTTAGTTGACTTTATATTTCATTTATTACATTGTAAGTGGCTTTGATTTAGTATTCAATATATTATTTTCTTTGATATAAATATAAATGCATCTAAGGTGTGTTATTATTATTTTTTTTAATTTTAATTTTTCAAATTTAATATAGAATTTAAGTATTATATACATGTTATATTTAAAACTAAAATCATAACTAATTCCCCTACTAGCATATACATCTATTAGAATGAACCTTGCCTTTTATGGCTTTCTAATGAATTTTTCAATGAACAACAGAGGTTTTTAGTAAAATTAATCATATAAATTAGATCCATTCACGTACTGGAATGAGACCTTTGTTATTTGATTGATGGTCACCATTTAAATTTGAAGGATGAAATATAATTATGTTGTGTTGTTGATGATGCGGGGTGTCCTTTGTTGTGGTTATGTCATAGGTCATAAGGGTCATTAATTGGGGTGAGTTGGTCCTCTAACAAAAATGTGTTAGATATGCAAGGATGACATGTCATTAAAGTTCATTAATGAAATTTATTATGATTTCCCATTGGTGGCAAGGCCAAAAAAAAGTTACTATGTTTTTTTTTTGTTTTTGCACTACAAAACATTCATTTTAGCTTATTCAGTGTAATAATTATGCTGCATAAGCTATGGATTGGGCATATAAAAATTGTGAGGTGGGTTAAGCTTGAATTTATTTCTCTATGTTAATGTGAAGATAATATGTTTTATGTCTAAGTTTTATTGATGACACTATTATAATTTTTTGGAAAAAGAGTTTGAGGTAGGTAATATTTGTGCATTGTTTTCTATATCCTCATGGTGAAAATTATTGGATTTCAAAGGTGACAGACATAAACCTCAAAATTATTTCTAGTTAATCCAAGAAACCTCACCTTTTTCATATTACCAAAGAATTTTGCATCGAATAATAATGGCTTTTAATATAATTATATTTACAAAAAGCCATACCTTAATCAACCTCACAATTGTTGTATGCCCAATCTTTAGTCTATGTACCTTAGAGATAGAAATAATTATAGGCCTTTGTAGTCCCACTAAATGAGAAAAATGGATGTTTTATTGTGCAATTTTTTTTTTTACAAAATAAATTTAGCACCAATGAAAAAACACAATAAATGTTATTTTTACATGAATCATTTACTGCTAATGGAATCTAAGAATCACTCTAGTCAGGTACCAAAAAAACATACTATTTTTTTAGTATAATTTACCCATAAATTTATTCTTACTTATATTTATTTAATTCAACAAAGTGTGAATCATCATGGTTCACTGAGTCAGTGTTTACATAGAACATGATAACAAACCTTAAAATAATGTATGACACTAAATGTTAAATATTTAAATAGTGTCATTCACATAATATGCAAATCAATGCCAAGCACTAGAATCAATTAAAATGGTCACAAGGATTGATATGCAATCAAGCCAACCCTAACCTATCCTAAGGACCTAGTCCTAATGCCCCACCACAACATGGGCAACCTACATATCCACTCCTTAGAATCAGGGTTCAATGTAGTTCTCCTTTCACTTATGATGGTCTCCTTCATGAGATTTCATCATCAAAAAGGTTGACACTATAATCCAATTAGAAACAATCTATTTGTGACATATGAGCTTCTAAAGATTTGATTGTCAATCCCACAACTATATGACACACTCAAGTCATTTATAGCATAACACCTTACTAATCAAGGCTTGTGTGCTTACCCAAGTACTCTCACATAAAAACCCAACTAATAAAAATGACGAAGGAATCCATATTCCGTAATCTATAGAGAATTGCCTCAATAATCTTTCTCAGTTATCAATACATGGATAAAACACTAAACATTCACAATATGGATAATTTTTATAGGATTGAAATGATTAAACATGTGATCCATGAATTCATTTAGATAATCATAAATGTCATACTAAGTAAAACATATTAGGGTTAGTTTCCTATGCTTGCACTCACTTTCCCAAGCTGCCATACATATCTGTAATATCTCCTACATATACATAATTAGGTCCAAATGTATTTCTCCCAAAAATATGAAGGTATATGTGCTTACTCAAAAGTATTATTGTATAAAATTACATACAAAAGTAAGGATAAACACATTCCTTGATTACAACAAGAAGACTCAATAATATTTACAACCATATCACTCACATAAAACTGTGTATAATCTAGAACTAGTGATGACCATCATCATGCTTGTGTCCTTATATGCTACCACACTCATGGCCAATCCACATATAGGTTTATCTATCCATAGATTAAATATGCTTTTGCTCTTACAACTATACGACTTAAGAGTCATGCTATAATACCTCATCTTCACCCCAATAAGATGTTATTGATGTTTATAATATTATATATAAATAAATTTATAATTAATCTTGAGCATAAAAGAGTATCACTAGGCATCGAAATCATTTCAAGGCAAGTCATTTCTAAATAATGCATCATAGATATTCTATGAAATTAGACATATATGCGACATTGTTTACTATATAAAAGGTTGAACTAATTTTTATCAAAGTAATGCCATGAAATGTGCTCTATTTAAAAAAGTGCACTTCAAGTTTACTTGTCCACTTATTAATGGCATTAAGTTATCTTTAGTGTTCATGTATCCAAGAACAACTAGGCATAGAAGATAGATATTATGTTACTTTTATTTGATTTCTCACTTGCTAAAACCTCTATAAACAGATCAAACACGTCTTATATGAAGTAACCATTAAGAAATCAAATAATATTATGTAAATTGCATAATCTTAATAAATAAATCATAAACCAAAATCATTTCTTCTTATAATATTCTATATTGGAATTATGGAAAGAAGGTAAAAATTCATTAATGTACAAACAAAAGCATACATATTCCTTTCTTATGAACTATGCTTGTTATCAAATACAATATAGTTCAAAACCAATATAAGGTCTATTTTAGTTTTGAAACAATACTGAGGATTGCTCTTATGATTTTGAAAGTCTTTTACCATTAAGTTTGACTCTAATATATTTAAAGGTACATTTATTGGAAGAACTATGCAATATGATTTAAGGGTGCAATATTAAAAATTATCTTGTTCATAATTCCTTGGTTCTATGAAAATGAAATGAATCTCAAAATTCTATATTAAGATTTAACTTACAAAAATCTATGACATCTCATAAGAAGAATAATTATTATAGTATATATCCACTTAATGAGATAGTGTGTGGAAATATTAATGGCAATCATAGTTCCAATTGATAGTAATTCACTTAGTGTCATGATATATATATATATATATATATATATATATATATATATATATATATATATATATATATATATATATATATATATATATATATTCTCTCATTTCATTTATTTATTTAACCATTAAAATGATCACACAATTAAATAGATTTCATGTCAATTGAATAATCTAATGACAAAAAATAATTTGAACTCATGTTAATAAGATTATAAATAGACTAAAGTGAGAATTGTTCAATAGATAACTAATATTTTTACTTAAATAAATATATACTAATTAAATTGATTATATATATTTATATTCATACACACACACACATATTCCTTTGAGCATCTTAACATCACACACACACACACAAAAAAAATAAAAATAAATAAAAATAAAAATAAATAAAAATAAAAATCCTTTGAGCATCTTAATATCAAATGACACTATAATGCTATTTAGTGATATTACCAAAACTACTGTATATAATAAGTTACAATTATCCATCACTTTTGGGTTTAGATACATTTGAACAGAGTGAGGAAAGATGATTGCAAGACATTTTTTCAATAATGATCACAAATATTGTGGACATTAATATCTAAATTAAATTAATTTAATAACTAGATATAAATATAGCTATTAATTACTTCCAAGATTTTTTAGATTATAATAGAGGATACTAATCTAGTTTAGATTAATAAATAGACTCATCCAAAATATATGACACACTATTACCTTAGTCAATATTAGATAAGTTTTTGACAAGCATAATTAGGGAAGGTAATGATAGCTTACATTAGACTATTCCATTTCGTATTATGCCATAATAAAATCCATTGATCACATAATCATTTATAATCAACATTACACCACATTTACACTACCTAAACGACACTAAATAATAAGAGCACTACCTTGTTCAAATGTAGTTAAATGGGAGGGAGGGCATTTCACCTACAACTGAAATAATTTGTGCAAATTAAACACACTATCATCTGGTGGATTTACCAAGATTAAAAACATAATACTTATTGCACCAAGTCTAAGCAATGATGCCGTATTAAGATGATAAAAATAAATATTTTGGTTCAACATTGCACCACATTGGCGCTACCAGAACTATACTAGGAATCCTTACACTGCCATCTGGAAATTTTTTCTAAGACTAGGAAAAATAAGACAAAAGATGCTAAGACTATCTTCTATGCTACCATGCTTTACATAACACCAGACCAGGCCATATAACACTCTAGTTGAGTGTCCAAATGGATTGTGAAGAGTGTGGAAAGGGAATAAAAATAAGAACTATGTAATAATAACATAATTATTTCCATCTAGTAGATTTTCCAACGTTATTCTTAACTGTATATTGTGATCTAGTGCAACACACAAAGCCTTAATATCACATCAACTTAGTTGATTAAGACACTATACCTTAACTACTCTCAAATTTTTAGTGCATTCAGAGTACCACACTAAATGTGCAACATTGTTAATAACCTACCTTTTTTTGAGCAGACCTGGCTATTTTAAGGTGCCTTACTAGGTGATTACCATATCTAAAATACTTAGTGAAAAAAATCAAGGAATAATAGAGAACAAATCTAAAAATGGTGGCCCAACTAGTATTTAGGGTAAACTTGAAGTCAAAAATAACTAAAATACACAATACAAACTACACCACCTCCCAAACCACCATTAAGATTTACTCTTCAACCCAATACAATTTACATCAATGCATGGGCTTCAAATATTAAATACAACTATTTAAATATATGATAATCATTCTTTTTCCAGATATAAACATAATACACTATGTTTAAACAAGATGCATAAGAGGAACAACTTCCCATCTTGGTAAATCAAAATAAAACAAATTTATAGATCAAACAAATAAATTGTTCATTACCTTAATAGAAACAAATGGAGGTTGTAAAGGTTTCTACTTCCCTGATTACTCCATACTTCATCCAACTAGTTACTTCTATTCTCTCTCTGATCATCCTCCTAGCTCCATTCCTTTCTTCCTATCCAAATTTTTATTTTACCTCTACCCATGGATCCTCCTTTTTCAGAAGCCTCCTAAAATCTTCCATTTTCTATCCCTACTATTATGGTGTCCCACCAGTTGAGAACTTATTTTCCATCAAATCTATGCCTTTTTATTTTCCATAATTTATGGCATCCCACCCATCATGTGGGTTGGTCTCCCATCAAAATTAATCATGTTTTTCATAATTATGATTCCATATAATACATCAAACTCTACCATATTAAATGTCATTTTATTATTTTAGAAATAGTTCTATTTTTGTTTAATTAAATCAACCATGATTCACTTAAATTTCATTGAGAATGAATGGTGAAAATTTAACAATTGCATTTGAGAGGCTAAAATTCCATTTTAGTGGTTATTTGCTCCTACGTAACTAAAAATGTCATGAAACTATCTTGCATTCAAGACCATTATAGAGAGAAGAAACACTCAACATCTCCCTTATATCCCCATTACTAGGATACACACACACACACACACACACACTAATACACACTAAACATTAAATTTACCAAATATTTATTCCTTAAAATACCTGTATCAATGGAAATAAATCTATCTAGTCTATGCCGATAAAGGAGTACTAGCTTACTAAGAAGGTATTACCAATAAGTGACCTAAATCCCACCATATAAAAATGGGATGTGACATCCTTCCCCCTAGAAAAATACGCCATCCCGATGGATTAGTCAACTTAGGTTTTATTATAAACACAATAAAATCCTCATAATTGTCCAACTATATTGTTGATCAGGTAGTACCCTTGGAAAAAATGAGTTTCTTTCAAAAATTACATTACATCCTCAGTAATATTTGATTTTATATTTATATTTTTTTATAACAAAAATTACATGCTTATCAAGTTTTCCACAAAATTTAATTAAGTTTATTACCTAATTCAATTAGGGTGAATAATGATAACATGTATCATAAGTGTCCCATACCACTTATGAAAAATGTTACCATAAATCACATAATTCTTTTTCATCAACCATAAGCACATGAAATCATCACAAAATCCAAAAACAAATGGCTAGGGAGATTTTCACAAAGCCTCCTAGCCCCTTTGCACACATCTCTAACCTAGAGAGTGTTTTTATCATTCTTGAGAAAAGTATTTAGAGAACCTGGAAAGAATGATACGTATAAGTCAATACCATCACTACTCCATGTAGTTCATGATAAGTATTACATGTCAATACTATCGCTACTCCATGTATATCTTGACAAGTATGATGATAAATAGGAAAAAGAAATAACACATTTCCAATGTATACAAAATTAACGAATAAACATTCTTTAGTATGTATGTGTATGGACATATGATTGAATTTGACAAGTTCTTCTTGTCAAATATTAGATTTGGAAAGTTCCCATTGTCATGTCCAAACTCAGTTACTACTGAGTCAATGTGAGACTAACTAAGATCCACTCCCATCTCTTAGTGTTCATGTTCCTAATTCACCACTTTCCCCTTAGGTATCAATGACCTAATGATTTCCAAAATGTGCACATGGTTCAATGAATCACACATCCATACTAGCATATCCTAGAGTGTAATGATATATGCTAAATAATTTAAGATGTATCAATATCCATCATAATAAAAATCACACAAACACTCCATAATTGCATTAATATATCATTAACCAAACATAAATAGTATCAAATTTCATAGCTTAACCCATCTCTGTTATATTCATAGTTATGAGGAAATAATGTTAAAATTATCATAACAAATAAAGGACAAGGATCACACCATCCTTAAAACCTTATAAAATGAAAAAGCTAGACAATGCCTCCCCACTTGCTCAACTAGTTACACAAGAAGTTATAAGCTTATCTCAACCCCTTAGACTAACAAGATGTTCTACACATCTTATTCCAAACTTATTCTAGGAAAAAGGTAGATAAATGACTAATAAAAATAGCATGTTTTAATCAAGATGAGAATAATACCATTCTAATCAAGGGTGAATCATAACATATTGATTATAATCAACTTATAAATCTTAATCCAAAACTAATATAAATTCAAGGTTCACCACTCCACATGGTCAAAATACACAAGTTTAGATAAAATAGCACTGGAAAGTATGACTCTAAAAATCCACAAGTGGAAATTAGTGAACTAACATATCTATAAAAAAAATCTTAAATACCCTCACGCAGTATGAAGAAAACACCACAACCCAAGTTACCAAAATCACTACACACTTACCAAACTTGCAAGTGTAGTATCACAACCTGTTTCCACAACTAAAAGGAAAAATATTAGCTACATAGATGCATCAATCCAATCCATTCCTAAAATTTATCTATCAATAAGAAGTAAAATATACTATTTCATGAACTCCAGAGAATATTATCAAAACAACTTTTTAAAAACAAGTTTTTGGTTAAGGTAACACTTAATTAATATCATGAAAATATGAATCCACTTAGTGGGATTATAATAATGTCAAAGGATGGTGAGAGAATAACAAATCACCTCTATGATAGTTATGTGATGAGATGATACCTCTTCCCAATGCACACAAACATATGGGGTGCCAATCTATAAGCATTCTTTTAGGATTTCCCTCCCATAGGATTAATGTACATAAGATATAAAACTCTATCTAAAATACACATATTCTTAAGTGAAAATCATCCCATGATTTTTGAACACTCACAATAAAAAACACAAGTGGCAAAGGTGACTTTATTACCAAGTAAATATGTAATCATTCTCAAGGTGTTTGATCTAAGTGATCAAACATATTGTAGGAATCTCTTGTTCATGACTCATGAACTATGCTATGCACTCACCTACCCAAAAATCATAGACAACCATCACCATTGAGACACTTGATAAACCAACCCTTTAACAACTCTAAGAGGGTATGAGTGCTCCTAAGGGCACACACTTAATGTACCACACAACATTTCATGTTTAAAGAAAAATTTCATGGAATCAACTATCAATCCTTATCACTTCATAAAATAGGTCACTTATGATTATGCCTTATCCATTATAGAATTCCCTTATATTATCTTGATGTTACACACATCATATGATTTAGTTAAATAGGTTCTTAGACAAATCAGACCTAAGATCTTTAATAAAGGCTAGTTGATTTTTAGTGTAACTTGTATAAAAAAATCAAAGACCTTGCTCAAGGAGTCAAAATGCAAAATAAAATCCTAAGAGATTAAGTTATTTGATCAAATGTTAAATTCATCCACATATGTAAATATGATTCCAAGAATCATGGATGTCTATTACCTACAACAGTCATCAAGCCACACATGAGGATCTACTAAATCTCATAAATCTGATCATGGTGTAGCATGATTCTACATTAAGACACTACAAGTCCAAAATACATTGCACTTAACCAATACAATACTACATGTCACTAGGTTGTCCATATATGGGTACAACATGTCCTATCCAATGATGTAGCTATTGGTGTCCTAGATTGCACCCTAGATGAATAAGGGGATTATTCAAGTCCTCTTGCTCAAATCTAGTCCAACATAGGACTGATATTAGGTTGTGGGTATCCTAATAATGGATTAGGCCTCCGAAAAAGGTTGGCCTCCTTCTAGATCTATCACCTAAACTAGACCTAAACAAATAATTTGCTTAGAAAAGGGATAGAGAGAAAAATAATATATGAAAACATGTAAAAATAGGGTGATACACCAGTAATTGGGACACTTATACTATGCACAAGACACACTATGAGACGCATTCAAGACCAAATAATACTAGTACCACATGAGTAATTCACATGAGGCATTGATCAGTTATCAAACTAGCATGAGAGGGTAGATAACCACTTTCAATCTAAATAACAAACTGTAAATTGCACATATAATGACCTATGAGAACTACCTAGCATTTCATGAAGGTGAGAAAATGAAGACATGGATAAGGAACATACATTCACTTAACTACAAAACATGAATTCATAGGACACACTTCAATTTAGCTTGCAAAATGATGGAATTTGGTCTTTATTGCATCAAAAGGTGTTACAGTACAAATTTTGGCAAAGCCTAAGCAAGCCAAAGCATAAGAGTCTATTTCTATTAGAGATTTATTTTTAAAAAAACTTTTAGAGAGTGAGTGAGAGACAAAAATGTGGTAGAAGATGGAAGATATATAGAAAAAGAAGAGAGAGGGAACTGTGATGTATTAGCACAAGTTTGAGGATGCTAACTCATGATCTTATCAATGAAAAACCAATTCTGTACAAGAATTGAATGCCCATTGTCCTTATCCATCCAATGGGTCTCCTTCTTGGAACTCCATATCATTATCTATATGGTTTTTTGATGAGGACCATGTCTTGGAATTGATATAATTATGCCACATCTACTTTAGGTGGCCATAGGTACCTGCTTATTCAAAACATGACCCTAATGATAAGTAAGACACCTCTTTATGGTTTGTATTTGGTATAATATTGAAAATAGGTACATTTATATGTGAAAACGAATCTCATATTGGTTTTCACATAGTCACAATATCCATGGAAACCTACAAACTACTTGATCTTGGTTCATAGTCTCTAGTCTATCTTAGATCTCTATATTAGTCCTAAAAGACCTATTTTACCTCTATAGTGATTTGATGGTAATGTTTGATCCTACTAGTTCAACTTGGATCAAACTTAAGCTCTATTTCCTTTGTATTTACTTTTTTTGGGTTGAAGAATGCCCCATTGACTTCTGTCAAAAATGTCTTGGGCTTGCCCTTTATTTATTGGCTATCATGATCTAACTTAGATCATTGACATTTTGAGCCATCCACACATTGTTAGATCATTTTTATCTAGATTAATGCAAACCTTTTATCTTCTACCAATTTAACATGCTTGTGCTATTTGTTGTTCATGTATTTTTCTTTGAAATTCATTAACCCATTTGACCTCTGCTTGTCATAGTTCTTGATTTGCATGATTAAACATGCTCATGTCACTTTTTAATGACACTTTGATCTCAAGATCTTGTTGTTAGTCTATCAAATTTATGTGCTTATGCCATGTGGTGTCTTCTCAAGCTCTTTGACTTTTATTTATTAGAATATGACTTAGTTCATTGACATTTTGACTCATCCACACAATTATATCTTTATTGTCTAGATTAATGTAAACCTTTGATATTTTTCTAGTCTAATGCACTTGTGCCATTTTTCATTCACACATGTGAATTTGATATTCTCTTACTCCTTTGACATTCGATCATCATAGATATTTATTTGCATGATCAAATGAACTCCATTGATCTTCTATCATCTTGAATGTGCTCATGCCACTTATCAATCATACATTAATATTAGGATCCTATTATTAGTCTATTAGCTTTATGCACTTACACCATGTGGTGGCCTCTCAAGATATTTTACCTTTTGACTCATCTCACACTATCGGATCAAGATGTATGATGAAACATAGACTATTGGATTTGACTAGATTTAAAAACAAATGGCTATTTACCATGGTCTAAATTTGACATGTATGTAACTTTAATTTGATGTTCATATGATCATCATTGATATCTACGTGAATATTAAATTTAAGACCCTAATGGTTTTTTATATAACTTAAAGTTGATGTTTGTATGAATGTCTCTCATTTTTTGATCAACTTTGAATGCTTAGATATGGAAGTGAATAGGTCATAAATGCACTAAATTTATAGGAGATGCTCTTGATACTCAAATGATTGTGCCCACTTGATCCACTAGTTTCAGGAGCCTTTTAAGTGTGTTTAAAAAATGTTCAAGTGAGATGACCTATGTTTTTTATATGATATGTGTGCACCTGTCACTAATCATTTGAACCTAAATAACTATTTACTGAGGCTTGAATTTGACACTTGCTAAAACATGTTACTTTACATGACCAAATTTGAATGCTCATAAATTGAGTTAAGAAGCTCATGCAGACTTGAAAATTTTAGGATATGATCTAGGAATGAATAACTCCAATGTATTGTAATCCTTTGACTTGTGTGGCTTTCTGAGCATATTTATAAAATGTGCAAATAAAATAGTTTATTCCTTTTTGGATGATGTCTTGGTAACAGTCTAGTTGTTTAAATTTGCATAGTCCATATTTTTCTCAATATTTCAAGGCTCTGATGATCTTCTAAGGTTTGTGTAACCTAGTTCATGCTCTTAAATGTCTAGACACCATGAAACCTGCTTAGATCCTTCATTTGCAATTATATACTTATATCTTGAAGATCACTTAGATCACACTTTAAGGTTGCTTAAAGTGTTTCAAAAGATTTTAAAAAGCTATATGATCTCTAATTGAGGTCTATCTTCTCCTTGTGACATCGAGTCACTCTTTAGTCAAGATCCTATTTGGATTTTGGGCTCTTGGACTAGGCATATTTTGGTATGTAGACCAAATTTGGTCAACATCTTTGGTGACTTGGTTGGGCAAAATTCTTGCTATGTTTGAGAACTCAAACCATATTTATGACTCTTAGATCATTTACATGATACATGGACAATTTAAATTGACTATAAGACATCCTCTTAATTTGAAAATGCAAATAACTCCAACAAATAGGGAAAGAAACAAACTTAAAAGGGAAACTAACCTAATAGAGCAAAGGCAACTAACCTAATTTATAATTGTGCAAACAAAGAAATTATTTAGGATAAAATAAGAAGGAAATAATGTGTTAGAATAACACTTAGATAAAATCAAGATCAAGTAATTATGTATAGATAACTTATCTTCCTCAATAACAATGTTTTAGATGTATCCCATTGATTGAGATAGGAAGATCTTCACCATCCATCTTTGCAAGCTGAAAGGAATTGTGAGATTTGTTGTTGGAAATTGTAGATAGACAAATACAGAGAGAATAATTTTTTGTGTACTTTCTTCTCTTAGCTTTATCCTCATCCTACATGAGGACCAAATCTCCTTCTTGAAAACTTCTTGAAGAAGCTCCTTTGTTAAACGATCTCTTTATCATTGATTGATGGGCCTTCATAGCCAACATGGACTGATTCCTTGTCTCTTTTATCTCCATGAGCTTAGTATATCTGATTTAAATTGGCTCATTCTCTAAAATCTCAAGTTAATGAATTAGTTCCAAGGTAAGGAATTCAATAGAAATAGGCATTCTTGCTTCCTGATCATATACTAGCTTATATGGAGAATTGGCTATTGAACTTTTATAGGTGATCCTATTAGCCCACAAAGTTGAATTAAATTTGAAATTACATGACCTTTGATTATATTCAACAGCATTCCTAATGATCTTCAACAAATTCTTGTTAGTAGACTCAACAAAGCCATTACCTTATGGGTAATAGTTTGATGAGGTACTGAGAAAAACACTATGTTAAACTACCCATTAGATGATCTTGGATCCTAAAAAAATCATAGCATTATCAAAAATAATAGTTTAATGGAATCCAAATTTGTTAAGCAAACCTTCATAAAAGTTTAGAACATTGGTTTCATTGGCTTCTTTCAATGCCACTACTTCTATCCATCTAGTAAAATAATCTGTGGCAGTTAGGATCCATTTGTGTCTTGAGATTAAAGTGGGGTTAATGAGACCAATAAATTCCAATCCCCATTGGAAAAAGGGTTGATTCATTAAAATTGGTTGGAGAGCTAAGGCTGCAAGCTTGACCTTTCCAACAAACATAATACATTATCTGTATTTCCTAGTCCATGCATGACAATCACCAAATATACTTGGCTAGTAATACCCACCTCTCATGATTTTGTGGGATATGATCCTTAATAAATAATGACCTCTACCATGTCCATCATGGAATTTATCAAGTAGTCTTTGTGTTTGACCTAGATCTATGCATCTTAGTAGCATACCACTGATATACTTTTTGAACAAAACACTGTCAACAAGAAGAAAATGAATTGACTACAACTTAAAATATCTCTTATTTAAAGGGGTCAAATGAGAAGGATAAACACCATATTTTAAGTATCTTACCATATCTTGGAACTAGCTGGAAGGTGAGGTGTGATCATTTACAATTTATCCATCATTTGACACCATAACCACCCCATTAGATTTTTGCAAGTCTTGGGATAGATGTTTACAAAGTCCTTTGCCTCTTACTAGCTTTGTTACTTTTATCTCAACATCATATTCCATGACCTTGGTTATCCAACCAACTCTCTTGTCATTTACATCTTTGTTTAAGATATAATCCTTAACACTTGGATGTGCAAACATTAAATGTATCTTATTATTGGATAACAAGTATCTAAACTTATTAAGAGACCTTATGACTAAAAGTGCATGATTCTCAACAAAAGAGTACCTTGTTTCATATTATTTTAAGCCTTTACTAAAGAAGGCTATTGGATGCTCTAAAGTCTCTTGATTTTATTGCATAAGAATATTTGAAATAGTGTCAATATTAGCATAGGTGTAAAAGATAAAATACTTCATGAAATTAGGGTTCAGGAGCGTAGGAGCACTAGCTATAGCTTTCTTAAACTCTTCAAAGCTTCTTAATCCTTTGGATTAGCTAAAAATTTGACCCTTCATTAGTGTAGGAGCACTGGCTATAACTTTCTTAAACTCTTCAAAGCTTCTTACTCCTTTGTATCAGCTAAAAATTTGACCCTTCTTTAACATGGCTATGAGTGGTCTAGCTAAAGTAGCAAAATCTAAAATATATCTTCTTATGACATTAATCTTGCCTAAAAATATTTACAAGGCTTTCTTGTGTTTAGGCAAGGAAAGTGCAAGAATTGAGTCTATTCTCTCAAGATCTATGCTTTTACCTTGTTTAGAAATCACATGTCTAAGAAACCTACCTTCATGAATTAAAAAGACACACTTTTTGGGCTTCAAAAACACCCAAAATTGCTTGCACCTTTCAAACATTTTTTTGAGGTGAATCATATGCTCATCTGCATTCTTAGAGAACACTATTATTTCATCCAAATAAACAAGTATGAACTTTTTAAGGAGACCCTAAAATTCCATGTTCATAGCTTTCTAAAAAGTTTCTCTAGCATTTAATAAACCAAAAGGCATCTTTCTATTTGCAAATGTCCCCCATTTTATGGTGAAGGTTGTTTTAAACTGGTCTTCTTCTTCGACCAAAATATGGTTATAACAACTATAACCATCCAATAAGGAAAAAATTTTTGAACCTACAACTAACTATAAAATTTTCTCCATTGATGGAAATAGATAGTGGTCTTTAAGAGAGGCCTTATTCAAGTCACGAAAGTTAACACAGTTTTATTTCACCATTCTTTTCCATACTAGAACAAGGTTTGCCACCTAAGTTGAGTGCTTAATTGGAAATATTATAGTTGACTCAATGAGCTTATGTATCTCATCTCTCATCAAAGTTTCAATCTTTGGGTTAATGGGCATTTGTCTTTGTCTAACTGGCTTAGTCTCATCCTCTAACTCAATGGTATGTTGAGCTAGACTTGGATCAAATCCTTTGAGATCACTGTATTACCATGCAAAGACATTTGTAAAACTTGAACACAACTCAATAAAAGTTTCCTTCTCTGAAGATGTGCAAACTTTTCCTAGATTTAAGCTCTTACTAACAATATCCATATTTTTATAGTGTTATTCCTTGGTTGATAAATAAATTTTTTATTTTCTCAATTCATCATCTTTGCTAAATATGTTTTCAAGGGTGACCAACCCTTTAGGCAACTTATTTATATTTAGTTGCATAATCTAGTCACCATACTACTACTTATGCTTGTCTTGGTTCCTTAAGGAGAATTTAGCTTCCTCTTATAATAACTTGACAATATAAATATCATCTTTAAATACTTGAAAATTTTCATGGTTGTCTAGGATATAAGGCCTCACAATCACCTTGATGTGTGTTTGAAACTTTTCATTCTTTATGCCATTTGGGATACTAATTTGTGCCTCAATAGTAGCCAACTTGTTTGCATGTTTATTCTTATTTATTGATATGGCATAAATATTAAAAGCTTGAAAGTATTTAATTAAGTACCATACTATATGATTATAGGACCTAAGTAGTGGGTTCTTGCATACATTAAGTCTTCTTAGTTGGTGAACTACCATTTCATTATCACTAAAGACTTGTAAGGTACTAACCTTCATCTTTCTTACCCATTGAAAACCATGCACTAGTGCTTCATATTTATAAAAATTATTAGAAAAACCAAACTTAAACTTGAGAGAAGAGAAATACCTTTGATTATCTGGAGAAATTAACATAATTCTAGCCCCAGTGTCATGTTTATTCTTGGACCCATCAAAGTATAGTTGTCACAGGCCATCACTAGGCTGGTCATCTTTCATCAATAATGGAATTGGTGTATCATTTTATTAAAGGAAATAGGCACCAAGTAATTCTTATTAAATTAAATAGTAGGGATCATTCTCATGCAAATCAGATGCCCATTCATCAAGGAAAAGATCTGTAAATCCATCTAGATGTGACTCAGTTTCCACCTCACTATTTTATAGTACCTTGTCTAAGATATCACAATTAATGTTCACCATACTTGGAATATATTGCCCAAAATTAAATTTTACAATAGGTTCATAATGTATTGTTACCTTGGTACCATACTTGGTCTTTAACATTAGATAGGTCTAATTAGATGATAAATATCCTCTAATCTTTGAAGTAAAGTCCCTTGATAGACACATGACAAAATAGGGAGGCAAGTTCACCACAACTACATCTTGCTGAATGATTGACATTGGGGAAAGCATGCAATGCCAAATTTAGATTCTTAATTATGCCTACTATCTTTGTTGGTGACCCATCTAATTACAATACTCCTTTGGTATTTGGATCATAGACAAGACCAAGCTTGTCTACAATTTGTTTGGGCATGACAATGCTACTAGCTCCACTATCTACCATACAATTATGGATTAAGCAATCATAAAATACAAGAGAGATAAAATGGAGGGTTTTTTTGATTTTACATTAGTTTTATCCACCTTTATCATGTTATGTACCTGCTAATTAGGTTGCTTGATTTGATAGTTTGAATTAGCCAAGACAACTTATATCTCAATTGGTTCTTTAGATATCTTAAGATCTAAAATCTCTTGAATTAGCATGTTATTTTTCCCTAGAATAGTAATGGAATCCAATATGCTAATGATAATATTTAATTTATTAAATCGATCTATTATGCTAAATGAGGCTCCACTAGCCTTTGGTTGTAACTTTTGAACCACTGGCTATTCTCTAATTAAAGGTATTTAGAGAACCTTCCCTGCCTCTATATTCTGGTTCTTCTATGCTATAGGGACAACATGTTGAACCTTGAAACTCTTGGGAATAATTTTAGGAAAACTATAAGTATTTATCACATCTTGAGATTCCTCAACTGCTCTTCTTTTATCTCTAGTCAGAGCTGCAACTTGACCATTTGTGTTGCTAGTTTTACCAACTTGATTGAATACAATATGATCATTTAATTGCCAATTAACATGATGGCATCAATCTACCTTAAAACTTGTGGAGCCTCTCCTTATAATGGTATATTCATGTCTTTATACTAACCACTTTGAAGATAAGACTCTTCTTGTGTCATTTTTGGCATTCTAATATCTTGTGATATTAAGGCTTAGTTTTGAGTGTCATTTGGATTGAATGGATGCCAAACTAAATTTTGCATCAAGTTATTTTGAGGAATAATACCTTTCGAATTAGAAATTACATTAGGATCAAAGGCTTCATATGTCTTAGTTTGGGATATGGCTCCTTGATTTTGGTAAGGTTGCCTATTATCTTTGAAATGTTGATAAGGAGGTCTTTCATTATTGAAGAACTGATAAGTATTTTGGTTTTGTTGCTAGTTTAGTATACTTTTTAGATCTCCAATATCACTAGCTTGATTAGAAAGGGATACAAATTAGGATTTTGGAGATGGAATAAGAGTTATTTATGGGATTTGATGAAATTGAAGGGGAAGAATGGGTTGTAATTCTGGGAATATTGCATTATAGGTCCTGGAGCAAGTTTACCAACTTGTATCAAGATATTTTCTACTCTTATTACAAGTTCATAGGTATTTGGAAAATTATTACCACCCATGGACTGTATCATGACACTAATATTAGAATTGGGGGCCTTTAGATAGTACAACAATACATACTTTGGAGATGGTGTAACCAATGCAGGGATCCTAGTCCATGTATTTTAGAATCCAAGGTTAAAATTAAACATGAACTCACAGGGGTACCTTTGTATGGTAGTTAATTGTTCAACCAATGATATATTATTAGAATTATCTTCAAATTTCCTAACAAAGGCTACACTTAACTCATTCCAAGTAGCAATGGAGGTTAAAGGAAGATTCCTATACCATTGTAATACTTTTCCTTTGAAGGAGACAACAAGTATTCTGATAGCCACATTATCTTGAATAATATTGTGAATAGAACATAGTTTGGAAACATCTTGGATAAGATCAATAGCAGTAGATTTATCCTATTCTACTAAGAATAAAGAGATAATCTTTAAGGTAGACACAAAGATGTCATGATATTAGGCCAAATTTAGGGGACTACCCCTATTAAATAGAACAAACACTTGATTCTTGATCACCATTTGGGTAAAATGGATTTGGATTATGGGGATAATAACGTGGACTAAAATAATATGATGATTAAGATATGAAAGCTTATTTTGAGGATAAAATAAGTTTTCAAGATATGAAAACTTATTAAATCTTGCTTTTTTGTAAGAAGTAAAAGGTAGCTCAATGAATTCAAAATGAATACCTTTACTTGATGACCTTGTTGTAACCTTTGGCATGAAAACACTATCTGAAAGATGCTATGAGCTCTGAAACTTGAAATATCTTCAAATTTTGATGATGGTATATGTCTCCTCCTTTTGCAATTTTTTATTCTCAATCTTCAAACTTCAATTATGCCAAAGAAAATTTGTCCCACTAGGTGTGCTAAAACAGTTGGTTTTCTTGATTGTACCATAGCTGAATAAGGGGATTGTTCATGTCCTATTGCTCAAATCTAGTCCAACATGGAATTGATCCTAGGTTGTGGGTATCCTAATAATGGATTAGACCTCTAGATAAGGCCAACTTCATTCTAGATCTATCACCTAAACTAGATGTAAACTAACAATTTGATTGGAAAAGGGATAGAGAGATATAATAATATATGAAAACATTTAAAAATGGGGTGATGCACCAGTAATTGAGGCACTTATACTTTTCACAACACACATTATGAGACACATTAAATCCCGAATAAAATTAGTCTCATATAAGTATTTCAAAATAAGGCATTGATCAGTTATCAAACTAGCATGAGAGGGCAGATAACCACTTTCAAGATAAACAAAATATTACAAACTACACTTATAATGACCTATGAGAACTACTAAGAATTTTATGAAGGTGATAAACTTAGACATATAAAAAGAGCATACATTCACTTAACTATAGTACATGAATTCATAGGACATACTTCAATCTAGCTTGAAAAATGATGGAATTTAGTCTTTATTGGATCAAAAGGTGTTATAGTACAATTTTTGGCATAGCCTAAGCAAGCCAAAGCACAAGAGTCTGTTTCTCTTAGATATTTATTTCTAATGAAAACTTTTAAAGAGTGATCAATAGAGTAAACTATATTAGAATATTAAACATATATATAAAAAGAAGAGAGAGAGGGAACTGTGATGTATTAGCATAAGTTTGAGAATACTGACTCATGATATTATCAATAAAAAATTAATTATATAATAGAATTGAATGTCCATTATCCTTATCCATATAATAAGTCTCCTTCTTGGAACTCCATGTCATTATCTATCTGATCTACTGATGAGGACCATGTCTTAGAATTGATGTAATTATGTCACATCTACTTTGGGTGGCCATAGGTACCTACTTATTGAAAACGTGACCTTGATGATAGGTGAGACACATTTACATGGTATGTATTTGGTCCAATATTAAACATAGGTCCATTTATAGGTGAAAACAAATCTCATATTGGTTTTCACACATTCACAATATCCATAGAAACTTGTAAAATTCTTGATCTTAATTCATAGTCACTAGTCCATCTTCAATCTCTGTATTAGGTCCAAAATACCTATTTTACAT
This sequence comes from Torreya grandis, assembly GCA_037957365.1. Lineage (NCBI taxonomy): Eukaryota > Viridiplantae > Streptophyta > Pinopsida > Cupressales > Taxaceae > Torreya > Torreya grandis. The sequence continues at coordinate 1,182,387 of JARHVA010002340.1, forward strand.
CTATGGAGATCTACTGGCAATGTTTGGTCCCGCTGGTTTAATGTAGATCATGATTGAGCTCTAGTCCCTTTGTATTTACTTTATCTAGGTTAAAGAATACCCCATCAAATTTCATCAAAAATGTCTTAGGCTTGACCTTTGTTTATTGGCTATTAGAATATAACTCAAATCATTGATGTTTTGACCCATCCATGCACTGTTAGATCTTTCTTATCTAGATGAATGCAAACCTTTGATCTTCTACCAGTCTAATGTGTTTGTTCCATTTGTCTTTCATGTATTTTACTTTTAGATTCACTGACCCATTTGACCTCTACTCATCATAGATATTTATTTGCATGATTAAATGTACTCCATCTATCTTCTATCAACTTAGACATGATCATTCCACTTGTGAATCATGTATTGATCTCAAGATCTTATTATTAGTCTATCAACTTTATGCATTTACACCATGTAGTGGCCTCTCAAGCTCTTTGACCTTTTAACTCATCTCACACCATCAAATCAAGATGTATGATGCAACAAAAACTATTGGATTTAACTATATTTGAAAACAAATAGATATTTACCATGGTCTAAGTTTGATGTCTGCATGATAGTCATTTGACATTCACATGACCATTATTGACATCTGCACAACCATAAATTTGAAGACCCTAATGGTTTTTACCAGAGCTTAAAGTTTATGTCTATGTGAATGTCTCTCATTTTTTGACCAACTTTGAAGACTTGGATCTGGAAGTGAATAGGTCATAAACACACCAAATTTGCAAGAGATGTTCTTGATACTCAAAGGATTATGCCCACTTGATCCGCTAGTTCTAGAAACTTTCTTAGTGTGTTTATAAAATGTTTAAGTGAGATAACTTGTGTGTTTTTCATGGCATTTATGTGCCTATCACTGATCATTTGAACCTAAATGACTATTTTAGAGGTTTGAATTTGAAACTTAGGTGAACATCTTACTTTGCATGATCAATTTTGAATGCTCATAACTTGAGCTAGGAAGCTCACACGAACATAATTTTTTTAAGATATGATCTAGGCACGAAGAGCTCCATGGTGCTACAATACTTTGGCTCACACAACTTTCTGAGCATAAATATAAATGTGCATGTTTCTATCAATTTCTTGATTCTATTAATTTGGAATAAAAATAAAATAATTAGAGGTATGGGTGAAAAACCTATTTGATTATGCACGTGTTGAAATACAGATAGTTATGAAGAGCTCCTCTTTGGATTGGGAGGATGACTTGCAAATAAGAAAGCACTAAAGATTTTTTTTTTGTTAAACAAATAGTTGGGTGGATTTCCTAATGATATCTAGATCTTGAAAGTGAGAGCTTCCTAGGAGGCTGTCAATCCACACACTTTAAACAATTAAGTTTGTAAATAAAAAAAGTACTTGCATTAAATAACAAAAGATAATTAAAGTTGAATACAAGAATGTTTTGCTAAAAAGTAGATTAAATAAAGTAATAGTAGGTCAATACTAATGCTAAAGTGGTACAAGTCATAGTTGTGGTTTTTGGTTTGTATTGTGACTAGGGCCAAGAAAAAAAGGTTTTGGTTGGGTGGATAGATGATAGATAAATGAAGAGGTCAAGAGGTAGATGTTTAGAGGTCTAGAAATGAAAAAGGTCAACGGGTAGAGGTTTAGAGGTTAAGAAATGAAGAAGGATAAGGGGTAGAGGTTTAGAGGTCAAGAAATGAAGAATCCAAAGGGGTGAAGAAATTGAAACTAAATAAATAAATAATATAATTTTAATGTTGATGAAGCTTGAAGATGTTGTTGAAGAAGACTGGAGTAATTCTAGTAGAATCTAGCTAGTTCAAGCTCTTCTCCTCCAAGATGAATGACATCCTTGATAATTGACCACAACCTATAAGATGAATGCTTCCAACTTGAAATATGAATGCTTCCAACTAAGATACATGAAAGGAGGTACATATTTATTGCATTTTATGCCAAGAAAGATAACAAAGGGTCAAATAGTGGTGAGAGAGAAAATGTGGCACCATTTTCTCCATGGGTGGGTAAATGGATTAAGGGGATAATGTTGGTGGGATTCCCACTTCATAAAGTGTATCTCCCACTTAGTTAATGTGTTTCCCACCATGCACATGTGTCCAATTTGAGTGGATATCATGCCCATGAACCCATATGGGTCCAAAAAACTTTCTACCACTTCATTTTGTCCTTTCCAAAGCACCCAACAAGTGGGAACTCTAATTTGGCACCAATTTCATGCATGAAGACAAAATTTCATGTTAGATGATGGCCCTATAATGGAAACTATGCCATAATTCCAAAGGGGAGCCCTATGGTGCTTAATGATGTCATTAAGAACCTTTGACAAGGGTCCCAAGTGGGGTATGATATCCCACTTCAAGACACCTCACTTCCAAGCCATGTCACTACTACCACGTCATTGCTATGTCACTGTTGAGTCACCTTCTATGTCACCTACCATGTCACTATGAATAGTGACATGCCATGTCATCATTAATAGTGATAGTGAATAGTACTTTTGAATAGTAACTTGGAATAGTGTTTTTGATTATAACTATGTGAGTAGTGATAGGTAAACAATGAGTTAGTAAGGTTAAGAGGGTTGTGGATTAAGGGTCAAGAAGGTTTAGGTGGTCCCTAGAGTGGGCCTGAAGCATTTAGACATATATAACTACTTGTGCATAGTTTTTTAGTGTCTAAATTTTGCCCCTTTTTGTTATGTGGCTATGAATTAACAAGCTACAAAATAAAAATGGATTACTAGTTGAAGGCTAGGTTACCCTGAGTATAAGAAGAGATGTTCTCCCTCAAACTAGAAGTCAATGAGGGAAAGCAAAATTAGATATGAGTTTGATAAGAAGTTAATGGTAAGCCACATGATTGGTGACAAAAAGGGTTGGGCATTTGAAATGTAAACATACACACAAAATGTGACTAAGTACGATATCCAAGATCACACATAAACTAAAGTTGCCAATGTTGGTAACAATAAGGGTTAATTCTAAGAGACAAGTGACCAATGGACCATATGAATACATATACAACTAGGTACACTTGTTAGTCTCTTAGACAAGGTCAGTGTCTTTATGGGTATTTGAGCTAGGAAGTGTTCCCTTGACAAACACAAATGGTCTATTTTGGCACCAGGTGGTGCAAATTTAAATGGCCAATATGGAAAAGTTGGTCGATGAAGTAAAAAGGACCAAGGCACAATAATCTCAAAGTATGCATATAGTTTGGGTCAAAAATGACCAACATCAAGGTGGATGGGGTCTAATGGCTGGTTGGTTGGGTGGTTTGCAAGGGTTCAGGTATGGGGGTGTCTAGTTGACTCCATATGCACTAGGCAAGTGGATATTGCCTACATAGTTCTATGGATGTGATATCCAACAAGAACTTTAGGATAAATGTAGTTCTTCTAGAGTTAATTAGTGGTGTTCAAATGAATTTCCCTAATTTTATGTACCATGAGGTTTAGGTTGGGTTGATGGAGAAGTTTCCTAAAATGAAAACTTTGGGTTCTGGTGAAGGTGACAATGAGGGTGTTTGGCTTAGATTGCTTGAAAAAATGGTGAGAATGTATGGAAAAGGTGCTCACATAATGGTGAGATTAGTGATCAGTGATTGGTGAATATTCACCATAATGATCCCATACTTATTAGGATGAGAAAACACAGATGGGCAAGGTAGGATAAATAAGAGGTTAACATAATGCTAATCACCACAATGTCCTTCAATGGTGCTAAGCCAATGAAGGTGTGCCTTCTTGAGGAGGATACACCTTCTAAAGATGTGTGAGGGTATAAGCATAGTGATGACATATATTGGTATAAGCCAAGTTTTAGAAGATGTGAATCTATTAGGAGCTACATAGTCTCTTTGGCAAAAGGTCATCATCGCTAAGAGTTGAGTTTTATGGGTAGTAGCAAAATGACAACTTGCAAAGATTTTCCTTAAAGGTTATGCATATTCCATGTGGTACAAAATTAGTGGCATGGTGAGAGATAGAGGATGGATTGTGCCTAACTCAATAGCTACATAGCTAATTTTTACAAAAGGTGTCCATGTTTGCATCCTCTATCCCAATACCTCAAAAATAATGACCTTGGGTTCCACTATAAGGGTCCTTGCCAGTAGGAAGGTACGTGACCTAGGGTACTATGTATATAATTGGATAATATGGGGCAAAGGTGATAATGACTTAAAAAACTACAAGGTATATGAGGACTACAAGATGCAAATTAAAGACATTGGATGCATGTTAGATGATCAAGATATTCAAATATGGGTGATAAAAGGAAATCATGATGGTGCATAATAAATTTATCAAGATAACTAGTCATATTGATGGCCATGTGTCCACGTAAAAAGGTAAGTAGACATGACTATTTCAAGTGATAAGATTATTTAATGGAATAAATGACATCATAAGATTAGGACCCACTCATGTGGCACAGTGGATAATCATGTTGGCAAGGGATAATAGTCAGGTATTCTACTTAAATAATCATGTTAAGAACAAATTTTCAACATGAAGTCATTTGAATTTATAGGTTATTGAAAGTGTAGAGAGATATAAAAGGTTGAAGATGGAAAATAATGGGAATAATAGAAACATAGGTGGAGATGATCAACAACCCCAAAAACTTGAAATAAATTATGTGGTGAATATTTGTATCTTTTATATACTATTACATATAATGGTAGTGTTAGAAGAACTATTGAACCAATGATGAATGGAAAGGCATCCACAACATGAGCTTGATCCTAAACTCCAACCATAATAGTAGCAAAGAAGGTGATAATTTTGCTACACAAGGTGTAGGGCTAGAGAACATCACCCTTAACCAGTATATGGAGAGAATCCTCACTATCTGAGGGGATGTGCATTGAGGAAACAACAAGTATTATCCATTAAAGTAGAACAACTAGAGTGAAGAGAGGTAATGGTTGTCATAGCTAAGTAAGGTGAAAGACCTAGAGTCAAATATGATTCCTATCCTATGGGGGGGAATGTGGAAGAGGGGAATAGAATATGACCCCTAGTGGCTGTCGACATGGGGAATGTTGCTAAGGCTAGCATAAGAAGAAATCAACAAGGAGGATGGCTTGACATAAATTCAGAGTCTCTAGATAATCAACATCCCTAAATAAAATATTGCACAGTTTGTTGTTAATAATTATAAAAAAATGTTGAATGTTATGTTGGATGTTATTATGCTTATGGTTATGTGGATAGTCATGATTATGGTTGTTGTTATCTTTCTTAAGGTAAATCATATGAGGTAAGACAATGAACAACACTAGATGGTAAAGCAAAGAATATAATCGAGAGACAAATGCTGTAATGAAAGTATCAACTAAGCATAGTAGGATAAGAAGAGGGAATGATGTTTCTTCTTTGACAAGGAATAAAAACATACTCAAAGTGGGATTGGTTTAATGAACATAATCCCTTCAAATTCTTCGCATGATCAGTCATTAGTGAGTTCAAAAGGTGTCTTTGACCACATGATGTTAAGTACGCTCAATAATCCCTTACATATAGTGTAGAGGGGAGATGGGTGAAAATATAAATTTATTGTGAGAATATCATGCCTCTTCTATAGGTGCCTAAAGAGTCAGTTATAAATAAGTCTATGCCAAAATTGTTTAGACTAATCGATGTGTGAAGTCTATTTATGAAAGCCAATTTCAGATTCTACCTTATTATGCTACTTGAGAGTTGATTGTGACTTTAAAGATTTATTTACTTTTATTTTTGATTTTGTTAATGGATCTTTTGTTATATTTCTATATATGGGAAACTGATTGATGCAAGAAGCTTTTAAGAATCGCTATGCTTTTGACAAATGCTTTACTCATCCATCCTTCAAGGGAGTGGTATGAGTTTGTACACTCTATTTGATGTTCTTGATAGTTGTCCTTTAAGGGAGCAGTATACCTTATATTTGGTAATTTCAAATAAATTTTCAACCACTTTCCTTCAAGGGAACAATCTATAAATGCTAGGAATGACCCATGATTTCTAGTGATAAGAATTGTGTTATTTTTATTTAATTCTACTTGACATAGACTTGCTTATGCCGACTTAGTGGTTTACCTTTATGAAGGCAAAGCTAGAATCACAAGAAGGTGGATTGGTGTGAAAATATTTAAATGACAATGATCATGGGGATCCATCCTAAAAGGGGTGGAAAGTACCATGAGAACCATGCCATGGGTAGATCCATGATATTCATTATTTAAATTAAGGTTATATCAGTGACAACTAACTACATGATTCATTTTTAATCATTTTCTCTTAAAATAAGGAGTTGAATGTAGGTGGATAGCAAGTAATGAGCTTAAGTTAAATAAAAGCTAGACTTGATCCTTCCTAAAAAAGTAATGGGTATAGATGTGAAGCATTGAGGGGCTCAGAATCTGGGTGGCCTTCAAGAGAAGACAACTAATAAGCTCCTAACCTATACTTGTGGGTTATGATATAAGGTTCAAGCCAATTGAAAGCAAATTTTCCTTGCTTGATTTTCTCCATATTAGTGACATGTTGATTTTATTTTAGGGCAAGGCTTTTGATATTGAATTCTCACACTTTGAGATGTTTATTATAGGCATGCTTGATATGCTTTTGATAGACATGGAGATGGGTAAGGGATGCCAAATGACGTCATCAAGTAGCTTAAGCTAGGCTAAATGATTCTAATGATAATTGTCCTTAGAAATAAGATCTTGAAAAGATATGTGAAGAGAGGGAATTTATATTTTAAGAGGTAAGATAGCCTACACTCCAAACATAAGGGAGAAAGGTGTATCGCTTGTAGGGGTTCTAATGCTAGTGCAGGAAGCCCATAAAGCAAATATGTTAAGAATGAAATATAATAAGAGGGGGGGATGAATCAATATATTATATATCTTATTACTTAATCAAATTCCTTTTCTTTAACCACTTAACCACACATTCAAGACATGTAATAAAACTAAAATAATAATATGCACCACACGAGAGAGAGAGAGAGAGAGAGAGAGAGAGAGAGAGAGAGAGAGAGAGAGAATAATCTCAAGTATATGAATGAGCACCAACTCAAATTATAAAGTTTTCAAGCACCAAATTGTAGGAGCACCGACCCCTTTGCCAAACACCAACACAACAACTATTTGTGAGCACCAACCCACAAGAGCACCAAACCCTCTTGTGTATAAAACACAATTATCTCTCTCAATCTTGCTTACTCAAAAAATGATAGAACTCTACAATATATCCTACTTTTCTCTCTTAGAAAACAAATACAAACCATGCACTCTCTTACATATTACAAATGGCTTCTCAAGCCTTTATTTATAGCTTTCCAAAATACCTTTGACATTCACCCTTTATGACCCTTCAATCCTCATGGAAAATGGTGACAAACTTTCATGACCCTTTGTATCCTTGCATTTGAAAACTCATATGGTGATCCTTCATAATCAAATGCATCTTTTTCTCTTTTCTCTTTATCTTGATTAATTTTCATAATCCTCGAAATGTCTCCTCATGGAAAAATGTGCCATACCCTCTTTTATCTTCACATGGTGACTCTTGAAATTTCTCAAGATGAATCTTCATGAGAAAATGCATCCCATTCCTCTTTTATCTTTATCTCGTGACTCTTTGACTTCTTCATGGGCCCTCTTTTGACTTATATGCAACCAAAAATATATTTGTTAATATTAAATAAATATTAACACACATTAGCCAAGATATGAATATTAAAAAAAATATTAAATATAATGGGGCCTTTATCACCAATGCTAGACCTTTGAAATCAACGATAATATTTCCAAAAATCTCCCCCTTTTTCATTGATGGTAACCTCAAACTGAAACTACCACATCCTAAAACTTGTACATACTACCATCTAGAAACATATAATAACTCCCACTTATTATAACAACCTGTACCTATTTTGCACTTATTTTTTCACCTATATCTATATCTATTCTTCTCCCCCTTTGACATCAATGGTAAAGGGCCTAATCTGGAGCTAACACTTAGATCCCCCTCAACCGATGTTGATCCTCAATGGCAAGAAGTAAAAGAAATTACTCCCAACTTCTCCTATAGATACTCAAATGTGTCTTTTGGTAGTGCCTTTGTGAAAATATATACAATGTGCTTTGTAGTACTGATATATTCCATCTTAACCTATTGATCTACAACCTGATCTCTCAAGAAGTGATATCTGATGGGAATATGTTTTTTTCTTGAATGCATCACTGGATTCTTTAAAATATTAATAGCAATTATGTTGTCACAAAAAATATAAATAGGTTCATCATATTTTACCTTGATATCTTCCAAAGTTTGATTCATCTAAGATACTTGAGTACAACACTATACTATTGCAATATATTCTACTTCAGTTGTAGAAAGTGATACTAAATTCTACTTTTTACTTAGTCATGATACTAAGCTATCACCAAGGATGAAATCTCCTCCACTTGTACTCTTTTTGTCATCCAAGCAACCTACCCAATCTAAATCTATATAAGCAACCAAAGTAAAATCTCTATTTGTGAGATACCACAATCATAATCCAATGTCCCCTTGATATACCTGAATATTCTTTTCATCAACTAAACATGAATGTCTTTTGGAGCTAACTAATATCTTACAACCATACCTACTGCATGCATGATGTCTGGTCTTAATGTTTTCAAATATAAAAGACTACCAATCATAGATCTATATAAAGATTAATCTATAACAGGAAAATCTTCATCCTTACTCACCTTATTTCCTGTACACATTGGTGTGCCAACTGGTGCATAATCCTTAAAACCATTTTTTTTCAACATTTCCTTGGCATATTTACTTTGAGATATGAAAATTCATTTATCTAAATAAAATATTTATAATCCTAAGAAAAATGATAATTCTCCAAGTATAGACATCTCAAATTCTATTTGCATATTATCAAAAAATTCTTTTTTCATCTTTTCAATGTTTCCTCCAAAAATGATGTCATCAACATATACCACAACAATCAATTGATGCTCACCTTATATTTTGATGTAGAGATTACTATCAACAAATCCTCTCTTGAAATATTTGATCCTGTAGATACTTATCAATTCTTGCATACTAAGCTCTGGAATCTTGTTTCAATCCATAAAGTGCTTTCTTCAATCTGCGTACATGGATACTAATATTTGAGTTAATAAATATATTGGGCTACTTAATGTATACCTCTTCTTCTAGATTTTTATTTAGGAATGTAGATTTGACATCCATCTGAAACACTTTTACATTTTTAAGCACTACATATGCAAGAAACATTCTAATAGTCTCTAGCCTTGCTATTGGTGCAAAAGTATCTTCAAAATCTATTCCCTCAATCTGATCATATCCTTTACATACTAATCTTACTTTATTCCTGGTCACTTCTCCATTTTCATTTAACTTATTTCTGTAAACCCATTTTTTCCTATCATATTGTGATCTTTTGGTCTAGACATTAATTCTCAAGTATCATTCATTTCTATTTGATTTAATTCTTCATCCATTGCCTTAACCCAATGCTTATCATGTCTAGCTTCTAAAAAAGTTCTAGGCTAAATTTTAGATAACAAAAAAAATTTAACTTGCTCAGATTCACCTACCATCATTCTTCTAGTGCAAATTCCTTCATTTATGTCCTTGATGATGTCACTTTCATTATGATTTCTCTGAACATATTTGGATGGAGTTTTGGTGTCCTTTTTCTTCTCATCTTCATCTGATTCTTCAAAATCTTCCTCTTCAATGATTTCAAGAATGTCTACTGGATCACTAATTCTTTGTGTTCCATCTTCTTCTATCTTGACACTTGCACTTTCAAAATTTTTTTGGGTTCTTTTGTTATAACATTTAATTTTGCAAGAACAACCAAGAAACATACCTTCATATGCTCTAGATTCAAACTTACCAAGTTTTTAATCAGTTCTCTTTATGATGCATTTGTTGCCAAAAACTTTGAAATAATCAACTATTATTGGTTTGTCTTTCCATAGATCATAAGGAGTCTTGTCACTATTGACTCTCAATAATGTTTTTTTATAAATATGCACTACTATAGCAACTACCTCTCTCCAATACTTATTTGTTATCTTGGATTCATTTAGCATTGTCCTTGCCATCTCTTGAACTATTCTATTTTTTTGTTCAACTACTCCATTTTGTTGTGAAGTTATGGCTATTGAATAATGTCTCTTTATTCCATGGTCTTCACAAAACTCAATAAATTGATCTGACATGGATTCTCCTCCTTGATATTATCTTAGACACTTAATCTTCAAACTAATTTCATTCTCAACTAATGCTTTGAATGCTTTGAAATATCTAAAAGCTTCTGATTTTTTATTTAAAACCATTACTCAAGTCATACATGAAAAATCATCAATAAGTATCATGAAATATTTATCACCTTGAGTACTTTGAGTTCTCATAGGTCCACATAGATCAGTGTGAACAATCTCTAACATCTAAGTGGTCGAGTACTCTTTTGTTTTGAACCACCTCCTGGCCTACTTCCCATGCTGACAAGGTTCACAAAGCGTGTTAGATGGCTTTGTAATCTTTAGAAGATTTTTGATTGTTTGATTTTTATTGATGTTAACAAGATTGTCAAAATTTATATGTCCCATTCTCTTGTGCCATATCTAAATTTCTTAAATTTTACTCAAACAACATCTTTGACCTTTTATGTATGATAATATATACAAATTATTGCCTATTCTCTGAGCATCTACAACCAACCCATCTAAATCTTTTCTCTTAATTTCAAAACCTTCTGCATAAAAATTTAGTGTGTGCTCCTGATCACACATTTGACTTACACTCAAATGATTATGCTTAAGACCTTTTACATACAAAATATTTTTAGTTTTAGTTTTACCATTATCCAAACTTAGTGTACCTTGTTTGGCAATTTTGGCATTAGTATTATCTCTAAATTTAACTATACCACCATTGATCTTCTTCAAAGTTATAAACTTGATTTTGTCTCCTATCATGTGCCTCAAACATCCACTATCAATGAACCATGGATTTTCTTCATTTTTTGCATGCAAATCTATCTGTACCAACATAGATTTTTTAAGTTGTTTCTTTTGCTATGAACCTATCTAAACATTTTTCTTGATGAATGGAGCCTTGAAACTCTGATCCTTATTGAGTAACTCGAACACACTTATATAGTACTAGGCTATATGTCTAAAGTTTTTGCACTTGTAACATATGATGGCCTCTTTATTAAATCCTGATAGAGCAGCAAAAGAGTTGTGGCTTCTGCTTAACTCTGTATGAATTTATTTCTCCTTATTTCTAAAATTGTTAACCCTTTTTTGACATTCTATTTTCTTATGACTATATCCATTACAATAAAAATAGTAACCATAAAAATAGGATCTATTTATGTATCTCTGACCTGATTGCCTTTTATAGCTCTATTCTCTCCATCCTTCTTTGTTTGAGATGTCCTCTGTATTCTAGATTTCTTTCTTTTTTATTTCCTCTTTTGTAAGAGCTTCAACATGGCTCTTTCATTTTTCCTTGTTTTTGAAAGTAGTGGCCTCCCATTTTTATTTTTTAAATCTGATACCTATCTTATCTAACATTGATCTTTGAATTTTTAATATGTTGTTCAACATGTTAGTGATTTTCTCTAATTTTGAGTCATTGGTTGCTCTATCATTGATTAATTTATTTATTTTCTCAAGATCTGATTTTAAAGAAGTAATTTTAATAACATACCTTTAACATTTTTTACTTACTTTTTAAAATTGTGCCACTAGATCTTCTTCATTCTTCTTGGCTTCTTCAAAGTGTGCTTGTAGATCTTTAATTGTTTTCTTTGACTCCTTTTCATTTTTTTTGATCTGGAGCTTTAATCTTTGATTCTTCTTCTCAAGATATTTTAAATATTCTAAGGCACGAATGAATTATCCTTATAGATTCACTTCAACTTTATCCTATTCTTCTTCTTGATCATCTATACTTTTATTTGCAGAGGCATCTTTATGTATGGCCATGAATAGAATCTCTTCTTATTCTAAATCACTGACTCTACTATCTTCGACTGAGCTAGGATATTTAGAATATAAACTCTTCTTCTCAAATCCCTTCTTGAATTATCTTTTTAAATTCTTTTTGTATGTAGAATTTCCTTCTTCATTGTCATCATTACCTTTATTTGGGCACTTAGTTGTAAAATGTCCAATCTTTCCACAATTAAAACATTTGAAAGGTAATTTTCTTTGATATTTATCTATGCCCTTTTTTGGCTTGAAAATGAATAGATCTCGATTTTCATCTTCATCATCGCTAGAACTATCACTTGATTCTTGAATCTTAGCCTTTTTTTCTTTGATGTCTTGAAATCAGCTTCTCTCTTTGAGGGTTTCTCTTATTCAATCCACATCTCATATGCCGTAAGAATATCATGAAGCTCATCCATCTTTAGCTTGGCTAAATTCTTCATCTCTTTAATTGCCAAAACTTTTACATCATATCTCAATGATAGAGATCTCAAAACTTTTTGAACCACAATTGATTATTCTAACTTTTCTCTAAGACCTTGAATCTGATTAACTATTTGATCAACCTACAAAAGATAACTTGCTATATTTTCTTCCTCTTCCATCTTCAAACTCTCAAACTATCTTCTAAAAGTATGAAGCTTAGCTTGATAAACATTTCCATCACCTTTGTAAATATTTTCAAGTTATACCCAAGTTTCATGGGCAGATTTACATTGCATAACTTTAACAAATTTTGATTCACATAAACCACATAAAATAGCATTTAAAGCTTTAGCATTATTTTCACTTGCCTTCTTTTCTGCCAGAGTAGTTGCAAGTGTCTGTGGCTCTTCATATTCCTCCACTACTACTTTCCATATGTAAAATCCAAGGGCCATCAAATAAGTCTTCATCCTTATGCTCCAAAAAACATAATTTGTCCCATCAAATAAAGGTCGCTTATTTGTAGAAAAACCTTCATGTGATCCAGCCATCATGCTTTTTCGATCTACCTTCAAGCTGTAAAACTTTTTTTAAAGGTACCTACTCTAATACCAATTGTTAAGCACAAAATATATTGAGAGGGAGTGATGAATCAATATATTATATATCTTATTACTTAATCAAATTCATTTTTTTAACCATTTAACCAAACATTAAAGATATGTAATAGAATTGAAATAATAATATGCACCACACGAGAGAGAGAGAGAGAGAGAGAGAGAGAGAGAGAGAGAGAGAGAGAGAGAGAGAGAGAGAGAGAGAGAGAGAGAGAGAGAGAGCAAATTTTTACATGGAAACCCAAAGTGGGAAAAACTATGGAGAACAATCTCAAGTATATGAATGAGCACCAAATCAAATTATAAAGTTCACAAGCACCAAATTACAGGAGCACTAACCCCTTTGTCAAGTACCAACACAACAAATATTTGTGAGTGCCAACCCATAGGAGCACTAACCCCTCTTGTTTATAGAACAAAACTATCTCTCAATATTGCTTACTCAACAAATGATAGAACTCTACAATATCTCCTACTTTTCTCTCTTCGAAAACAAATATAAACCATGCAATCTCTTGCATATTAAAAATGTCTTATCAAGCCTTCATTTATAGATTTACAAAATAAATTTGGCATTAACCCTTTGTGACCATTCAATCCTCATTGAAAATGGTGCTAAACTTGCATGACCCTTTGTATCCTTGCATTTGAAAAGTCATAAGGTGACCCTTCATAAGCAAATGCATCTTTTCCTTTTTTGTCTTTATCTTGGTGATTTTTCATATTCCTCAAAGTGTCACCTCATAGAAAAATGTGCCATATACTCTTTTGTCTTCACATGGTGACTCTTGAAATTCCTCAAGATGACTCTTCATGAGAAAATGCGTCCCATTCCTCTTTTATCTTTACCCATGACTCTTTGACTTCTTCATGGGCCCTCTTTTAACTTATATGAAACCAAAAATATATTCATTAATATTAAATAAATAGTAAGACACATTAGCCAATATATGAATATTAAAAACATCATTAAATATAATGGAGCCTTTGTCACCAATGTTGGACCTTTGACATCAATGACAATATTTCTAATAGAAGGGAATGTGCAAATGCCAATCTTGACTAGATTTATTGACCATTATAGTTAGCATGTTATTAAAAGTCTTATTAGAATCCTCAACCTATCCATTAGCTTAAAGGTGATAGGGTGAGGATAAACTTAGCTTAATGTTTAATGTGTCACATAGACCTTGTACTTGCTTGTTCTTAAAGGATTTACCATTGGTGGTGATAATCTTATGAGGAACACCGAAGTAATAGATGATATGATGGTTGATAAAGTTGATAATATTCTCCACTTTGGTCGAGACTAAATGAATATCCTATACCCACTTTGTAAAATACTTGGTCATGGTGATAATAGAGTGGTGTCATTATGAGGGATGAGGGTTGATTTCACCAATAAGATCTAGGCCCCATTATGAGAAGGGCCAAAAATTGGTGAAAACTTAAAGGCTATGGCTAGGTGCATGATGTAAATTAGTGTGTTGTTAATACTTAACACACTTTGTCACATAATCATAGCAATTTTGGTTAAGGGTAGGCCAATAATAGCCAAAACATAGGATACACTTAGCTATAGTGAGGCCACTAAAGTGACCCCCACATATACCATTGTGCATTTCCTTGACACCATAGGAGGCTTCATGAATATGTAGGCAATGAAAGAGGAGGCCATCAAAGCCATGCTTATAAATAATTCCTCTCATAATGGTATAGTGCGAGGTACTCTAGATAAATCCTCTTTGAGAATTCCTAAAAAGGCCAAAAGAAATAATGCCAAGGTTGAAGTAGTCAAAAGTTTATTGATACCAAAGGTTAGGTTGGGTCTCTTCCACATTAAAAATGGTGGGATAATCTAGTTTGACATAGGTAGGTTGGGTAAGTCTATGAATAACAATAAATATATTAGAATTTGAGGGTGTAGATGGGATTTTTGAGGTAAGGAAAGCTATGTTGTTGATGAGCTTATTGGTAGATCATGGGATTGACTAGATGCGGTAATGTTTGAATGATGTTAGGTTCTCATAAACTAGCTATTTGTACTATTATATAACATCATTATTACACTATTATGAGTCATTGATTTAATTGAACACAAGTTGGGAGTCACCAAATATATTGATTGTTTTGACTCTTAGGGCTAAGGCAGTCTAAAGGCCTAATACTAGGGCTTCATACGTAGCCATATTGTTGGTACATTCAAAATCAAGATCGAAGGACAAAAGGAGAGGTTAACCATTAAAGGGGATAAGGATGATACCAACTCCCCCACCATGATAACATTTTTATATGTCAAAGAATATGGTGACTTGATAGGTAAAATCCAATTGAGAGAGGGTTACAATAGATTCATCAAGAAATTCAAGAGGAGGTTGGTTATCTACCAAAGGTGCTTTAGCTAATTGGTTAGTAATGAATTTCCCCTTAATTGAATTTTACTGAAGGAACTCAAGATCAAATTGTACTAAGAGCATAAGCCACCTGACCATACACTAGTTTTGGTATGGCCTGGAGTACATGTACTTGAGTGGGTGAGTGTTGGTTATGATATAGGTTTTATGGTTAAGAAGGTAGTGGTGGAGCTTGGTGGGCATGAAGACTAAATCCAAATAGAGTTTCTCAATATAAGTGTACCAAGTCTCATACTCTACAAGTGTTTGACTAATGTAGTACATGACTTGTTATCTATGTTGTTCATCTTGGTGAGCCAACATTGCCCTTAGGGAATGATCTATGGTAGAGATATAAAGGTAGAAAGGTTGGTCATCCTTGGGAGGGGTGAAGATAGGTAGATATAAAAGTTAAATTTTGAGTGAATCAAAGGCCTTTTGACAATCGCTATTTGACTTAAAAGAGACATCCTTATTTATAATGTGGTGAAAAGGTTAGCACTAGTCTGAGAGATGGGAAATAAAATGATGAATGGATTAAAGCTTTACTTTCAAGCTACAAAGTTGCTTAAGGTTGTTTAGAGGAAGCATGTCCAAAATTACTCTGACTTTGGTAGGATCTACTTTGATTCTATGAAGGGAGACAATGAAGCCAAGAATCTTTCCTGATAAGACCCCAAAGATGCATTTTTTGGGGTTAAGGTAGATATGGTAATGGATGAGGTGTTTGAAGATGATCGTAAGAACAACCAAGTAATATTTTTGGAGTTTGGATTTTCCAAGAAATTCATCCACATAGTCCTCTAAAATTTTATGGATGAGGTCATGGAAGATATAGGTCATGGCACATTAGTGGGTTGCACCAATGTTCCTTAACCTGAAAGGCATGACTCTAGCAAAAGGTCTCCCAAAGGGTGGTCAAGGAAATTTTATTCTAATCTTTGGGAGTAATTAAGATCTAATTATAACCTAAAAATCCATCCATGAGAGATAACATATCGTGTCCAGTTGTAAGATCAATCATCTAGTCAATGTTGGGTAGAGGAAAGTCATCTTTGGGGTAGGTGAAGTTGAGGTCACAAAAGTCCACATAAATGTGTAGTCCTCTTATGGCTTGGTGATAGGTATGAAATTCAAGACCCATTAGGGGTAGTCAATGGGTTGAATGAATTTTATAGCTAGGAGATGCTAGAGCTCTTCCTTAATAAGAATTTATATACAAGGATGGATGCATTAGAGTTTTTTCTTGAGAGGTTTGGCATCACGATGAGTGACTATGCTATGGGTAGCAATGGTGGGGTCAATCTTGGACATATCACTATAAGACCAAGTGAATGCTATGCTACGATTTTAGAGGAAATAGGGGAAGTCTTAAAGTTCCTTAACATTCAATGATTGGCCCAATTTGACAATATGAGGTTTGTCCAGAGTGCCCAAGTTGATATATATGGTGGATTCATTCAAGATGGCCGAGGTCTCAAGAGGAAGGGATTTATGGATTGAAGAATTCATGGTACCAAGTTAGGTGAGAATAGAATCATCATCTTATCACTATATAGTGTTAATGTTAGGTAAGCCTTTCCCTATCATCTTAGGATGGGTTAAAGGGATGGTAATGGTTTCCCCCTCCTTTTGATAAGTCAGGGGTCCAAGGGTGACATGATGAAAAAAAATTAGGTGGGATGATGTCATCATCCTCACACACAAGTGGAGGTGAGGTCGGTGAGGAAGGGGTATCCTCCTCAATAATGATGATGGTAGGTGATTTGGGTTGCTTATTTTTGGGTAGGATGAAACCAAGGCCATACTTCTCATGAGGTTTCTTGGTCTCAATGGTGATTAGCTCAGTGGGCCTTGCTCGTACCGCCCAAGGCCAAAGCTTTCTAAGCACATTAATGAAGGTATGTTTTGGAAAAAATTGGTTTATCTAGGTAAGAGAAACCAATGGTAAATGGTTGAGGTGAGGAAGAGGTAGTAAAAACACAAAGGGGTTTGTTGGGTCCCCCATAGACAAAATTGGTTTAATAGTTAAGAGGTCTGAAGGGAATGACTATTTTGACATTGGGTTCATATCTTGACTGGTTGGTGAGTTACCCATACTCATGAGGAGTGGGGAAAGAATCAAGAGATAAAATATGCTACTCCCCTAATAAGAGAAATTAAAACATAGATTCCAAGGGATCCTCTATGGGGATCTATGAAAAAGGGTTGGATAAGCTAGTTGATGCTTCACTAGTATAAGGGGATATGCCATCCACTTTGGTGGTTAATAGTTGGGGTTTAACTATTGAAAGTGTGATAGATAGGGGTATGAGGACATAATTAGGGTGATAGGTCATGTTTCATGTTGAGAAAGGACTTGGGTTCACTTGGATGGTGATGACCTAACCCTCATGCTCAAACTTGATGCAATGATGGAGGGTAGAGGGAACACATCCCATGGAGAAAATCCAAGGTTTTCCTAACAATATATTGTATTATAATTATCCTTCCATAGCATAGAAGAGTTAAAGGAGTGTATAGCATCCTAAAAGATATGAAGGATGATAGTTCTCAAGGTAGTGGCCATGGTATCATTGGAGTGAAGAATGGTCAAGGATTTGGACATAACATTGTTTGGTAAGTTGAGTTGGTTATAGGCATGAGAGGAGATGATGTTAATGTTATCTCCCCCATCAATCATAACCCATTTGATATGGGTTTGGTTGATGTAAGAGGTAATAAAGGGTGGGGGATCTAGGTCTTCAGGGTGGATAGAAGGTATTTTTAAATCCTTGAAGGTGACAAAGTTAGAAATTTGAAGGGCACCAATAAAGGCAGCTAGGGGTTGAGGGCCCTTAGGTTGAACCTCAATGGATTGAAAAGCCTCTATTAGTGCTTTATGGAGATGGGGAGAGGTAGATATCAGCTCATAAAAACTCATTTTCACTAGGATTTGATGAATCTGCTTGAGGATAACTCTCTAGATTAATTCTGAAGGGTTAGATTGGGGGGCACCTAAAATAGACATCTTGGTTTGGTTGAAGATGGAGATGATTGGGTGTGGATTGGTTGGGAGTTTAAAGAGGGGTCAGTCTAAGGAATGGACACCTTAGCCTTCCCTTTATCCTTCGACTATGATGTAGTGACCATGTTGATAATATAGATAGAAGGAGAGGTTGAAGTAGTAAGGTGGTCATATTCATCTTCACTTTTAGGTGAGAGTTGAGGAGTAGGTAAGTGTTGAGTAGGTATGGTTGATGATTATATTGGTATGGGTTCCATAGGGGGTTCATATATTAATAAATCATCCTCATTGTAACGCTAATGGACAAGAGTTTAGAGAGCTTTGCAGTTATTCATATCATGGCTAGGTGTCTTATGATAAGAGCACACATGGTGGATATTGTATCAGGTGGGTTTAGAAGCAAGAGGGTCAAAGGGTCTAATAAGAGGTAAGGCTAAACATGAAGTCTATAATAACCTATGGAGAATGGTTGAGTAGGACTTGGATAAATGTGGTAAAGGTTTAATGATCTTTGCTATAGGTGTTGAGGTAGAAGGTTGTTTGGAAATAGGTTTGGTGATAGGTGTCTTAGGTAAGGTGGCATGCTTGGTTGATGGCTTTGGTTTAGGCAAGGAGGTTTATGAGCTAAAAGCAGAGGACCACAAGGTAAGTCACTTAGATATCACTGGTGAGATAAATAGAGGTTAATTAAAAAGCAATAGTGGAGGTGTAACCAATAGAGGTGGTGTGGTTTTGGTAGAGATAATGGGCTTTCTACTCAAGGTAGAGGGATGAGGCCCTAGAATGGAGGGTAAGGTTGATAGAGGTAAAATTTGGGGCTTTGGGACTTTGGGTGGTTTTACCTCTTTGGTTTCTTTAGTTTGGCACTTGGTTGTTGGATTTGAAGGGGTTAAGTCCAATTTCATAGATGGGTGAATAAGGATTAGTGTAGGGAAAATATAGAGTTTTTTGGCATATCTAGTTGGGGTGATAGGAGAGGGTTTGGCTACTTGGGTATTGGTTGGCTTAAATGGTTGAGGGTTGGTTAGTTTGGTGGAGGTTTGAGATGGTTTGGTGGAGGTTTTGGTTGGTGGTAATATGTTGGTCAATAGAAGTGGTGGGATGGTCCACCAAAGAAGGGGTTAGAGGTTCTAGTCTGGCGATATAAGGTAGACCTAATTTTTACCATAAAGTGGCTTAATTTATATCAGGGTTGGAGATAAATTCCAAATTTTGCAATAGCCTATAGAAGGTTTTGTAGTTTGGTTTGATTACCTTAATGATGGATCTAAAATATAACCCCCTAGGTGGGGACATAGGGATGGTAACCTTGTCCTCTTAATTAATCAAAGGATGCAAGGTTGGGATAGGTGGATCTTCTATGGGAGGAGTAGACATGAGGGTTTTCCCCTCAAGAATGATTTTTGTGGGAGGGGTGAGTTGCTTGGTAATTAACAAAGAAGGTAAGATGGGTGCATAGTCTAGTATGTTTATCTAAGGGGAATTTGGTGGCTCTACTACCTCAATGAGTGGAAGAAGAGAAAGGAGCATTTCCTTGGTTTGGGTTTCCAAAAGGGGAAAAGTTAACTCTGCTACCTCAATAAGTGAAGAGGGTGAGGGACAAGTAGGTTTATGAGTAGGTTCTTTAGCAGTGAGTGTGTCAAGAACCATATTAATAGTATGGGTATCATGAGATCACTTGATGTTGTTGATCTCATTCTTGGTAAGAACATGGTTTAGAAAAGGTTGCCTGAATATATCAAGGGCTTGGTTTGGTGGTGAATTAGGGTTATCCAATGTAATCTCCCCCTTGTCAATGAGGGATTGGACAAGGTTATTTAAGGTGTTGCACCTATTGATATCATGCCCTATCACATGATGAAAGGCACATAAATCATTCTCATTGTACCAAATAGGTACAAGATGAGAAGAGTCAAATTATTGGGGTGGTTTGATAGGAGGAAGTTGAATGATATTAAATTTTAGTAACTTATCCAAGATAGAATCATAAGATTCTCTACGTAGAGTGAATTGCTTTTGGTTGCTCTAGGTTTGGTTCCTTAGGATTTGCTTTGAGGAACTAGAGGAATTTGGTTGGTTGATGAATGGTTGGGGAACAAATTTAAGGATAAATTCATTCACAGTTCCTTTACCCTTGGTATTGGTATTGGACTAGTTGTTTGGTTTGGAAGAAGAGGCCTCATTGGTTTTGTAGGTTGAGTTCTTGTTCTTTAGTTTTAGTTTACCTTCATCAATGTCTCTATTCTCCAACTTATGTACCATGGTAAAATCTTCATGAAAGGTCTAGAAGCTTTGGACACATAGCATGGAGGAGATATTCTTGGCACTTGCCTAATCAAAGAGCTCTATGAGTTCAAGTTGAGGTAAGGAAAAGAAAATTTGGTTAATTAGGCTTCTCCAACAAGCCACAAAATTGACAATGGATTCATCTTCAAAATACCAAATAGAGTAGAGGTTGGTGATATAAAATTTCTTGGATATATTGATCGAAAAGTGATCCAAGAAGGTTTGGGCTAGTTGGTTAAAGGAGAAGATGGAATTCTTGGGTAAGGCACTAAATGAATCTAAGGCTAGGCTAGTTAGAGACATGGGGAAAGTGTGGATAAGAAGGGCATCCTCATAAGTAATTAGATAACAAGTATGCCTAGATGCCCTAAGGTGTTGTTTGGGATCCTCCTTACTTTGAAACTTAGAAAAATTGGGAAATTCCCATTGGGGAGGATATGGTTTGATAGGTATGGATGGATGGATGGGCTCATTATAAATTTAGTCATATGACAAGATGTTGTGAGCACTTAAGATGGATGAATCTAAGGTGGTCATCTTGTCCATAAGGATATTCATTAGGTCTATTTGGGTTTTTGGAACTCCATAAGTGGGTGGTATATTTAGTTGAGGTTGGGTGATTGTAATGTATAGATAAGAGGTGGAAGGTTGAGAAGATGCCACATATTGGTACATGGTCATGGAAGGTTGGGATGATGCCACATATTGGTATGTGGACACAAAAGGTTGGGTAGAAGGGGATATATATTCTTGTGGGTTAGGAACATATTGGTATGATGTCATAAGGGTTTATTGAGGGATGGACATGGGTTGGTTTGAAGGTATTGTTGAAGTGGTAGGTTGAAGTTGAGTGGTATCCCTTGTGCTAATGGGTGAAATTGTAGAAGGTACAGAAAGTACCAAACTTTGGAGTGGGGTGGAAATTAGTGGGTTGGTAGTAAAAAGAAGAAGGGTATAAATAGGGGTAGAAGTTACTCCTATGGTAGATGGGGTATAGGTAACAAAAGGTAAGATTTCCCCTACATTGGAGGTGTTGGTTGGTGTAAGGGGTGTTTGGTTATTGGTTGGAATGTTGGATGGAGTTTCGATGGTAGTAGTGGATGGGATATTGGTAGAAGAAGAGGCTATGGTGCTTAAAGGTTGGATGGAGGTAACACCAACCATAAGAGGGGTAGGCATGCCATACATTAGATATATAGGAGGAACCAAAGTAACAGGGGTATGATGAGTTAAGGTGTTAAGATAGTGTTGAAGGGCTACAAGGTTATTATTAAGGAATGTGGAAAAATCCACATCACCTTCAATAAATATTCAAGGCATGGTAGGAGGGAGAGAATGATGAGGATAACCCTCAAAATATGAAATATAATCCATAGAGAAGGAGGAAGAGGAAGGTGGTATTTGGTTGGTTTGATTTCTCAACTGCTATCTAGTAAAGACCATGTGAAAAAGTAGGAAAGAAATGCTATGAAACCACACCTAAAACATAAATTAAGTAAATAAAAAGATAAAAATCAATCAAAACATACACTAAGATGCATGAAACCTTAAAGTTTTAATTATCTCTCTTTTGGCTTATGCTTTAGAAAGTGTGAAGAATAAATTTATCTTGTAGATCAGGGACTGGAAAGAAGTCTATATTTGGTTTCAGGTTGTGTTAGGTGCTCAAGAGGAATCTATATTGAAATTTAGTACATGGCTTGGTATTGGGTCCTACTCCCTCACATCACACACCATAATGATAGGGGTGTCAAGTGCTTAGCCAGTATATATCGATTTCCAAAGTTTATACTCAACTAGAGAGCTAAGTTGGTTATCCCCTTGGTAATGACCTCCTAGTGGGATTGCCAAGAAAGTGTAAGGTTATCATTAGGTGATGAAATCCTAGTCGGTCCTTGTCTCAAGCGTGTTTGATGTTTTAATTGGTGAAAGTGGTTTGGTTTGTGTGTGATAAAATGATGCTTTGATTAATTTACTTAATTAATTTAAGCTATGTGAGCTAATCAATACAAGCAAATAATGGATGTAAAGTTAGTTTTAATCCAAAAGAAAATTTTAGTGTCTTTTTAAATGAATAAAAAATAACTAAGGTGCACCTAGATGTGATATGATGATGGAATTCCTAATCCTAGGATGAGTGTTTTTTGATTTTCTAGAAATAAAAGGAAAAATGACAATTTTTACTTTTTTTGAGAATGTAAAAGAAACTAGAACTTATGTTTTGGAAAGGAAGAAAGGAAATAAGGAATTTTTATTTTTTAGAAAATAATTAAACTAAATGACTCTTCTATAATGCAACTAAATGTGCTAAACAACTAAGAATCCAAGAAAATTTCTAGGGTCCCACTGGGCATGTCAAAATATTTCTATCAATTTCTTGCTTTTTTTAATTTGAAATGAAAAGAAACTAATTATAGGTATGGGTGAAAAACTTATTTGATTGTACATGCATTGAAATATAGATGGTTGTGAAGAGCTCCTCTTTGGCTTAGGAGGATGACCTGTAAATAAGAAATCACTAAATAAAACTTGTTTGTTAGACAAGTAGTTGGGTGGATTGCCTAGCGATAACTAGATCTTGTAAACACGAGAGCTGCCTATGAAGCTGTCAATCCACACACTTTAAACAAATAAGTTTTTAAATTAAAAAAAATTACTTGCATTAAATTAAAAAAGATAACTAAAATTGAATACAAGATTTTTTTTCTAAAAAGTATATTAAATAAAGCAACAGTGGGTCAATACTAATGCTAAAGTGGGCCAAGTCATAGTTGTGGTTTTTGGTTTGTATTGTGACAAGGGCCAAGAAAATAAGGTTTTGGTTGGGTGGGTAGATGATAGATAAATGAATAGGTCAAGAGGTAGAGGTTTAGAGGTTTGGAAATGAAAAAGGCCAAGGGGTAGAGGTTTAGAGGTCAAGAAATCAAGAAGGACAAGGGGTAGAGGTTTAGAGGTCAAGAAATGAAGAGGCCAAAGGGGTGAAGAAATTGAAACTAAATAATTAAACAATATATCTTTTATGTTGTTGAAGCTTTAAGATGTTGAAAATGGCTTGAATATGTTGTTGAAGTTTTGTTGGTGAAGAAGCTTGGAGTAATTCCATCAGAGTCTAGCTAGTTCAAGCTCTTCTCCTACAAGATGAATGACCTCCTTGATAAATGACCACAATATACAAGATGAATGCTTCTAACCTGAAAGATGAATGCTTCCAACCAAGATCCATGAAAGGAGGTACATATTTATATCATTTTATGCCAAGAAAGATGACAAAGGGGCAAATAGTGGTGAGGGAGAAAATGTGACACCATTTTATCCATGGGTGGGTAAGTGAATTAAGGGGATAAGGGTGGTGGGATCCCCAATTCACAAAGTGTGTCTCCCACTTGGTTAATGTGTCTCCCACCTTGCACATGTGTCCAATTTGAGTGGAGATCATGCCCATGAACCCATATGGGTCCAAAAGACTTTCCACCAGTTCATTTTATCCTTTCCAAAGCACCTAACAAGTGGGAACTCCAATTTGGCACCACTTTCATGTATGAAGACAAAATTTCATGTTGGATGATGTCCCCATAAGGGAAATTGCACCATAATTTAAAAGGGGGACCCTATGGTGCTTAATGATGTCATTAAGTACCTTTAACAAGGGTCTTAAGTGGGGTATGATTTCCCACTTCAATCCATCTCACTTCTAAGCCATGTCACTACTTCCATGTCATTGCTATGTAATGGTTGAGTCACCTTCCATGTCACCATGAATAGTGACATGCCATGTCATCATGAATAGTGATAGTGAATTATACTTTTGAATAGTAACTTGGAATAGTGTTTTTGATTAGTACTTTGAATAGTACTATGTGAATAGTGACTTGGTTAGGTTAATAGGGTTGGGTTAAGGGTCAAGAAGGTTTAGGTGGTCCCTAGGGTGGGCTCAAGGCATTCAGACATCTAGAACTACTTGTGCATAATTTTTTAGTGTCTATAGTGAAAGTAAATTGGTCCATTCCTTTTTGGATGACATCCTGGTGATGGTATGGTTATTTAAACTTTCATAGTCCATCTTTTTCTCAATATTTCAAGTCTCTAATGATCTTCTAAGGTTTGTGCAACCTGGTTCACACTCTTAAATGCTTGAAGACCATGAAACCTGCTTGGATCCTTCATATAAAATTGTAGAGCTATATCTTGAAGACAATTAGATCACACTTTAATGTTTATTAAAGTGTTTTAAAATATTTTCAAAAGCTATATGATCTCCACCTGAGGTCTGTCTAATCCTCATGACATTGAATCACTCTTCAATTAGGTTC